>CM073777.1:99116080-99683580 GCA_037158775.1 Hetaerina titia | reverse complement strand
ATTCGATCGTCCCGGCCCACTTTCTGTTCATCCTTTTCTTCTCAAGTGCGTGCGTACACGTCAGGAGAATCATTCGTCTTCTGGTATAAAAGTGTCAATGCCTTTCTAAGGATGATATGCTTATAACGCTGGGACTGCCCGGGGTATGCCACAGCAAAGTGTGGAATATTAATAACTCTGGTCGCACTGTAGTAGGTATTGGGCGAGGCAGAAGGGAGGCGAATGGAGGATTCGTCATGATGGATCCAAAGGAGTGGGCGCGAGAGGATTGCGTGCGAAGAATGGTTTGCGTGTGTTGCTAGGTGCATCCGAAGGCATTCAATGTCGCTCGTTGCGGGTGGGACCAGAACTGCCCCCCCCCCTTGCCTCACCTTGCTATTTTTGGATTCTCACTGGAAACTCCGACTGCTGTCCTTACTCTACCAAATACTAAACCATAAAACCCCTCTGGTCATTACCAATGACTCCAATAGCCTTGATATAATACATAAACTAAATGTACCAGATGTAATCAAAAACTCGTTATCTCCCATATTGCAGAACAACTACTCACCACCACTACTTACTGCATTTGCAGTCACAGTGGCACGTCGTCGATGGAATGAGCTATCATCTGTTCGTATAACCAATGCACCATCTCTCCCATCATTCAAGCGCGCACTTCATAAATCACTTATTTCCCAGCAAACCAACCAGTGAAAATACAGCTGTGAAAACAGCCTTCGAGATCCTTCTTTATTCATTCGCAGGAGCATCATATTTTGAATAGGCGGTTGTAAATACGAGTATAACCAGGTGTATTGTTTTACAAGTACCGTTTGCATGTATGTGTACGTATAGTAATTGTATGTATTGTATGTGTGTATGTTGTATATTTTTTATGGTTATTAATTGGACCAAGCAACTTATATATTGTGTTGTTATATTTTCCTCGTGTCATGTATCGATTTTATTTTTATTTATGTACAATTGAAATAATTTATCTTTAAGTTTAGTATTGTTAATGTGTGACGAGAGGTTAGGTGGTAGAAGAGACTCCATAATCTCAATCTCACCTCAAAAATAAAGATTGCTATCTATCTCTATCTATTCCCCACGCTAAAAGATGCCTAAAGTACCCCCTTAATTAATGACAGTGCGAATCATATGCCAAAAAAAGGAGGCGAGGGGGAGGGAGACTTCAATCGCACGCAGCCTCCCCACTGCGGCCGTCGTCCTCTCCCCGTTCCTCAACTTTCTCGGAGGGATCCTCGAAGGAGACGCGGACGGGGATTTAAATTTGAAATAAGTGGAGGGAGGGAGGAAGGGAGAGAGGAGGAGGAGGGCTGCTTCCTCCTTGCGCGTTACATTATAAGAGTCATCAACAACTAGGCCGCCATACCTATTATTAATGCTGTTATCCATCCGCTTACTGGGGAACAGTTATGTCGAAGAAAGCAATAATATGCACGCCGGATAATTTTCGCATATTCCAAGAAACCAGTTGTCGCTAAGTGCAGGAGGGGGTGGGGAAGGGAGGGAGGTGGTTGGTGCGCCGGAGGGGGTTTTGAATGAGTGGTGGTGGTGGTGGGGAGGGAAACACGGGGATTCGACTCACTTCCTTAATTCAGGTGCATTTTTAAAGCCACTGCGGAGTGCAGGGAGGGGGACAGAGCCTTTCCCGGCATGCACCAGCGCGTCCAATTACCACCCCCCCAGGCCGCACGGGCGCCCCCTTCCCTCATCTCCGTTTTCACACTCCGTTATGCCTCGGCCGATGAGGGGCTGACGACTGCCTCCGTTTCATAGCCTCCCCCCCCCCCCCCGGGGGGTGCATTTGCACACAATCAAGCGAGGGGGGGCTCGGAAGGCCTCGCCCCGCCACGACCTCTTCCAGTGAGAAAGGGACCCGTTTCTCCAGAGGTCTCTTCCGGAACGCCTTTGTTCTCTCTTCCCAGCGTAAGATGTCTCTTCCCCGCCGCCCCCCCCCCAATCCCCTCCCACCACAAGTCGAGGCATGCTTTGATCCAGCGGCGGCATGAAGGTCTCCGCCGATGAATTGCTCGCGTGAACAACTCGTGGGCGCTAAACAATTTAACGAAATCATGACCTTCTTTCAAACAAATACAAAATTAAAATAGGAGGGGAAAAAAGAGAGCAGGTAGAAGTGTTTTGAACCAACACGGTCAAAGTAGAAGGAACGTAAGAAGAAGAATTGCGCTAGGCAAAGAGGCTTCCTCGAGGAGGAGGGAGTAGATGACGGGGACGTTGAGTAAGGATATTAAGAAAATAATCGTAAAAACTTTGATATGGAGCGTAGCTATGAACGGCGCGGAAACGTGGTCGCTGAAGCAGGAGAATAGACGTAGATTGGAGGAATTTGGAGGAATGTGGCTGTGGAGAAGAATGGAGAAGGTGAAATGGACCGAAAGAAGGAAAACAAATGAGGAATTACTGGGGATGGTGGGCGAGGAGAGGGGATTGTTAGGAGAAATCCTATGGAGCCAGGAAAAATGGATGAAAGGCGTATTGTGCGGCAGTGGGATGTTGAAGACTGTAATAGAGGGGAGAATGTTGGGCAAGCGAGGAAAGGGCAGGAACAGGATAGGGATGTTGGACGGGATGAAGGGAGGAAGGAAGTACACAGAGATGAAAAGGGACCTGATGTAGTGTAGGTTGCTGGAATGGGTTTTGTTTGGAGTTCCAAAATATTTATTTGATAGTTTTGTCCATCCAAAAACCTACCTTAACTGGTAGACTACCTAATAATATTAAAGAGGATCCGGCTGCGAATGAAAGAGAAATTTAACATACTTGCGGACAAAAACAAGGACAACAGAAACTAACATAACTGGCACCACACGCACAACTCGACGATATGCCAAGCACAGACGGCTCATTGGGTCTCAGTCAACCAGCACCGCTAGTGAGCAGGGCGCGTCATGGCCGCCAGGTTGCACCAGTTCGCGCATTTATTGTACATACTACGTATGCTTCGTGGCGAACATGCACCAATCTGCCCGTCCACCTACGTGCGATGCTCGGCCCGGGCGGCGTACGATCCAGGATGCTGAGGACGTGCACCCACGTCCTACGCACGCACGACGAGGCGAGCATTTCTCCGTAAAAGCGCGTCGATCAAATCAAATTCAAATTAACTAAAATATAGAATCACCGTGAAAGAGGTGGTGGTCATGAACTGAATCAGCGCAGGATATTGGGAAAAGATTGTGAGTTTGAATGTGGTTGCGTTTGAATGAAGATTAACTGAACTGGAAGGAGTAGGTTAGGGGCGATGTATAGAATAGCTTAAAATGACGAAGCGTGGAAAGATTTATGGAAGAAGGTGGGAAACCCAAACTTTAAGGGAAATGACGACCGCAGTTTTAAAATAACAATAAGGGCACAACAAATTAAAAATACTCTTTTTTTTAAACAGAACTATTTTTGAATGGAACCAGCTGCCTGGAGGTTTGTTTGAGTCCTTCCCATCCAATTTTAGGAGTTTTAAGAATACGTGTAACACAGCCACTGGGTGATAACCTTCCTGATAAGTGATTATTGTACTTATTAAAATATTATTCTGTACGTGATGCGGACGGCGTGAGAAGTTGTATTGTAAAAGTGAATGATGTGTCAATGGTGCGTGATTTTGAAGGGTGTATGAAACTGAAGAGTGCGTGATTATGGACGGAGTGCGGCGATGGACGGAGCGTCGTGGGTGTGGTGTGAATCTAACCCCTGTGTGATGGTAAAGGTGCGGTTGGTTATCTGAAAGTGTCATCGTATGTAAGAGCATTTTGTCTCATATCTGTTCTTCTTATGTGTGTGTGTATGTATGTGCATTGTAAGAGTGACCGTTGACCAGACTTGACCTTTGTCACCAGGACAAATGCCTAATTGCAACGAGTTTTACACAATAATAATATAACTCAGGTGTGTCCTAAGTGTTCTCACGCGTCTGTGCGAACCATTAAATACTGGAAGACTTTGCATGCATTATGGGAAGTGATTATCTCCGGAAGTATAGGAAATCCTGGAATACATGGATTAGGGATAAGACAGCGCAATCATCGCCACTATCATAAGAAATTATTGCTGGCTCTGCGACAGAAAACGCTTTACTTAGTAAAAGATATGAATCCTCAGTGTCAACAAACAGGATTGTATGAAATACAATTGGAATAATTCCTGTTTACAAAGAATCATTTATGATTGTAGTTTTTATATCCTTGAACATCCTTACTCCTCAGTGGGATAATAGGCCTTACGACTCGCCTTTTTTTAAACTTTTGTCCCGATAAAATATATGCGAAAACCAACAGTGAACCTGCCGAGAGGCCAATGATGATGCGGTCATCCAAAGGTATCGTCGAAATTCTAAAATGCTCACCCCTTTCGATCATACAAGGGAAAAAGCCCATCTAAATTCGAAGCCATTGCCGAAAAACGGGAGGAAATTGTTTGATTATCAGTTCAAATTGAGACCAAACCGCGTCATTCTACAGTAATTTTTCCTTGGTTGATTGTACGTTAATGATTGAGTTTCCTATGCGTTAATGCTTTTGATATGTCCGCGTAGTTTGTATGCATTCATAGACATTAGTTGCGAGTGGAGCTTCGTCCCCGCACCTTCGACGACCATCGAAGCACGCCCGCCATTTCCGAAGAGCAGCCAGTATTCGGTTCCGAAGCCTACGCGGCGCCATTGATAGGGGCCAGCGGACGCTGCGAAGCCATTCCTAACGGTGCGTTAATAAACGCCCATTAGATATGCACGCGCGTTGACTCGTTTCGGTGGAAAACCGAGCAACTAGTAATTTTGATTCGCATTTGGGATCTGCCTCTGTGTGCACGTGGCATCGGATGTCCTGCCACGCGCGAAACTTATTTGTGCGGCGCGAGACGACCTCGAGAGTGGCAAGGGGGCTGGCATATGAGCGAGGGAACAGTTCAGACGGGTCGAAGGGGTGTCATTCGTGTGTGGGTGACTCTTGTAATGGCCATCCACTGGCACTAGTTCCAGACGAAGGAAGACAATAGTATGTAAATGTGCATTACGCATGCAAACAATACTTGCCATTAGCACCAATTCCGACTCACGAACAAATGAATGAGCACCGCGCACGCCCCCTTGCCTTGTATTTTGCTTAAGTGATTTCGCACAGGACTGGCCTTTGAAGTTTCCCAGAGAACCAGCGAGCGTCGGCGAGGCGGGAGATGCTATGGAGGAAATGCATCGCGGGAGGGCATCGAAAATATTACGCGTAATTGATTAAGATTCTGCATATTATTTTACTCTCCTCTTTAAGAGGGAAGTGACTCGCGACAGCAGGGCGAAAAATAGCCTTCTGTGTCAACTTAGCCTTCCTGGTCCCAATGGTCAATTATTCATATGAATAATGGATCGTAGCACTTTTTCACCTGATAGAATTTATTTTACGATCGGGTTTCGATGTATTACATCATCATCAGGTAACTTGACGATGATGTAATTGGTTACCTGTTGATGATGATTATTACCTTGGTTACCTGAAATTTCCGGTCGTAAAATAAATTCTATCAAGTGGAAAAGAGCTACGATCAATTATTCATTATGTTCGACTTCCACCAAATCACGCCTGAAGCTACTCAATTGTTCATATTTTAATCCGCAATTTTGTTAAGTTTCGCAGAGAAAGCGTTTATTTCGATGAGGCAAGAGTAAGGAGCATTGTGCGAAACGTTCAGAGCTATTAAGTTAGTTCCGTGGTGTTCTCAGAGAAGGAGAACGAACATCCTCGTATGGTTTCCGTGGTATCTTTGGAATACTTTCCGGCACGGGAGGAAAATAATAATAATCATATTTAAATTTTCAAAAGAAAATTTATGTTTCCACTACATTCAAATTCTAAGACTATGCAAGTGGTTAGGCTGATAACTAATGCACACATTCTTGTAGATCACAAACAAAATAACCTTCAGAATTACTCCTGGTGGCACGTGGAAGCAACATTCCCCCTCCACACGCATGCGCAGGTTTGAGGTCGTTACATTAATCCAGTGTATTTTGAGAAGCGGAAGTACGGAGGCGTGATCTAGTGCTATGGCAACGCGAGTTGAACAGCTCTCAAAGGGCATGTAACTGTTAGAAAACATCTAACTTGAGCATGCATAACAAGGGTAACAATTTATACAACGGATTTAATGCTGAAATATGTACAAATAAGAACAGTTAAAACATTACAGACGCTCGTAAAATTAGGATGCTGATATTTATGGAGTGGATCGCGGTAAAGGGGTGGAGGGTTGGACTACTGACCAAAGGGCCTGGGTTCGATTCCGGGGCAAGTCACTCTGGGCACCCGCAGCTCCAACCAAGATATGTGATTTTTCGAGCACCAGATCTTCCTGGGAAACCATAACTGGTACAGGGAAAGGAACTGACCCCTCTTATTACAATGCTAATGCGTGAATTTCACACACGCCGTATAGGGCTTAGGGTGAACTCTACCATCACCTAATAAACCTACCCTCGGGGTCATTACTGTGTTTATGGTTTTTTAATAATATTTCGCGCCAAGTGTCAACCAACGAGGAAAGCCAACACCAAAGACGCCTCAGGATGGCGTTCTGAATCACGCGCCGGCGACAAGCGACTTTAATCATCGGCGCGTGCGCAGCACAATGGCGAGCGCAGATGCACGTGACGAAGGTTGACGCGCATCGCATTCCGAATGGCACGTGCCACAATCCAGAGATAGGTGACCCGATGAGCGGCTGAAAAGGGCCCGGGGGAGAGAAATGGGAGGTGTGCCCCAACGGCCTTCGAGTCGCTGTTGTGTCTTCTACCTTCCGCAACCCTCCCCCGGGGCGGGCGCCCCCAGGAGTGATGGTGGTGGTTATTTAATTTGATAAAGGGGTGGATACTTTGTGCAGGGGTGCCGGGGAAAGGGATTCCTTCCGCGCCCGGGGGGTGACGGGTGGGCTCCCGCCTCGCTTCTTGCTCCCCGTTTGTCGGACAGGGATGGAAAGGGACGAGGAGATTGAAGAAGAAAATAAATATGAGAAAAGTAAATGTAGAAGTCGATTGAGAATTTTTACGCGAGGTCGTTCGCCCATTGTTATTTATTTATCCATCACTCCCCGCTAGACTTCCACACGCACGCCTCGCTTCCGAAGCAAAGTCGCATTTAAATGGCCTTCCCCCTCCACATCCAACTCACGGAACACATTACGGCGCGAATCCCTCTCATTCAGCGTTGCGGGATCTCCGGATGCGAGGACGGTCGTTTCCCAACCTCTCCTTCCTTCGCACTGCTACAATTTGTCTCCTCATCTATTTAACTGCCACGACATACCCTCTCGGTCTTGAATGGGAATATGAAGGGAAATACGTAGGCACTCAAAGCATATTATCGGACACAAGGTTGGCAGGTATGGAGGAGTGATGATGGATGCCCATTCTGAGCACAGGAAGAGAGAGGGAAGAAGCTGGGCTTCCTGATACATGCCGCCGATATCCCAAAAATTTAGAAAGAATTGAATTTCATGCGAGACTACCGTTTATTTGAAGTAGTGCTAAAGCCGCTACAAACAATGTGCAAATAAGACTATATATATATATATATATATATATATATATATATATATATATATATATATACTATATATATGTATACACACACCACTTTTCACTTTTTATAGATATATTATTATTTATTTTAGAGGCATTTCCCAGTAACATATAAGATACTATTTAAGGTGTTATTAAATAGAATAGAGGAACAAGTAGGACGCAGCATAGGAGAATACCAAGAAGGGTTTAGAAAGGGAAGATCATGTGAGAGAACAAATATTTAGCCTAAAGACCATGTTAAAGTTTAGAACTATGCAGAATAAGAATACAGTTGTCACCTTTGTGTGCTTCAAGAAAGCGTGTGACTCCTTAGACCGACAAACGCTATTTCTACTTTTAAATGAATTAGGCGTAGATCTCAACAATAGGAGACTAATAGAACAAACACTTAAAGGTACCACATCCAAAATAAAAATCCTAGGAGAACTTTATGAACCATTTGAAGTCAGGACAGGGGTTCGACAGGGTGATGGACTCTCACCAATACTATTTAATTTAGTACTGGACAATATAATGAAAAAATGGGAAAACACTTTAATAGAGAGAAGAGTGAAAGGGATTAACATGGGGCGAGGGAAAGGAAGATTTGAAGTGAAATGCCTAGCCTTTGCCGACGACATAGCCTTGATAACACAAAACATTACAGATGCAAGAGTCATGCTGGAAACATTACAGGAAGTATCGAAAAAACAGGACTGAACATCTCCTATGAGAAGACAGGAAATATAGAACTCAGACACAATAGGGAGGAATACATGAAAACAAAGTATGGAAGAATCAAGAGAGTTTATAAATTTAAATATCTAGGAGAATATATTCAACCGAACGGATTGGACAACACAACAAACAAAGAACTAATAAAAAAACTGCAACTGGCTTAGAGAATTACACAAAATCATTACAATAAAAGAAGAATATCCATCCAAGCCAAAATCAGGCATTACAACACAGTCATTAAGCCCGAAGCTACAAATGGATCGGAATACCTAACGATGAAGAAGAAAGGGGACCAGCGAGAACTGAAGAGGAAAGAAAGAAAAATTTTGAGGAAAATCCTAGGACCATTGAAAAACACAGAAGATACTTGGATTAGGAGAAAAAATGAGGATCTATATAGGACTACCACCAGAAACGGTGGAGAAAACCACAGATACGGTGAGAAAAAGAAGATTGAAATTCTATGGATACCTAAAGCGATTGGATGAAAATAGATTAACAAAAAAACTATTCAACTCTTATTATTAGGTAATCTACCGGTTAAGGAAGGTTTTTGGATGGACACAACTATCAAATAAATCTTTTGTAACTCCAAACAAAACCCAATCCAGCAACCTAATCTACATCAGGTCCCTCTTCATCTCTGTGTACTTCTTTCCTCCCTTCATCCCGTCCAACATCCCTATCCTGTTTCTACCTTTTACTATTCAACTATATTTCATAATTAAAGCACACAACAGGATGGTTAGAGGAGACCAGGAGGGATGCGGGAAACATTGGAATAACGGAGGAAGTGGTTCACAGCAAGGAGAGGTGCAGAAAACTAAGAGACAATACAACAAGATTTACTGATGCCCGACCAACACAAAGAACAAAGAGGGTGTGGACCGAAGAACAAGGACGAACAGTAGGGGAGAAAATGAAGAAGTCCTGCAGGGAAGTAAGAAAGAAGAAAAACCAGAAGTCTTTAGGTCATTGCGGTCCATAGTTGGCCAAACTCAATTTAAAAAAAAATACCACTTTTGTGAAAATCCCACGGACGTGAATAATAATGTAAATGGAGAGTTCTGTTCCTCCCTCCTCTCGAGAAAGGTGGTTGTACCACCGAAAATTCGAGACCCAGTGAGTTCCTCCTAAATGTGTTTCCGTTTCTGTGTCAACTAGTGTTAATTCCATATAAGTTATATATATATATCGATGATGCGGAAGTACTCATGAGAGCAATATAACTTTTGGATGGTACAATAGAACACAGAATAAAACAGATAACACGTAAAAGGACACTCACACTGTAGATGATTTGAGCTTTCGGCCTACTCCGAGGCCTTCTTCGGGTCAGACTCTGTCTGTCAGTCTGACCTGAAGAAGGCCTCGGAGTAGGCCGAAAGCTCAAATCATCTACAGTGTGAGTGTCCTATTACGTGTTATCTGTTTTATTCTGTGTTCTATATATATATATATATATATATATATATATATATATATAAACCACCTCAATTATGATTCCCAAGAATATTATGATGGGCACTATAGATAATATGAGTCCTGGCAACTACGGGACTCGGCCCAAGAGGCCGTGTGTCGTGCCCGGCAGCGGGAGAGGCAAGGCTTCCGCGGTCGTCATCCCACGAAACCCTTGCACGGAAGAAATAACTTCAGCAGGACAGAAGACTCAGAAGAAGGCGAAAGTAGTAAGAATAGGAACCTGGAACGTCAGGACAATGTTGAGGAGAGGCAAATTAGAAAATATTAAGCGAGAGATGGAAAGAGGTAACATAGATGTTTTAGGCCTCTGCGAGGTGAGATGGAAGGATAGCGGGGATTACTGGAGTGACAATTATAGAGTCATATACAGCGGCGGGGACGAGAGCCAACGAGGGGTTGCCGTAATTTTAAATAAAGGGGTAGGAAGAAGCGTAGTCAACATAGAGCAAGCGACAGATAGAATTTTACTCGTAGAGATTAAAGCAGAGCCGACGAACTTGGTCATTATTCAGGTATACATGCCACCGAGCAACCACAAGGAGGAAGCAGTCGATAGGATGTATGATGAGTTAGAGGATATCATCGCGAGTGTTCCTGCAGGGAAACATTTAATAGTGATGGGGGATTGGAATGCGACGGTAGGCGAAGGAAGAGATGGTGGTGAGGTGGGGGACTATGGGTTAGGCACGAGGAATGAACGCGGAGAGAAAGCAATTGAATTCTGCAGGAGACAGGGGTTAGTCATCACCAACACATGGTTTAGACACCACAAAAGGCGTAGGTATACATGGAAAATGCCAGGTGACTCAGAAAGGTATCAGTTAGATTATATTATGGTTAGGCACAGGTTTAGGAACAGTGTGATAAATTCGCACAGTTTCCCAGGAGCGGACGCGGACTCAGACCACAATTTAGTTGTTATGAAATGTAATGTTCGTTTCAAGAAGATAAGGCAAGGGCGGCGGGTTAAAAAATGGAATTTAGAAGCAGTAAATGAATTAACGAAGAAGGAGTATCAGGAGGCTGTAGAGAAAATGATGGATGACGGTAAAGAACTGAGTGCTATCGAAGAAAAATGGGAATGTATCAAGAAAGGGATATTGGAAGCCGCTAAAGACACTATAGGAACCGTTAACGGGAAAAGGATAAGGAAACCATGGGTAACGGATGAGATGATTGCAAAGATGGACGAGAGAAGAAGATGGAAAAATGTAAACACAGAGTTAGGCAAAATGAAGTACAAAGAGTTAAACAATAAATTGAGAAGGGCCACAAATAAAGCAAAAGAAGAATGGTGGAAAACGTAATGCGAGGATATGGAAAGTCTACAGAAGAAGGGTGAAATTGGTGCTCTATACAGCAAGGTTAAGTTATTATCGGGAAGTAAGAAGGCAAGATCTGTGCTAACAGTTAAAGATAAATGGGGTAAGATAATAGTTGAACCAGGAAAAATCCAAGAGAGATGGAAGGAATATATAGAAACACTGTATGGTAAAGAACTTAGGCCGACAAGGTTAGACATAGAAAAGGAACATGAGGTAGAAGAAGATAGCTTAGGTCCAGGCATACTCGACGATGAAATAGAAAGGGCATTAAAGGAGATGAAAGCAAACAAGGCTGTGGGGGTGGACAATATTCCTGTAGAAATGTTGAAATGGTTAGGGAAAGGTGGGAAGAAGGCCATATATGGACTGATTCGTAGCATCTATGAGGAAGGAATCTGGCCGGAAGATTTTGTGAGATCGGTGTTAGTTCCTATTCCAAAAAAGGCAAAGGCTTCGTCATGTGAGGATTACAGAACAATAAGTTTGATATCCCACGCAGCTAAAGTTATTCTCAGGATCATCAACAAAAGGATAGAGAGTAAGGCAAATGATTACTTAGGGGATGATCAGTTTGGGTTCAGGAAAGGAAGAGGTACGCGTGATGCCATTGCAGTAATGAGATCACTAGTCGAGAGAAATATAGAATACAACCAGGACGTTTTTGCCTGTTTTGTAGATTTCGAAAAAGCGTTTGATAGAGTGAATTGGGAAAAATTAATGCGTGTATTGCAGAAAATAGGAATGGATTGGAGGGACAGGAGACTGATCCGCAACCTGTACATGTCTCAGACTGCTCAGGTGCGAGTGGGGAACGGAGAGTCCGGATGGGCAGTGTTAGGAAGAGGTGTAAGGCAGGGTTGCCCATTGTCACCGGTACTGTTCAACGTATATGTAGAGGAAATGATTAAAGAGGCATGGGAAGAACTGGAGGTAGGAATGAAAGTCGGAGGGGAATTCGTAAAATCGGTTAGGTTTGCTGATGACCAAGCATTAGTTGCTCAGTCAGCCAAGGGGTTGCAAGCATTGTTGAGTGAATTGGAGGTTCAGTGCGATAAATATGGGATGAGAATCAATATTAATAAAACAAAGGTTATGCAATTTTCTAGAAAGAAAAAGGCTAAGCTAAATATTAAAATAGGCGGGGAAAGAATAGAGCAGGTAGAGCAGTTTACATATCTCGGAAGTGTTTTGGACCAACACGGTCAAAGTGGTAGGGACGTAAGGAGAAGAATTGCGCTAGGCAAGGAGGCTTTCTCAAGGAGGAGGGAGTTGATGACGGGGACGTTGAGTAGGGATGTTAAGACAAGACTCGTAAAAACTCTGATATGGAGCGTAGCTATGTACGGCGCGGAAACGTGGTCGCTGAAGCAGGAGGATAGACGTAGATTGGAGGCTTTTGAAATGTGGGTATGGAGAAGAATGGAGAAGGTGAAATGGACCGAAAGGAAAAAAAATGAGGAAGTACTAGAAATGGTGGGGGAGGAGAGGGGTTTGTTCAGAGAAATCCTATGGAGGCAGGAAAAATGGATGAAAGGCGTATTGAGCGGTAGTGGAATGTTGAAGAGGGTAATAGAGGGGAGAATGTTGGGCAAGCGTGGTAAGGGTAGGAACAGGATAGGGATGTTGGACGGGATGAAGGGAGGAAAGAAGTACACCGAGATGAAGAGGGACCTGATATAGATTAGTTTGCTAGGTGGGGAGTTACAAAATGTTTATTTGATAGTTGTGTCCATCCAAAAACCTACCTTAACCGGTAGATTACCTAATAATAATAATATGTATATATATATATATATATATAAATTCAAACACGAAATACCGCCATATGGCGAATAAATATTCATTCACATTGAAATAGAGATAAGGAAATATATATATGTATAATCTTGAAAATGACGCTCTCCGGCGACGCACAAACACACAAACACTAAGATAATAAATATTACACACACAGAAATATAAAAGAAGGACACTTACAGTAGATATTTACGTTTCGACGGCACGGCCGTCGTCATCATATATATATAGGGTCGCGGTAGTCCAGGGGGGAGAGCGTTGGATTACTGAGGCTCGAAATTTGGTGGATCGCGGGTGGCCGGGTGCATGAGGAAATAGAGGGATTACTTGTAGAATGACAAGGGTGACCTACCACCCCCTGCCACACGCCCTTGCGTCCACTTGCGGGACATAGGGTAGATGTCCAAAAACTCACCATCCGTCAGCACATCTTTCACAAGGCTAGGCCGACGACCACTTCGCTGCCCTTCGTGAACATTGGTGCCGTGGCCATTCTTAAGCTGAGACTGCACCACTGCCTCACTCCGCCTTCACTCATTGCCATTCCGTCTCCGTACACACTTTTTACAAAGTTGCCAATGAATTTCAATTGGCTTTTTTAGTTTTTTGTCAATAAAAACTAAATCTCATATCGCATTTGACAACTCACAAGATTTTTCAATGCAGAGCACATCTTAGAGAAAAGTAGAAGAACCGCAGTCTGCTCACACTACCTCAGCAGGACACCGAGATGGTGGCTCTGACCCCATTAAGCACCCCCACGCTAGGGCGAACGTAAGTTACTCTCTGGATAGCCCTAGCAAATACATACCGTTATGTCATAAAAAATATATTCAGTAGGAAAAGTTTTTAATGACGGTTTCAATGTCTACAAACCAGCTTCACTTTTCCAAACGATCGCCGTTCCCTGCCAAGCACTTTCCGAAACAGTGCACCTGCTCCTTTAATCCACAGGCATAAGTACGAGTACGCCGCCTGGGAATTGAAGTCTTTGTCCTCACGCCATGACACGGTTTCGAGTGCAAGATGAGGGCAATGGGTGCATGGTCAAGTCATCTCCGACTTGTGGACGAGGGTCCGAAAACGCTTGGCTCTGTTTGTTTTCGTCAGTGAGCACTTTCGGTACCCACACAATCGCACACAATTTGTGATATCTGAGGTCCTCCTTAGCATTCGCGTAAGTAATGGTGGCATATCCAGCAAGAGGACCAATCCCTTCTTTGTACATGTGTATTTAAATTGCGATAATGACCACTCATTGACAATATTCTTTTGACTACAATTGACGAAGGGCGATGCGTAATGGATGTATGATTGGCGGCGCCGTGTGCCGATGAACCCTTAAGAAAAGCACTTCGGAGGAAAATGTGTTGTTTCTTTGAGCCCTCTCCAGACCACGCGACCCGCATTGTGCCTTCCCTTCGAAAGAGGTTTTTGTTTGCGCGGTGCCTCCGAGAGATTTCTCGCTCTCCGAGGTCTTCGCAATGTTTGTAGTGAAAAAACAAGGCGAGGGTCTAATCTTTGGAAAGAATTTTCCAATAATAATAGAGTTTTCTCCACACGCCATGCTATTTTGACTATTTTCACATAAAAGTGAATTGTTGTGTTTTTCGTAGTCCAACTCGCGGCCTCCTTTACTAGAGATAAACAGCTCCTTATATATATATATATATATATATATATATATATATATATATATATATATATATATATACACGAGGGTCATCCGGAAAGTAGTACCCGTTCGTGCCGCATGAAGTGCTGACGACGCGAGTAGCCGCTGGACGAGGTCAGATAGCTTCAGTGGCTTGTCTGCCTTCTCTGAGCCAAGTTGCGTGACGCTAGCATTGCCTGTGTTGTTTCTGTGATTGTTTACAACGTTTAAAAAAATTGAGAACGCCGCCAGTTGTGAAGTGAGGGCAGTGATTAAATTCCTCAATGCAAGAAACGTTCGCCCATGTGATATTCATCGCCAATCAAAGGAGGTGTATGGAGAAAATGTAATGGACGAGTCGTCTGTTCGGCGGTGGTGTCGCAACTTCAACATGGGGAGGGGGAACACACACGACGATGAGCGTTCGGGGAGACCGTCTGTCATAACAGACCAACTGGTGAGCTCAGTTGACGAATTCGTGAGGAACGATCGGCGCGTCACAATTGATGACATCTGTGAGCATTTTCCCAATGTTTCTCGAACAATTGTTCATGAAATTGTTAAACACCATCTGCATTATGCAAACATTTGTGCAAGATGGGTCCCTCGCATGCTTACAGATGAGCACAAAACCAAGCGTATGGCTGCAGCACTGACGTTTTTGGGACGTTATTCTGATGAAGGAGACTCTTTCTTGACTCGCATAATTACTGGTGACGAAACATGGGTTTGTTATGCATCACCTGAGAGTAAACGACAGTCAATGGAGTGGCATCATGCTCATTCACCAAACAAACCAAAAAAATTCAAGACAGTTCTGTCCACCAGGAAACTCATGGCAACCATTTTCTGGGATCGACGAGGTGTATTGCTTATTGATTTTACGGCCCGTGGAGACACTATTAATGCCAATGCGTATTGTGAAACATTAAAGAAATTACGGCGGGCAATACAAAATCGGCAGCGAGGTCTATTGTCTACTGGTGTCATTCTCGTTCATGACAATGCCAGGCCTCATGCAGCTGGGATAATGGGAAAAAACTTTTGCAGCAATTCAAATGGGAAACTTTCGACCATCCACCGTATAGCCCGGACTTGGCCCTTTCAGATTTTCATCTCTTTACAAAGCTTAAAGACTTTTTGGCAGGAAAAAGATTTGACAGCGATGAAGAACTTAAAGAAGGAGTGACCCTGTATCTCAATGAGCTGGCGGCGAAGGACTATGCAGCAGGAATACAGAAACTTGTCACACGTTATGACAAATGCCTTAATTTGCTTGGAGATTATGTTGAGAAGTAGTTTAAAGTATCCTCTTTCAAATAAATTTTTTTATGTTTGTTAATATTTACTTTTGTGTCTTTATTTCACGAACGGGTACTACTTTCCGGATAACCCTCGTGTATATATATATATATATACACTTTTTTGGAAAACCCACAAACGTGTAATGTAAATTCACTGATAGTCATAACAAACACAGAAACCAAAACACACAAAAGAGGGACTCACTGGTTCTCGAATTTTCGGTGGTCCAACCACCTTTCTCAAGAGGAATTAGGAACAGAACTCCTCTGTTCCTAATTCCTCTTGAGAAAGGTGGTTGGACCACCGAAAATTCGAGAACCAGTGAGTCCCTCTTTTGTGTGTTTTGGTTTCTGTGTTTGTTATGACTATCAGTGAATTTATATATATATATATATATATATATATATATATATATATATATATATATATATATATATATATATAAACACACAAACACTAACACAAAAATCACTACACACATAGAAACATAAAAGAAGGACACTTACATTGGATATTTACGTTTCGACGGCACGGCCGTCGTCATCAGAATGCCTTTGTCGGGGAAGAGCGGAGAGGACATGTGCAAGAGAAGGGTGACGGGAGGAGAGGTAAGGTGCCAATGGGAAGCGGACAAGGTGGGGGAGGGGGAAATGGCAGGGGGCGGTAGAGTTGCCGCGGTAGGGGAAGAGCTGGAAGGTCCCGGTCGTGAAGCGGCCGGGCCTTTAGCGGGGGACTTGGTGACCGATTCGCTCAGAAGAGTGAAGCGGTTCTAGGCAGCTTTGGATAAAATCCTTATATATATATATATATATACAAATGCATATATATATACATACATATACACATATACATACATATATATATATACATACACACACTCTTCTACATATATACAAGGAGGAGGAGAATTGAGGTGCCAATAGGAAGCGGACAAGGTGGGGGAGGCGAAATGTAGGCAGCATTGGATAAAATCAGTGGGTTTGGTTCAGTCCGGGGGGTTTAAAGGACTGGAGCACCCAGATATGTGCCATCTCGCGAGTTCTCACCTCTATGTTACTAGCGGAATTGGGAAGGATTTCAATCACTGAAACGGAGAAGCAGTCATCAAAAGACTGGTTGTGGGAAGCAGTGTGAGTAGGGATGGGATAATTAAGGAAGGTGGGAGATTTGGTGGAATAGCGGTGGTTATTCATTCGGAGGGAAAGGGTGGTCGTGCATTCACCCACGTAAAAGGCAGGGCAGAAGTTACAGGAGGGGCGATATATAAGGTTTTTAGAGGTGCAGGTGGCTATGGGATGGGAGTTGGTAATAAGGGACGTGGAAGGTCTTAGGAGATGGCGCATTTACAGCGTGGGCGGTTGCATGGTGCGGACAGGGGTGGGGAAGAGACAGGGGTGCTCGTAGGTGGTTTTATAGACTTAAAGATATCACGCAGGTTTGAAGGGAGTTTAAATGAAACGGAGGGACAATGTGGGAATAAAGGTGATGTGGATTGACTATTGCTAATAATTCGGAAGAGTTCACGGATTATCTGTTTAATTTTGTGGGTTCCGGGGAAGAAAGTGGTGATAAGGTTAGGACATTTTGGGCGGTTAGGTTTGGGGAGAGGAGTGTATTGGGTTGAAGGTTTGAGAATTTTCCTGTTGAGCAGTGTTTCAGGGTACCCACATTCTCTGAGAGAAACGTGTAACTGGTCAATGTATTTCCGTTTGGAGGGGATGTTGTTGCAGAGACGGAGGCCGCGGACTGAGAGTGAGAAGGGGATGGAGCGTTTTGTGTGAGATGGGTGACAGCTATTGAAATGGAGATATTGTTGGGTGATGGTCGGTTTAATGTGAACTGAGGTGTAAAACTTATTGTTCTGGAGATGAATGTCAATGTCTAGAAAGGTGAGATTTGAGTCTGATATAGAGGAAGTGAAAGATACCGAGGAGGAGGAGTTGAGAGAGGAAATGAAGGATGACAAGTTTTCGCGTCCGTGGGACCAAAGGAGGAAAATATCATCAATATAACGGGCCCAGAAGAGTGGTTTAAGGGTTTGTTGCTGGAGAAATTTTTCTTCAAGTTTACCCATAAAGAGATTGGCGTATGCAGGAGCCATACGCGTGCCCATTGCAGTGCCTTTTATTTGCAAATAAATTTTTTCATTGAATTGGAAGGCATTTTTGGTTAGGACGAGTTGGCTCAGTTCGAGAAGAAAATCTGTGGATGGAGTGTATGGTGTCGGTCGTAGAGAGAGGTAATATTTCAGTGCTTCTAAGCCTTCTTTGTGGGGAATGGAGGTGTACAGAGATGTAACGTCTATTGTGGCCATGAGAATGGTCGTGCTGTGAGGGATTGGGATTGAGTGTAGACGTTCCAGGAAGTGGTACGAATCTTTGATGTAAGAAGGGAGTGAAGTGGCTATGGGTTGAAGGTGGTGGTCTATAAATGCGGAAATTCGCTCAGTGGGTGAGTTGATGCTAGAGACAATGGGGCGTCCGGGGTTATTGGTTTTGTGAATTTTGGGTAGCAAATAAAAATGTGGGGTCTTAGGATTAGGAGGAGAAAGAATGGATATATCTTTGCGAGATAGACCTTCTCCGGGACCAAAATTGGATAGAAAAGATAGAATATCCTTTTGGTATGAAGGATTAGGATCTTGGGGCAGGGGGGTGTAGCAAGAAAGGTCATTTAATTGTCGTAATGCCTCAGTGTCGTAGTCTTTCTTGTTTAGCACGACAACGGATGACCCTTTGTCCGCCGTTGTGATAATTATATTTTTGTTAGACGCTAAACGTCTGAGAGCTTGTCTCTCAGGGGGAGAAAGGTTATCTGGTGGCTTCAGGGAATCTATGAATTTTTTATCGGAAATCTTTGTTAGGAGGAGATTGATAAAGATTTCTATTGGATTGTTAGTTGGGAGTGGTTTGGGTTCGTTTTCTGAGGCTGGACGTAACCGAGTAAGTGCCGGATTAATGGTGGAAGCGTTCGAAGGGAAAGGCTGCGAATTCCAATGGGCATGCCAGCGGAGATTCCGGCAGAAGTTTAAAGTGTCGGTGACAATGTTAACGTAAAAAAATTGGATAGAAAAGATAGAATATCCTTTTGGTATGAAGGATTAGGATCTTGGGGCAGGGGGGTGTAGCAAGAAAGGTCATTTAATTGTCGTAATGCCTCAGACGTGAGAACTCGCGAGATGGCACATATCTGGGTGCTCCAGTCCTTTAAACCCCCCGGGCTGAACCAAGCCCACTGATTTTAGCCAATGCTGCCTACCGCGGCAACTCTACCGCCCCCTGCCATTTCCCCCTCCCCCACCTTGTCCGCTTCCAATTGGCACCTTACCTCTCCTCCCGTCACCCTTCTCTTGCACATGTCCTCTCCGCTCTTCCCCGACAACGGCATTCTGATGACGACGAGCGTGCCGTCGAAACGTAAATATCCAATGTAAGTGTCCTTCTTTTATGTTTCTATGTGGGTGGTGTTTGTTGTCTTAGTGTTTGTGTTTTTGTGCGTCGCCGGAGAGTGTCATTTCCAAGAGTATACATACTCTTGGCTGATGTAGCCGATAAACTATCTATTCGCCTTCATTTTGTCTGCTGTTCCTGTTGTCTACCGCCGTGGCGACTCACGGTCAATTTTGGTCCCGGAGAAGGTCTATCTCGCAAAGATATATCCATTCTTTCTCCTCCTAATCCTAAGACCCCACATTTTTATTTGCTACCCAAAATTCACAAAACCAATAACCCCGGACGCCCCATTGTCTCTAGCATCAACTCCCTCACTGAGCGAATTTCCGCATTTATAGACCACCACCTTCAACCTATAGCCACTTCACTCCCTTCTTACATCAAAGATTCGTACCACTTCCTGGAACGTCTACACTCAATCCCAATCCCTCACAGCACGACCATTCTCATGGCCACAATAGACGTTACATCTCTGTACACCTCCATTCCCCACAAAGAAGGCTTAGAAGCACTGAAATATTACCTCTCTCTACGACCGACACCACACACTCCATCCACAGATTTTCTTCTCGAACTGAGCCAACTCGTCCTAACCAAAAATGCCTTCCAATTCAATGAAAAAATTTATTTGCAAATAAAAGGTACTGCAATGGGCACGCGTATGGCTCCTGCATACGCCAATCTCTTTATGGGTAAACTTGAAGAAAAATTTCTCCAGCAACAAACCCTTAAACCACTCTTCTGGGCCCGTTATATTGATGATATTTTCCTCCTTTGGTCCCATGGACGCGAAAACTTGTCATCCTTCATTTCCTCCCTCAACTCCTCCTCCTCGGTTTCTTTCACTTCCTCTATATCAGACTCAAATCTCACCTTTCTAGACATTGACATTCATCTCCAGAACAATAAGTTTTACACCTCCGTTCACATTAAACCGACCAACACCCAACAATATCTCCATTTCAATAGCTGTCACCCATCGCACACAAAACGCTCCATCCCCTTCTCACTCTCAGTCCGCGGCCTCCGTCTCTGCAACAACACCCCCTCCAAACGGAAATACATTGACCAGTTACACGTTTCTCTCAGAGAATGTGGGTACCCTGAAACACTGCTCAACAGGAAAATTCTCAAACCTTCAACCCAATACACTCCTCTCCCCAAACCTAACCGCCCAAAATGCCCTAACCTTATCACCACTTTCTTCCCCGGAACCCACAAAATTAAACAGATAATCCGTGAACTCTTCCGAATTATTAGCAATAGTCAATCCACATGACCTTTATTCCCACATTGTCCCTCCGTTTCATTTAAACGCCCGTCAAACCTGCGTGATATCTTTAAGTCTTTAAAACCACCTACGAGCACCCCTGTCTCTTCCCCACCCCTGTCCGCACCATGCAACCGCCCACGCAGTAAATGCTGCCATCTCCTAAGACCTTCCACGTCCCTTATTACCAACTCCCATCCCATAGCCACCTGCACCTCTAAAAACCTTATATATCGCCCCTCCTGTAACTTCTGCCCTGCCTTTTACGTGGATGAATCCACGACCACCCTTTCCCTCCGAATGAATAACCACCGCTATTCCACCAAATCTCCCACCTTCCTTAATTATCCCATCCCTACTCACACTGCTCCCCACAACCAGTCTTTTGATGACTGCTTCTCCGTTTCAGTGATTGAAATCCTTCCCAATTCCGCTAGTAACATAGAGGTGAGAACTCGCGAGATGGCACATATCTGGGTGCTCCAGTCCTTTAAACCCCCCGGACTGAACCAAACCCACTGATTTTATCCAATGCTGCCTACATTTCGCCTCCCCCACCTTGTCCGCTTCCTATTGGCCCCTTAATTCTCCTCCTCCTTGTATATATGTAGAAGAGTGTGTGTATGTATATATATGTATGTATATGTGTATATGTATGTATATATATGCATTTGTATATATATATATATATAAGGATTTTATCCAAAGCTGCCTAGAACCGCTTCACTCTTCTGAGCGAATCGGTCACCAAGTCCCCCGCTAAAGGCCCGGCCGCTTCACGACCGGGACCTTCCAGCTCTTCCCCTACCGCGGCAAATCTACCGCCCCCTGCCATTTCCCCCTCCCCCACCTTGTCCGCTTCCCATTGGCACCTTACCTCTCCTCCCGTCACCCTTCTCTTGCACATGTCCTCTCCGCTCTTCCCCGACAACGGCATTCTGATGACGACGGCCGTGCCGTCGAAACGTAAATATCTAATGTAAGTGTCCTTCTTTCATGTTTCTATGTGCGTGGTGTTTGTTGTCTTAGTGTTTGTGTGTTTGTGCGTCGCCGGAGAACGTCATTTCCAAGAGTATATATATATATATAAAACACTACACACATAGAAACATAAAAGAAGGACACTTACATTGGATATTTACGTTTCGACGGCACGGCCGTCGTCATCAGAATGCCCTTATTGAGGGCCCTTATTATGAGGGCATTATGCCCTTATTGCCCTTATTATGAGGGCATTCTGATGACGACGGCCGTGCCGTCGAAACGTAAATATCCAATGTAAGTGTCCTTCTTTTATGTTTCTATGTGTGTAGTGTTTTTTGTGTTAGTGTTAGTGTGTTTGTGCGTCGCCGGAGAGCGTCTTTTCCAAGTTTATATATATATATATATATATATATATATATATATATATATATATATATATACTCTCACAGGTATATAAACGTGATATACAGCGGCGGGGACGAGAGCCAACGAGGGGTGGCCGTAATTTTAAATAAAGGGGTAGGAAGAAGCGTAGTCAACATAGAGCAAGCAACAGATACAATTTTACTCGTAGAGATTAAAGCAGAGCCGACGAACTTGGTCATTGTTCAGGTATACATGCCACCGAGCAACCACAAGGAGGAAGAAGTCGATAGGATGTACGATGAGTTAGAGGATATCATCGCGAGTGTTCCTGCAGGGAAACATTTGATTGAGATGGGGGATTGGAATGCGACGGTAGGCGAAGGAAGAGATAGTGGTGAGGTGGGGGACTATGGGTTAGGCACGAGGAATGAACGCGGGGAGAAGGCAATTGAATTCTGCAGGAGACAGGGGTTAGTCATCACCAACACATGTTTTAGACACCACAAAAGGCGTAGGTATACATGGAAAATGCCAGGTGACTCAGAAAGGTATCAGTTAGATTATATTATGGTTAGGCACAGGTTTAGAAACAGTGTGATGAATTCGCACAGTTTCCAAGGAGCGGATGCGGACTCTGACCACAATTTAGTTGTTATGAAATGTAACGTGCGTTTCAAGAAGATAAGACAAGGGCGGCGGGTTCGGAAATGGAATTAAGAAGCAGTAAATGGATTAACGAGGAAGGAGTATCAGCAGACAGTAGAGAAAATGATGGATGACGGTAAAGAACTGAGTACTATCGAAGAAAACTGGGAATGTATCAAGAAAGGGATATGGGAAGCCGCTAAAGACACTATAGGAATCGTTAACGGGAAAAGGATAAGGAAACCATGTAGTTAGTTAGAAGATAGTTTAGGTCCAGGCATACTCGACGATGAAATAGAAAGGGCATTTGAGGAGATGAAAGCAAATAAGGCCGTGGGGGTGGACAACATTCCTGTAGAAATGTTGAAATGGTTAGGAAAAGGTGGAAAGAAGGCCATACATGGACTGATTCGTAGTATCTATGAGGAAGGAATCTGGCCGGAAGATTTTGTGAGATCGGTGTTAGTTCCTATTCCAAAAAAGGCAAAGTCTACGTCATGTGAGGATTACAGAACAATAAGTTTGATATCCCACGCAGCTTAAGTTATTCTCGGGATCATCAACAAAAGGATAGAGAGTAAGGCAAATGATTACTTAGGGGATGATCAGTTTGGGTTTAGGAAAGGAAGAGGTACGTGTGATGCCATTGCAGTAATGAGATCACTAATCGAGAGGAATACATGTCTCAGACTGCTCAGGTGCGAGTGGGGAACGGAGAGTCCGGATGGGCAGTGTTAGGAAGAGGTGTAAGGCAGGGTTGCCCATTGTCACCGGTACTCTTCAACGCATATGTAGAGGAAATGATTAAAGAGGCATGGGAAGAACTGGAGGTAGGAATGAAAGTCGGAGGGGAATTCGTAAAATCGGTTAGGTTTGCTGATGACCAAGCATTAGTTGCTCAGTCAGCCAAGGGGTTGCAAGCATTGTTGAGTGAATTGGAGGTTCAGTGCGATAAATATGGGATGAGAATCAATAATAATAAAACAAAGGTTCTGCGATTTTCCAGAAAGAAAAAGGCTAAGCTAAATATTAAAATAGGCGGGGAAAAAATAGAGCAGGTAGAACAGTTTACATATCTCGGAAGTGTTTTGGACCAACACGGTCAAAGTGGTAGGGACGTAAGGAGAAGAATTACGCTAGGTAAGGAGGCTTTCTCAAGGAGGAGGGAGTTGATGACGGGGACGTTGAGTAGGGATGTTAAGACAAGACTCGTAAAAACTCTGATATGGAGCGTAGCTATGTACGGCGCGGAAACGTGGTCGCTGAAGCAGGAGGATAGACGTAGATTGGAGGCTTTTGAAATGTGGGTGTGGAGAAGAATGGAGAAGGTGAAATGGACCGAAAGGAAAACAAATGAGGAAGTACTAGAAATGGTGGGGGAGGAGAAGGGTTTGTTGAGAGAAATCCTATGGAGGCAGGAAAAATGGATGAAAGGCGTATTGAGCGGTAGTGGAATGTTGAAGAGGGTAATAGAGGGGAGAATATTGGGCAAGCGAGGTAAGGGCAGGAACAGGATAGGGATGTTGGACGGGATGAAGGGAGGAAAGAAGTACACCGAGATGAAGAGGGACCTGATATAGATTAGTTTGCTAGGTGGGGAGTCACAAAATGTTTATTTGATAGTTGTGTCCATCCAAAAACCTACCTTAACCGGTAGATTACCTAATAATAATAATAATATACATATGCAAACGGATATGAATAGTAATGTACACCAAAAACACAGTGACACACACAAATTAACCTGACACGTATTCAGAATTTTCGTTGGCAAGACATCTTCTCTCAAGGGAGAAAAAAATCTGAGTTCTTGAGTTTCTTTTGTGTGTGTTTGTTTGTGTTCGCTAGTGCTATCTTGGTGTACATTTGAAACGTCAAAACTACATAAGGTATGTGAGTGACCTTTCTTTGGGTTTGTGTTTTTAAAATCTTAATCAATGTTTTTATATATTTATGCGTTGCCTAAGAGCGTTCCGCGTATATAAATATATATATGATTTCGTCGAAGTAACTAGGGAGTGTTGAATAGAAAAACTTGGATAACAACAAACAATATAAGAACACATAAAAATAACTCTCACACATTTTTTCTTAATAATTTCGGCGGAATTTAGCTCCGTCTTCCTCAGAAGAAACAGTAGTACTGTCTTATATAGCTATATATATAGCTAGCTTATAGCTATAGCTAGCTTATTGTTTTATTTATTATAGTGTTTCAGAAGCACCCCTGGTGGCACGTGGAAGTTACATTCCCCGTCAACACGCATGCGCAGGTTTGAGGTCGTTACATTCATCCGGTGTATTTTGAGGAGCGGCAGTATGGAGACGTGTTTTGGAGGTATGGGAACTCGACTTTTTTCGATTCCAGGACTTGACAGCTGCCTTCACCTCATCGGCCGACGTGTAATGATTACCCTTGAGGTGTGTCTTGAATTGAGGAAAAAAATAAAAATCGCAAGGCGCAAGATCGGGGAAATAAGGAGAATGTGGAATCGGTTCAAATTTCAGGTTTCGCAGAGCCTCTTCTTCAGTTGCGCGCGAGGTGTGTGGACGAGCGTTGTGATCATGTTACAAGATTACTGGCTCCAGGCTGCCACTAACACGACAAACTCAACCAATATGGTTTTCGACACGCTTTTGAGTGATTTCACCGGTCATTTTGAATCAAATCTTCGATGAGTTTGCCATGTTCATCGTCTGCGGCAGTGATCGGACGTCCGCTGCGTGTTTCATCAATAATTATGGCTTTTTTCCAGGCTCGCAACCACGAAATTTTACTACCCATCGATTTACAGTGTCTGCTGGTAGCTGGTATCTGCTCGTAGTATCTTAAGCACAGGGCAATTAGTGCAGAGAGTTAGGCACTGGCCAGAGTGTCAGAGGAGCGTCCAGAGAAGCAGCCGAGGGTGGTGGGCCATCCATCTCGAACTGACGAAACTGACTTTTCGAAAAGGAGAGCGCGCACTCCGAACATGGGCATTAGGCGTGGCCGCCGCACGCTGCTTGGGTATCGGGCGACGGAAATGTCAGTGGGAGGTCGCCCGCATCAATGCCGAGGGTGGGATCAATTTCTTTGTCCTCTGACCACGGACCAGGGGGGTGACGGCCTCGGCGGGAATGAATACATTTCTAGCAGATATCAGGAGGGTGTCATCATTGGAAGGGTTTCGCTAGAGGGAGCAACTGAAAGCGGGGGCACCCGTGGTTTTTTACCCATTTCTGGTGAACTCCAGCAGAAATGGGTAAAAGGGAGGGTGAGTGGAGGTGGACATTTCGAACCACTCCCGTCAGGGGTGTGGCTGGGTTCGTGGAAGGGTGTCTGTCGATGAAATAGCATGGGTCCTGTGTGATAGCAGGGATATTTAGGTTCCTCCTTGTTGGCTGTGCGACACTCATTTTCCAGTGACAAGAAATGGTTGAGAAGTCACATGACGACCACCCTTTACTAGTTCTTGCACAGCATCAATGTTTCTCTGGCAATAATAACTAATTTTGGACGGCCTTGACGATTTTAATCACTGAGGGAAAGGCGGCCATGGTGGAATTCGTTATACTAGCACAATGCCAAAGGATGGAACTTCATCGCCAAAAGTGGAAGTAAGTTGATCGATGCACTTTTGTGTTGATAATCCACGTCGAAAGTCATAAAAAATTATCGCACGAAAGTGCTCACGAGTTAACTCCATTTTTTCGCTGAGACAAAATTTACAATTTAATAAATGTATTATATGTATTTGTATATTTATTTTTATATGGGTCGCGGAGGTCCACTGGGTAGAGCGTTGGACTACTGACCGAAGGATCACGGTTTCTATTCCCGGGCAAGGCACTCTGGGCACCTGCAGCTCCACCCAAGCTAGTTGATTTTTCGGGTACCAGATATTCCTGGGAAAACATAACCGGCACAGGGAAAGGAACTGGCCCCTCTAGCTTGATGTGTGAATATTCACACGCCGTCGGGATTGGTACATGGGTGAGCTCTATCATCACCTCCTAAACCAACCTTCGGGTTGATTACTACGTTTATGGTTTTTTAATGTATATGTATGTGTGTGTATATATATATATATATATAATTATTAGGTCTCTGCGAGGTGAGATGGAAGGATAGCGGGAATTACTGGAGTGACAATTATGGAGGATATGGATATACAGATATGGACGAGAGCCAACGAGGGGTGGCCGTAATTTTAAATAAAGGGGTAGGAAAAAGCGTAGTCAACTTAGAGCAAGAACTGATAGAATTTTACTCGTAGAGATTAAAGCAGAGCCGGCGAACTTGGTCATTGTTCAGGTATACATGCCACCGAGCAACCACAGGGAGGAAGAAGTCGATAGGATGTACGATGAGTTAGAGGATATCATCGCGAGTGTTCCTGCAGGGAAACATTTGATAGTGATGGGGGATTGGAATGCGACGGAAGGCGAAGGAAGAGATGGTGGAAAGGTGGGGGACTATGGGTTAGGCACGAGGAATGAACGTGGGGAGAAAGTAATTGAATTCTGCAGGAGACAGGGGTTAGTCTTCACCAACACATGGTTTAGACACCACAAAAAGAGTAGGTATACATGGAAAATGCCAGGTGACTCAGAAAGGTATCAGTTAGATTATATTATGGTTAGGCACAGGTTTAGGAACAGTGTGATAAATTCGCACAGTTTCCCAGGAGCGGATGAGGACTCTGACCACAATTTAGTTGTTATGAAATGTAACGTTCGTTTCAAGAAGATAAGGCAAGGTCGGCGGGTTAGGAAATGGAATTTAGAAGCATTAAATGGATTAACGAGGAAGGAGTACCAGCAGGTTGTAGAGAAAATGATGGATGACGGTAAAGAACTGAGTACTATCGAAGAAAAATGGGAATGTATCAAGAAAGGGATATTGGAAGCCGCTAAAGACACTATAGGAACCATTAACGGGAAAAGGATAAGGAATCCATGGGTAACGGATGAGATGATTGCAAAGATGGATGAGAGAAGAAGATGGAAAAATGTAAACACAGGGTTAGGCAAAATGAAGTACAAAGAGTTAAACAATAAATTGAGAAGGGCCACAAATAAAGCAAAAGAAGAACGGTGGAAAACGCAATGCAAGGATATGGAAAGTTTACGGAAGAAGGGTGAAATTGGTGCTCTATACAGCAAGGTTAAGTTATTATCGGGAAGTAAGAAGGCAAGATCTGTGCTAACAGTTAAAAATAAGTGGGGTAAGATAATAGTTGAACCAGGAAAAATCCAAGAGAGATGGAAGGAATATATAGAAACACTGTATGGTAAAGAACTTAGGCCGCCAAGGTTAGACATAGAAAAGGAACATGACGCAGAAGAAGATAGCTTAGGTCTAGGCATACTCGACGATGAAATAGAAAGGGCATTAAAGGAGATGAAAGCAAATCAGGCAAGCGAGGAAAGGGTAGGAACAGACTAGGGATGTTGGATGGGATGAAGGGAGGAAAGAAGTACACAGAGATGAAGAAGGACCTGATGTAGTTTAGGTTGCTGGATTGGGTTTTGTTTGGAGTTAGTGGATCGGGAGGGAGAGAAATTGATGGCGGCATTCAAAGACCGAACGGAAGCGATTCTGCGGACCGGATTGGCGAAGAGGCCAGGGGATCGGACAACGCTCGCCACTTTGGTGTGACGAACGCCAAATTTTATATATATATATATATATTTATATATATAACGCCGATTAAATATAAATATATATATTTAATCATTAGTTGCTCAGTCAGCCAAGGGGTTGCAAGAATTGTTGAGTGAATTGGAGGTTCAGTGCGATAATTATGGGATGAGAATCAATATTTATAAAACAAACGCCACTTTCCAGAAAGAAAAAGGCTAAGCTAAACATTAAAATAGGAGGGGTAAAAATAGAGCAGTTAGAACAGTTTACATATCTCGGAAGTGTTTTGGACCAATACGGTCAAAGTAGTAAGGACGTGAGGAGATGAATTGCGCTAGGCAAGGAGGCTTTCTCAAGGAGGAGGGAGTTGATGACGGGGACGTTGAGTAGGGATGTTAAGAAGAGACTCGTAAAAACTTTGATATGGAGCGTAACTATTTATGGCGTGGAGACGTGGTCGTTGAAGCAGGAAGATAGGCGAAGATGGGAGGCTTTTGAAGTGTGGGTGTGGAGAAGAATGGAGAAGGTAAAATGGACCGAAAGAAAAACAAATGAGGAAGTACTAGAGATGGTGGGTGAGGAGAGGGGTTTCTTGAGAGAAATCCTATGGAGGCAGGAAAAATGGATGAAGGGCGTATTGAGTGGTAGTGGAATGTTGAAGAATGTAATAGAGGGGAGAATGTTGGGCAAGCGACGAAAGGGCAGGAACAGGATAGGGATGTTGGACGGGATGAAGGGATGAAGGAGGTACACAGAGATGAAGAGGGACCTGATTTACAGGGTTCGTCCGGAAAAAAGTGTACTGAGCCCAGGAAAAAAAATGTATTACACTTTTACATATCTTAAGCTAATGTTCCTCAAAATAGGACCCTTGTGAGTCGATACACTTGTTCCGGCGGCGTTCCCATTCCTGGAACGCTCCCGCGAAGGCATCATCGGGAACCTCTCGAAGACACGTCGTCACGGCCTCTTTGACGGCGTCCAAAGTCCCGTTCGCGTTCCTTTCAAACTCCTCTTTATCTTCGGGAACAGAAAGAAGTCCGGTGGTGCCAAGTCCGGGCTGTAGGGCGGGTGTGACAGCGTTGCCACGCCGTGCTTGGCCAAGAAGTCCGACAGGATAAGCGCGGTGTGAGACGGTGCATTGCCGTGATGCAGCCGCCATATGTTTTTGATCGCTGGCCGGACGCGGGCAACTCGTTTTCGAAGCCTGTCGAGCACTTGGACGTAAATTGCAGCATTTACAGTTTGTCGTTCAGGTACAAATTCGTAGTGGACGACTCCCCTTTTGTCAAAAAAGACAATGATCTTATTACACTTATTTTCCGGACGAACACTGTAGATGAGGTTGCTGGATTGGGTTTTGTTTGGAGATACAAAATATTATTTGACAGTTGTGTCCATCCAAAAACCTACCTTAACCTTAACCAAGAGCCGCCGCCTCTTTTTATCCTACTTGTGGCGCGCTTCAAGAAACTCCCTTTATTTGCCCCCTTAAGAAGGAAACTTGCTTCCTGATATACCCGAGTCAATTTCCGGACAAATATACTTCATAATGCATTCAATAAAAAGTATACTTATTAAGCGACATTTCTATACTTTCTAAACTTGTTAAAGCTTCAAATGAAGGTACTCTTTTCATACATTTATTTTCCTTAAATTTTTGCAATCTGCAATTTAATTAAATCTTTTTTTTAAGGATTTCTATAAAATTTATTTGAACAGATTTTTAACACTCAACCTTAAATAAATAATAACGTGGCAAGAAACATCACTTCGTACCTCGGTAAGTTACGACAGTACATTTTTCTTATCACCCTGCCTACCAAGGGAGGTATCTGCACGATAAGCTTTGAACTTTGCATGGCATGCAACCACAAGAAGGAATTGTGGAAGAATATTGCTCTATGGGATACCTGACGTTTCATGGATCAGTGTGCATGGATTTTTTGGCGCGAAATGTTTCGACAGTTAGTTTCAACCCCGAGGGATGGACGACCCACGTCCTGCACCGTCGCCTCCCATGAAGTCCAAATGTGTAGAGGAAGCCATTATCGCTCGCGGAAATTATTTCCTGTGACTCGCCGAATTTCGCCCCTGGACATCGTTTTTGAGGAATTTAACGGGACGAAACTCGAGGCCGGAAGTGACTCGTAAGAAACTAAGTATACGGCTTGCTCCGACGGAATTTAAGGAGGTTATGCCCCAAAATGGAATTATCCCTTAGACACGAGAAAATTTCACCGAAGTATCTTTTTGAAGAGATTTTATTATCATTCTTCCACAGTGAATGTTTCGCTCACTTCTTACTGTTTCCTACCAGTTAGTTTTCCCGAAATCCGTTCTCATGAAGCGTGAGTTAGACGTTGACTCTTACAGACGAACCTGATTTCTTCAGAAAAAAAAAGTTATTTAAACCACGAATCGATACGCCAGCATAAAAAATCTAAAATTGGGTCAATGTTCTTGATTGCGAACCAATACACGGGCTTTCTCAATTTATGTTGCGAATTATTATTGTATTGGATCCCAAAATGCTCGAATTTCTCGCGGTGAAGGGGAAAATGGCGACACTACTGAAATAACTGTATTGCATTCGTTGATGCGTTTCTAAATTTAAAGTCAAAACGATGAGTCTATCGTTAGCCACCAAACAACCATTACACAGGCCTACAATGAAATTTTTTTTTGGTGCCGGGAATCTTTGTATTGATTTTAACTATATTTGTAGAGCTGAATCCAAATATGAAATCCGTTTTTATTTAACAGCTCTACTTTTTTAGATATGGCACATCATACGATTAGTTCTTTTAATATTTGATATATTCCGGAAAATAATTTTCAAAGTTAAATAAATCTATAAGTATGCATGGGAATATATGGTAAAAGAAAATAGGAAAAATATTACAGACTTTGTGAAACGTGCATACTTGGGATATTTTGGTGTTAAGCTTGGTGACCAAGATAAAACATGGGCACCGCATTTTGTGTGTAAAACATGTACTGAACATCTGCGGCAATGGACAACAGGACAAAGGAAAAGGCTAAAATTTGGTGTGCCAATGGTGTGGAGAGAACCTGTGAACCATATTGACGACTGTTATTTTTGCATAGTAAATGTTTCGGGAATTAATCGAAAAAATCGCCACAAGTGGACATATCCAGATTTGCCTTCAGCTAGACGCCCGGTACCCCATTCAGAAGAAATACCGATCCCAATATTTCAGACGTTACCAGATACATCTAAGGAAGAATTTGAGTTATTTGAAAATATTTCTCATTCTATTGACGATAGTGGCAGTGACTACGAGGGGGTATCAACAATTCCTCAACTATTTAATCAAGATGAACTAAGCGATCTTGCTAGAGAACTGAACTTATCGAAGGAAGCATCCGAACTACTAGCATCAAGACTGCATGAAAAGAATTTACTGCAACCCGGTACAAAAATAAGTTTTTATCGTACAAGGGAAAAGGATATGCTACCCTTCTTTACACAAGAAGACAATCTTACATTTTGTTTAGACGTTAAAGGTCTTTTGGAAAAAATGGGACTACTATCACAATATGATGCTAGTGATTGGCGTTTTTTTATTGATAGCTCCAAGCGTAGTATAAAATGTGTACTTCTTCACAATGGTAACAGGTTTGGCGCAATACCAATCGCTCATTCAACTAAAATGAAAGAAGAATACGATACAATAGCATTGGTCTTACAGAAGATAAAATACCAGGAACATCGCTGGGTGATTTGTGTAGATTTAAAAATGGTGAACTTTCTTCTTGGGCAGCAAAGTGGCTACACAAAATATCCTTGTTTCTTGTGCCTCGGGGATAGCAGGGACAGACAAAACCACTGGATTAAGAAGGAGTGGCCTAAGAGAGAAAACTTGGTTGTTGGGAAAGAAAACATCATTGCTGAATCTTTAGTTGAAAGAGAGAAAATCATCTTACCGCCTCTACATATTAAACTAGGCCTAATGAAGCAATTTGTAAAGGCTCTTGACAAGGATGGACCATGCTTCGGCTACTTAACACTAAAGATGCCCCATATAAGTATTGAAAAACTTAAAGCTGGTATTTTTGAGGGGCCACAAATCAGACAACTTACAAAGGATCCTGCTTTTGTCGAGTCAATGAATGAGATTGAAAAAATTAGTTGGATGTCATTTGTTGAGGTCATAAAAATGTTTCTAGGAAATCACAAAAGTGAAAATTACATTGAGCTGGTAAACATTATGCTCAGTAACTTCAAATCACTTGGATGTAATATGAGCACAGAAGTTCACTACCTACACAGCCACTTAGACAATTTTCTTGGAAATTTAGGAGACACAAGTGAAGAACAAGGTGAAAGATTTCACCAGGATATAAAAACAATGGAAGCTCGCTACCAAGGAAGATGGGATAACCATATGATGGCAGATTACTGCTGGTGCTTAAAACGAGACTGTTTGAACAAAGTGCACTCAAGAAAATCGCGCAAAAGAAGCTTCCGATGTTTTTTGTATTTTTTTCTTTTCAATTTGTTTTATTACAGTAACAAATTTTAGTATTTGTGTTCAATTGTATTGTAAAATTCTGTTGTGTTTGTGGGTGATTTAACAGCCCTATGAATAAATCAAGTCTTTATAGTTAGTGGGTTTTATTATTAATATAATATTCCCATATCATCATGTAGAAGATTTTTTTTACGTAAGTAACAACATATCTATATCTTGAAAACTATAGCTGATAGGAAAAAACTAGTGTCATAATTGGATTCAGCACCCCAATTGTTCTTAAAATCAGCATTAAAATCTCCGGCACCAAAACCACTGTTGGCCTGTGTTATTAATATAATATTCCCATATCATCATGTAGAAGATTTTTTTACGTAACTAACAACATATCTATATCTTGAAAACTATAGCTGATAGGAAAAAACTAGTGTCATAATTGGATTCAGCACCCCAATTGTTCTTTAAATCAACATTAAAAGCTCCGGCACCAAAACCACTGTTAGCCTGTGTTATTATTTATTAAAGCCATGAGCACATATATGACGAATAACTGGAAAATATAACTCAGTGACTGATATTTCACAGAGTTTATACGCATCTGGTTTTCTTCCCTAAAAACTTCTCAAAGCAGCGATGAGTTCCGTTTCACAGCGCGATCGCATTCAATATAAACCACATCGTCAATAAATACCATGGTCCAAAAGCAAATACTACTAGTACTTTCAATTTCAGGGTTGAGAAATCAGTTTCAATTCGATGCACTTGTAAAGCCAATTATCCGAGAATTTAAATCCATAGGGACTCTTAGGGTCAAACCCTAGCCGGCTAAAATACAGGGTTTTCTTAGGCTTCCACACAAAAACACAGTCATCAGACAATAAGGAGAACACACTTCATCCGCGTGCAGTACGAAAGCGCATCTAGCGCCGAGCGTGCGGTCCAGAGGGCAGGAATGCCCAAATGGGATCATCTTCCCGCCCAAAATACCACGACGTGGAATTGACGGCTCGTTTTTTTCCTTCACTGCGCGCCGTACGGCGAAAAAATCACTAACTCGGCAGTTCACCGGCAAAGGGTTATTTGCGGGCATAAAACCGCCTTCAAATTGCATTTTATCAACCTTGTTCGCGCTAATTATCGTCCGATAAACCTGCTTTTGCTCCGTTCAAGTTCAGAGTCTCCCATACCATTAAATGCAGTTTATATGTAAGTATATAACTCCATGGCAGCCGTTTCACCTTTAGAACAGTTATAAAGTGCTCTGTGAACGCTCATTTGGACCGAACTGAACATCCGTTAGATATGCGCTGATTATATATCACTTTTCATGGGTTATCGACACATTTTTATGTGTCATCAAAACTCCAGTCGAATCCAGATCCTCGATTGAAATAATACTGTTGCATGTCAGTCCTCTAGGCCTAGTCTTGTACTTTCTCGGCGCGCCCACATTAGTTGTCTTTCTTGCACACTGATGACCATTTTCATCGGATCTCACTGAAGCTTACAGATGCGATGGACACATACGTATTCTGTGCAATAAATGCGCGAACTGGTGCAATCTGGCGGCCATGCCGCGGACTATAGCCCCACCCACCAGCGGCACTAGTTGCCTGAGACCCAATGAGCCGTATGTGCTTGGCGGATCGACAAGCTATGCATATGTTAGTTTCTGCTGTTCTTGTTTTTACTGTTTGCCGAAAATGGAAATTGGCTAAATCAAGGAACAACGAATCAACATCAGGTTTTTCGGTGAAGTGCGGTAAAAGTTTTCAAGAAATTACTGAAACAGCTGTTTACGGTGATAATGCTCTGAAGAAAGCATCCGCCTTCAAGTGGATTAAGAGTTTTAAAGATGGCCGAGACAAGACGCCACGGATGATGCAAGGCCGGGACGACCTCCAACCACCTGTGTTGACGACAACATTGAACGTGTGCGGTCCTTACCGATCGTCGAAAAACTGTCCGAATGATAGCTGAATTTGGGAGACTCAACAGTGCTCACTATTTTGACCGAACATCATGGATGGATCCTTCACCATTACAATGCACCTGCACATTCAGCATTGACTGTTCTAATTTCAAGAAACTGTAATAGTAACTTTAACGGAGTCACCCGCTATGTGTGCATTATAATGCAACGATTTCAGAGAGTAAAAATCATTCTCCAGGTCAAATCTGACCTGGCTAAAAATCAAAATCCCGGTCAAGGCGAATGATTTTTACTCTCTGAAATGGTTGCATTATATTGACTGTTCTGTCAAAGAACCAGTTTCTGCCAAAAATTCAATCTCTATCCTTGATCATCCTCCTTATTCTTATAGATCTCGCCGCCTGCGACTTTTTCCTATTCCCAAAATGCAAAAATAAGATGAGGGAACATCGCTGGTAAGATGTGTACACAATAAAGCAAGAAAGGACGAGACAACTAAAAAGCCTAACTGCCGAGGACTTCCCGCAAGGTTGCTTTAAAGAGTGGAAATGAAGATGGAATAAGTGCATAGCCTACGAATGGAGAGTACCCACTTTGAAGGGGACAAAAAAATCGATGTAGACTTAATTTTGCAAAATAAAGTTTTTAATGGCCACAGTTCTCGTATTTATTGGACAGGGAGTGTCAAATGAGATACTATTTGTCAGACGAGAAAACAAAAGCTGCAGATGAGCGCCCAAGCGTTTATATTTCAATTATCCGGATATAGTATTTGCCATAAAATATGCTCTTGGTTTAATTTTTGCCACATTTCTCCAAGATCAAACGACTTCGATAGCTTTTCCCTGTCGCAAACATTTTGAGTACTGGTGCACTGTTAGATTTTCAATTTTTTTGTGGTTTCGATAGTTGCCGCGTCACTGAATAACAACTTGCTGTCTTCTGGTACTGACTGTCAGCGATTGAGTACCAACTTCGTTGTTAGCGATAAGAACACGACAAATCTGACAGTATCAACTCCACATTCTTGTAGCAGGTCTGGAATCCCTACAGGTGTTGATTAGTTTCATACGCAAAAAATGTTTAGTTAATTACAACACTACCACAAATGATTCTTTAAATTCACTCCTAGAAAGATTTTGCTTTGAATCGAACTGCTAATTTACCTCTATTCATAGTTGTGCTGCTATTCACAAGATTCGAATTCGGATCAAAATTCGACCCTTGGTCTTGTCCTAACCTCCACGCTATCCAGGATCCATAAGGAAAATAAGAAATCTTTGAAGTCGTAGTTTTCTTATTCTGAGCGCACACAGGAGAAGGAGGTCGCGTAGGAGATAATGTGGAGTGAGATAATGTCGAGTGAGAGTTGAAACTAACAGTGATGAGGCGGTAAATCTGGACTGAATGGACAGCGAAATGAAAATAAGCACGTGACACAATCGTATTAAATGGGTGCAGAGTGAATTGCCCGGGAGCACAAGTGGTACGATTGGAAAGAACTCGGGAGAAAAATCGAAAGATATCCAGGTTCGAATTCTGAGAGAGGAATTATAAGTATGTGCATTCCACCACGAAATTACATTCATTAGTGTGAGCGGTTGGCTCCGCGGAAGTTCCACTTCGACTTTCCCCGCTGTTTCTCGTGATTCGTCCGACAACTTTGCGCCTACAACTCGCAGTCATTATCCTCCGCGGGTCGTGCCGCAGAGTGGATGACCACGATGCGTTCGTGACATTGTACGATTTCGTCCGTGATTTCATCTATTTCCATTTTCGACAAACAGTAAAAACAGGGACAACAGAAGCTAACATGACTGGCACCATACGCACACCTCGACGATCCGCCGAGCACAGACGGCGGCGCATTGGGTCTCGGGCAACTAGCGCCGCTAATGGGCGGGGCTATGTAGCCCGCGTCATTCCCGCCAGATTGCGCCAGTTCGCGCATTTATTGCACAGACCACGCATAGCGCGCACACACGGGCGGTAATGAGTCAGAATGTCTAGTTCCTCGAGAGCGTGTAGTTTACAGCGTGAAAGAAGAGAACGCCTCGGGAGTTCAACCTTAAAAGGACTCGCGCAGGGAATATCCGGAATCGAATCTTGGTCTTGGCGAGCTTAATCGCCATAGCGTGAACACCAGCGGGTGTTCCCAATAAATGTTTCCGTCGTTCCTTTGACGCATGGACCCTTCTTGGCGAAATAAGAAAGAGAAGCAATTTTCGGTTCTGGTGCTGACCCATAGGGAATGGATGGCAATCAGTAGAAAGACATATAGATAGGACAGGGGTTGTGCGCCCTTGGAGGGTAGGAGGAATCCTTAGGGTCTTCCTAGGCTCCCACCCCCGGTCGTAGTCGTCTCGGTGGAGTCGGAGACTAGGTTCCCCGATTTGGAGTAAGCCACTCCCCCGTCTTGCTGTTGCTATTGGCGGCGCAGTGCCGCCGGGGGCACTCGCCGACCCCGCCCGAGGGCCGCCTCCCCATCGAGAGAGAGGTATGTCACGCGCGCCCCTCCGCGCGGACATCCCCTTAGCGAGGGGGCGATCCACCGGGAGCGGTGACTGGCCGGGGACGTTGAACTGATCCACTCCCGATGCACTCCTCACGCGCATGCGTGCGGGTGGCGGACACGCACTTTTCGAGCGAAGGGCAATAATTAACCCGAAACCGGATAGACTTCCGATTTAGTGAACGCGCCCCCGCTATAACCACTCGAGTTGCAAGCAAAGGAAGAAAACGCCGACGAGCAACAAAGATTATCTGCTCTGGTTCGCGTGAATCGTGTGCGAACTAATGGAGGATCCCGCTCCATACTACTCGGGTTTTCAGGAATTTTTCCTGCAGAAAGCCCACGTCATGGTTCTGCCTTGCAAAAGATTTTCAAGTACAACCAAAGGACGATACAGACTACAAAATGTTCCGTATGAGAATTTCGACATCGATAATTTCATATTCCTGGTGACAGAATCAAGCTTTCGCGGATGCCCCGCTGAGCAAGCCAGCGGATGAGATCAAAGGAAGTGTTGGCCGTCGATTGTGTTTAATGTGGTGATTTGTAGCCTGGGGAATGATTTGAAAGATCGAGTCATCGGCGTGGACCGAATCATGTGAATCGAGTCATCAAAACGATTCGAAATCCTCACTTTTGCCTCGGGGACTCGAGCGATGAATCACCCCCTTCCCCGGAACTATGGTGTGCCTTTCGGATTTTTCCCACCACCTGCTCTCGATCATCTTATAACTCTTCTGAGAAGCGAGCCATAGCCCCTGGAATGCCCTTGGAGCGTCGTCGTCGTTCGCAGAATCATCGAAAGTCTCCGGGGGGGGGGGGGCAGAAATGCTCGCGGAAGCCAGAGAAATCTCACGAAAGAGACGTGAAAAGACGGGACTGATTCCGTTTTTCGGGGAATCGTAGAGAGAAGAAGGGCGGAGCACATTTGCGGGAAATGCGATTATTTCGCCGCGGCACAACCTGTGGACGCCTTTTCAGTTAAAAGAGGGGTTAAGTGGACGAATCTTAAACGTCAACCCTTCATTGCCACGCCATCTACGGAACGGTACACGCCCTTGAATGTCCATCGCGATCGCACAATTATGTACATCATGCATACTGCAAAGGAAGTACTAGGGATGGTGGGTAAGGAGAGGGGTTTGTTGGGAGAAATCCTATGGAGGCAGGAAAGATGGATGAAAGGCGTGTAGAGCGGCATTGGGATGTTGAAGAAGGTAATAGAGGGGAGAATGTTGGGCAAGCGAGGTAAGGGCAGGAACAGGGTAGGGATGTAGGACGGGATGAAGGGAGGAAAGAAGTACACAGAGATGAAGAGGGACCTGATGTAGAGTAGGTTGCTGGATTGGGTTTTGATGGGAGTTACAAAATATTTATTTGATAGTCGTGTCCATCCAAAAACCTACCTTAGCCGGTATTTTACCTAATAATAACATACTTCAAGTCGCCGCGATGGCGTGCGGCAGGGGGTGTTAGATCACCAGGCATTTGGGGAGTCCTTTATATTAGGCATTCCATATTTCTTATACACGGAAAGTAGCATACGAATTGTGCGTCATGATCCCCGTTGTTTTGAAAACACAAATCGACGAGTATGTTCAATTAGTGAGTTTTAACCAACGCAAAATAACAACCATCTCAAAGTCTTTCATTGATTTGCACATTTCTGTTTTGATTTGCTTGGCGAATTCAAGGTTCGCATCTCCGCAGATCTTCCTGCTGCCCTTCGCCCAATCGGAAGTAGGCTCCGTTGCAACGAAGACCAAGCAAGGCGAGGCTCAATAATCGAATTTTATTGTTTTTTGTTCACGTTCGAGTTTGTTGCATCCGTTGACGTCAACAGTCGCACGCAGGGTCGACATCATCTCCAAAGAATTTAGTCGAAGTGCTTCTCGACGGACTTAACATAGGAGCGCCATACAGTGCCTGCAGGTATCATTACGCATGATTTTCCAATAAATCATGCGCGCTGGGATGTTGAAGAAGGTAATAGAGGGGACAATGTTAGGGAAACGAGGTAGTTGCAGGAATAGGAGATAGGGATGCTGGACGGGATGAAGGGAGGAAAGAAATACTCCGAATTGGAGAAGGGTTTATTGTAATGCAGAACGTCAGATTGTGTTTTGATAGGACAGAGGCAAGAAAATATATTGTTACTCGGTCTCTCCTTCGAAGATCTACGCTAAACGGTAGAATCCAAAATAATAAGAATGTAGTATTACGGAGGGAATGCGGAGCCCCCGAAAGCATCGAAGCGCGCAGCGGCAATGAAGATGCAAGTTCTAAAATCCCGTTCTCCCCGAGAGAAGAAGAATGTCTCGTCGCTTGCGTAACGACGCAAAATAATCTCCCCGGGAGAACGATGAGTGTGTGTGTGAGTGAGAGAGAGAGAAAATACACTGCTTTCGTGTAAGCTTCACGATCTGCTTCCGTAGCCTTGGAAACGAGTGCTCCCAACAGAATTCGAGTGCGTGTCCATCCCACCTCGCTCTTGCCTTCATGCTCTCCCTTCTTCCCGGCGAGAAGCCTCCCTCTCCAGGACGGGAGTCCTGTATACATATAGAAAATATATACACACTATATATACACACGAATATATTTATTTAGGTAATCTACCAGTGAAAGTAGGTTTTTGATGGACACAACTACCAAATAAATATCTCTCAACAAAACCTAATCCAGCAACCTACTCTACATTAGTCCATCTTCATCTCTGTGTTCTTATTGCCTCCCTTCATCCCGTCCAACACCCCTATCCTGTTCCTGTCCTTTCCTCGTTTGCCTAACATTCTCCCCTCTATTACCCTCTTCAACATTCCACTACCGCTCAATACACCTTTCATCCATCTTTCCTGCCTCCATAGGATTTCTCTCAACAAACCCCTCTCCTCACCCACCATCTCCAGTACTTCCTCATTTGTTTTCCTTTCGCTCAATTTCACCTTCTCCATTCTTCTTCACACCCACATTTCAAAAGCCTCCAATCTACGTCTATCCTCCTGCTTCAGCGACCACGTTTCCGCGCTGTTCATAGCTACGCTCCATATCAAAGTTTTTACTATAATTTTCTTAATATCCTTACTCAACGTCCCCGTCATCAACTCCCTCCTACTTGAGGAAGCCTCTTTGCCTAGTGCGATTCTTCTCCTTACGTCCCTTCTACTTTGATCGTGTTGGTCCGAAACACTTCCGAGATACGTAAACTGTTACACCTGCTCTAGTGTTTCCCTTCTATTTTTGTGTGTATATAAGACACAAATTCAGTATGCACAGATATACTACCTTGATCAAAAAGTTCCCGAAATTTATTCAGAAAATTAAAAATACAAGTTTATTCTTCTAAATCTATATTGTCCCCTTCAAAGTAATCCCCATCGACTGCAACACACTTATGCCAGCGCTTGTTCCAATCCTCGAAACATTTTTTATATTCGGTTTTCGGTATGTCCATCAGTGCTTCCTGCGATTTTTCCATTACTTCCTCTCGGCTGCTAAAACGCGTTCCCCGTAATGGTTTTTTAACTCGACTGAACAGAAAGAAGTCACAGGGAGCCAAATCAGGTGAATTCGGTGGCTGTTGGATGGTATTTGTTGCATTTTTCGTCAAAAAATTACGAATAATGATAGCACTGTGCGACGGTCTCGACGCACTGTGCGACGATTTCTGGTCTCTTTCGGCGAATTGCTTCACGCAAACGTCTCATAACGCCCAAATAATACTCTTTGTTTACTGTCTGGCCTTCTGGCAAAAATTCATGATGCACTACACCGTTGTAATCCATGAAAACCGTCAGCATTGCCTTCTTTTTTGACAGAAAACGACGTGGTTTTTTTGGTCTCGGCTCATTTGGTGAACGCCATTCACTTGCCTGATGTCTGGATTACGTGTCGTACTCATAAACCCACGTCTCGTCTCCAGTAATGATCCTTTTGATGAATGTGGGATCGGATTCAGCCTCGCAAATCATGTCTTTTGCGACGTCAACACGGTCTCTTTTTTGCATGAAATTGAGGTCTTTTGGCACCAACTTTGCTGCTACACGACGGAAACCCAAATCATTAACCACAATGTCTTGGGCGGATCCATAGGCCATGTTCAAGTCCTCCGCTATTTCTCTGATGGTTAATTTGCGGTTATTGACCAACATTACTTTTACTTTATCAATTTTTTCACCGACTTTCGATGTCGATGGTCTGCCACTGCGTTCATCATCTTCGATTGACTCACGACCACTTCTGAACCGCTCGTGCCACTGGTAAACGACCGTTTTTTTTAGAGAATCGTTGCCGAAACACTTTTCCAACATTTCCAACGTCCGTGCGCCACTAAATCCGTCACACCGTCGTGCGCCACACGGTGGTTATTCCGGGAACTTTTTGTTCAAGGTAGTAGACATCGAAAAGATAAGGAATATACTTATGTACATTTCGTTTATTTAATAGATGTGTCCATCCAAAAAACCTAGCTTAACAGGTAGATTACCTAAAAATATATATACATACATATATCAATATAAAATGTATGTATATATATATAAATATATAGATATATATTTATGTATTTATATATATACATACAGATAATAGATTCTGATGACGACGGCCGTGCCGTCGAAACGTAACTATCTACTGTAAGTGTCCTATAAGTGTAATATATATATATATATATATATTCGTATTTTTTATTTTGCGAATATATATATATATATTCTGTCAAACATAGAAATAGGTATAAGGAAAGGGGATAGGAAAACACATAAAAGGCGAACACAAGACATGTGGGGAAGGTGGTTTTTGAGCAGATCACGAAAGTAAAAATATTTCCTTATCCGGGATTTGAACCACGGGCTTGGCCAAACACATAGTAGGCAAGTGGAAGGCCCGTGGTTCAAATCCCGGATAAGGAAATATTTTTACTTTCGTGATCTGCTCAAAAACCGCCTTCCCCACATGTCCTGTGTTCGCCTTTTATGTGTTTCCCTATCCCCTTTCCTTATACCTATTTCTATGTTTGAATGAATATTTGTGCGCCGTATGGCGGGATTTTCAAGTTTGAATATGTTTTTGGCCAATGTGGCTCGTCTCTTCTTCTGGCTATGCGTGCCATGAAACCCACCGTTCCTATCCTTTATAAGATCGTATGAATGCTTTTCTACTATCCTTTCCCCTTATGTGTCCCGTCTATTTCTCCTTTGGTGGGTGAAACAGCACCATAACGCCATCTTTCGGGCAATATGTATCGGAGCACTTTGGCGCTTTATAAGATCGCAGATCTCAAGGTAAATCAGGTTTCCTTATAAGCTTAGGTGGTAGAGCATCCGTCCGGCAAGTGGAAGGCCCGTGGTTCAAATCCCGGATAAGGGAATATTTTTACTTTCGTGATCTGCTCAAAAACCGCCTTCCCCACATGTCCTGTGTTCGCCTTTTATGTGTTTTCCTATCCCCTTTCCTTATACCTATTTCTATATTTCTATGTTTGAATGAATATATATATATATATATATATATATATATATATATATATATATATATATATATATATATATATATATATATATATATATATAGGTATAATATTGAGAATGACGCGCTCCGGCGACGCACAAACACACACACACTAAGATAATAGATATTACACACACAGAAACATAAAAGAAGGACACTTACAGTAGATATTTACGTTTCGACGGCACGGCCGTCGTCATCTGATCGATTCTGATGACGACGGCTGTGCCGTCGAAACTTATATCAAATATCAAATAAACATTTTGTAACTCCAAACAAAACCCAATCCAGCAACCTAATCTATATCAGGTCCCTCTTCATCTAGGTGTGCTTCTTTCCTCCCTTCATCCCGTCCAACATCCCTATCCTGTTCCTACCCTTTCCTCGCTTGCCCAACATTCTCCCCTCTATTACCCTCTTCAACATTCCACTACCGCTCAATACGCCTTTCATCCATTTTTCCTGCCTCCATAGGATTTCTCTCAACAAACTACTCTCCTCACCCACCATCTCAAGTACTTCCTCATTTGTTTTCCTTTCGGTCCACTTCACCTTCTCCACACCCACATTTCAAAAGCCTCCAATCTACGTCTATCCTCCTGCTTCAGCGACCACGTTTCCGCGCCGTACATAGCTACGCTCGATATCAGAGGTTTTACGAGTCTTGTCTTAACATCCCTACTCAACGTCCCCGTCATCAACTCCCTCCTCCTTGAGAAAGCCTCCTTGCCTAGCGCATTTCTTCTCCTTACGTCCCTACCACTTTGACCGTATTGGTCCAAAACACTTCCGAGATATGTAAACTCTTCTACCTGCACTATTTTTTTCCCGCCTATTTTAATATTTAGCTTAGCCTTTTTCTTTCTAGAAAATCGCATAACCTTTGTTTTATTATTATTGATTCTCATCCCATATTTATCGCACTGAAACTCCAAATCACTCAACAATGCTTGCAACCCCTTGGCTGACTGAGCAACTAATGCTTGGTCATCAGCAAACCTAACCGATTTTACGAATTCTCCTCCGACTTTCATTCCTACCTCCAGTTCTTCCCATGCTTCTTTAATCATTTCCTCTACGTATACGTTGAACAGTACCGGTGACAATGGGCAACCCTGCCTTACACCTCTTCCTAACACTGCCCATCCGGGTCTCCGTTCCCCACTCGCACCTGAGCAGTCTGAGACATGTACAGGTTGCGGATCAGTCTCCTGTCCCTCCAATCCATTCCTATTTTCTGCAATACACGCATTAATTTTTCCCAATTCACTCTATCAAACACTTATTCGAAATCTAAAAAACAGGCAAAAAACGTCCTGATTGTATTTATATTTCTCTCGACTGGTGATCTCATTGCTGCAATGGCATCACGCGTACCTCTTCCTTTCCTGAACCCAAACTGATCATCCCCTAAGTAATCATTTGCCTTACTCTCTATCCTTTTGTTGATGATCCTGAGAATAACTTTAGCTGCGTGGGATATCAAACTTATTGTTCTGTAATCCTCACATGACGAAGCCTTTGCCTTTTTTGGAATAGGAACTAACACCGGTCTCACAAAATCTTCCGGCCAGATTCCTTCCTCATAGATACTACGAATCAGTCCATAGAGAGTCTTCTTCCCACATTTTCCTAAACATGTTAACATTTCTACAGGAATGTTGTCCACCCCCACAGCCTGATTTGCTTTCATCTCCTTAATGCCTTTTCTATTTCATCGTCGAGTATCCCTGGACCTAAGCTATCTTCTTCTACGTCATGTTCCTTTTCTATGTCTAGCCTTGTCGGCCTAAGTTCTTTACCATACAGTGTTTCTATATATTCCTTTCATCTCTCTTGGATTTTTCCTGGTTCAACTATTATCTTACCCGTTTATCTTTAACTGTTAGCACAGATCTTCCCTTCTTACTTCCCGATAATAACTTAACCTTGCTGTATAGAGCACCAATTTCACCCTTCTTCTGTAAACTTTCCATATCCTCGCATTGCGTTTTCTACCATTCTTCTTTTGCTTTATTTGTGGCCCTTCTCAATTTATTGTTTAACTCTTTGTACTTCATTTTGCCTAACTCTGTGTTTACATTTTTCCATCTTCTTCTCTCATCCATTTTTGCAATCATTTTATCCTTCACCCATGGTTCCCTTATCCTTTCCCGTTAACAGTTCCTATAGTGTCTTTAGTGGCTTCCAATATCCCTTTTTTGATACATTCCCATTTTTCTTCGATAGTACTCAGTTCTTTACCGTCATCCATAATTTTCTCTACAGCCTGGAGATACTCCTTCCTTGTTAATCCATTTAATGCTTCTACATTCCATTTCCTAACCCGCCACCCTGGCCTTATCTTTTTGAAACGGACGTTTCACTTCATAACAACTAAATTGTGGTCTGAGTCCACATCCGCTCCTGGGAAACTGTGCGAATTAATCACACTGTTCCTAAACCTGTGCCTAACCATAATATAATCTAACTGATACCTTTCTGAGTCACCTGGCATTTTCCATGTCTACCTACGCCTTTTGTGGTGTCTAAACCATGTGTTGGTGATGACTAACCCCTGTCTCCCGTAGAATTCAATCGCTTTCTCCCCGCGTTCATTCCTCGTGCCTAACCCATAGTCCCCCACCTCATCACCATCTCTTCCTTCGCCTACCGTCGCATTCCAATCCCCCATCACTATCAAATGTTTCCCTGCAGGAACACTCGCGATGATATCCTCTAACTCATCGTACATCCTATCGACTTCTTCCCCCTTGTGGTTGCTCGGTGGCATGTATACCTGAACAATGACCAAGTTCGTCGGCTCTGCTTTAATCTCTACGAGTAAAATTCTATCTGTTGCTTGCTCTATGTTGACTACGCTTCTTCCTACCCCTTTATTTAAAATTACGGCCAACCCTCGTTGGCTCTCGTCCCCGCCGCTGTATATCACTGTATAATTGTCACTCCAGTAATCCTCGCTATCCTTCCATCTCACCTCGCAGAGACCTAAAACATCTATATTATCTCTTACCATCTCTCGCTTAATATTTTCTAATTTGCCTCTCCTCAACATTGTCCTGACGTTCCAGGTTCCTATTCTAACTACTTTCGCCTTCTTCTGAGAACTCTTCTTCTTCAAGTCAGCTCGACGATCCGCCAAGCACAGACGGCTCATTGGGTCTTAGGCAACTAGCGCCGCTAGTGGTCGGGGCTATAGTCCGCATCATGGCCACCAGATTGCACCAGTTCGCGCATTTATTGCACAGACTATGTACGCGTGCTGGGGGATGGAATCATCTTTCGCTCTCCTAGTGAGCGTTCAACTCGAATCCACCGTCTTGGTCCGATAGTTGCGTGTCCTGCACGAAAAGACGCCGTGTTCCAATCGTGCCTCTCCCGATTCACACTCTCCGATGAGAACGGGACGCTCGCTCATTCTTCCCGCTCCCAATTCCATCCAGAATTCAACCCGGTCCTCCTCCTGCGGGACTTTCGACGCGCGCATCACTATGAATGGACCACACCCCCTCCCTCGCTGCTTTCCACTTCGACCCTCCCCCCTCACTCGGCTTGACCGACGACCCCTAGATGCTGCCCGCCGACGACTGGCTGCCCCCGAATTAAACAGAGGTCGGAGCGCACCCGTGCCTTGGGCTTCTGCTGTCCGTCGCCGCAAGTCTACCCCGTACGAGTGGTGGGGGTGGTTGGGAAGCGGGGATTGCGTGGCACCCGTTGGGTGACGACGTCGAAAAAGAGGGAGGAGAAATAATGTCCCCGTGTCCCTGCCCGCCGGCCGGGCGGCGAGCGAGAAGCAGTTATTCGGGAGAAAGCAGTCCTTTGTTCCCAAGGTTACATTTTGAAAGGGAATTTCGAGGGGTGAATATTGAGGGCGCGCTGGGTTCTAGAATCTTGTTTCCCCGTGCCCGGGAGGAGTTCTCGCAAATCGCAAGCAATGTGCGAAATGTGCCAATGGTGATGCACCAAGTGTTATACACTTTTGCCTTTTCAAAGAGAAAATATGGTCACAAGCTTGTTTCTGTGGGAATGCGGACAGCGTGCCGTGAATGGAAGGAAACTATAGAAATATAGTATGCAGTATGGTGACATAAAAGGTCTTGATTATGGTTCAAGAGACCTTCGGAACTGGAGGGATATTAGGAATCTCAGATAGCACCAGAGGGCATGTGCTTACGCAATAGACAACCAAATATATGACAAATACTCGAAAGAAGTACTAGGTCTGTCCCAAAACTAGTAGGACTGACTCGATTAAAACAAGGTATTGCTAGAATTGATACATTCACTCGAAAGTCTTCAAAGTAGCACCCTTGTGCGTCGACACACTGCTGTGGAGCGGGTTTTCCACGCCTCGTACGCCTTCTGGAAGACGGCGCTCGGAATGCTACGAAGCTCCCTCGTCACGGCCTTTTGTAACGCTTCCACCGAGCCGTGGTAACGTCCATTCAAGATGGATTTGAGGCGGCGAAAGAGAGAGTGGTCTGGTGTGGCAACGTCAAGGGTGGTTGAGGCATGTTCGAGAAGCTCTTGGCAGATCCGCGTGCTTGTTTCCTTTTGTTCGTGCGAGAATGCTCGTGGCACCAACTTCTCACACGTCTTTCTCATGCCAATGTTTTCGGTCACAAGTCGGTACACATCACTTTTAGGGATGCCAAGTTCATCAGAAACCATGTATACACTTAATCCGCGATCCCAATGCACTTTTGCAAGATATTCGCCACTTTTTCAGGTCGATGGGCGTCCTGAACTTTCAGTGTCTTCACAACAATTTTAAGGTAAAATGCCGGGCACAAAGAACGAATAAAAAGAAATTTTCTTTTCTAAATAAAACAATTGTTGATTGGAACAATTTACCTGCAAAATTTTTAAGCCCTTTCCTAACGGAGTCCAAACTTTTAAGAAAAGATGTAAACAACTTCTGTAATCATTTGATTGATGTGTTGTATAAAATTAAATGTAACAGCTTAATTTTTTTTTCTTGTGGATTGGGAAACAAATGTTAATGAAATGGGGATTTTTTTTATGTACTACAGATTAGTGTTTGGAAATTTCCTTAAAGTGTATTTTTTTTTCTTTTTTCAGACTTATTTTATTTATTATCTTTTGTGATGTTGATTGTATTTCAGAAACCATGTTATTTTTCCAAGGCAAGTTTATTGTAACACTTGGGACTTGTGTGCCACCTGACATTTGTCTATTTGCACATGTAAATTTTAATAATAATAATAACCTTCTCTACTCTTCCGAAACAACATATGACACTCAAACACTCCCGATTCGCCCATGGCGTTTTCACCATACGCTGTATTGAACATATCATGAGCCTCTTTCCCAGTTTCACGCAAAATTTGACGGCGAAGCGCTGTTCCAATAGCTGGTTCCTGACGGCGCGTATAGATGTCACGTTGTAGAGGTTTCGAAAACGATCGAGCCGCACTCTGAAAAGGCTGGAATTCAAGTGCCACCGGCCTCCAGCCTTTGACTCCCCTCCCTCGAACCCAGCCAGAGAAACCTCTGCTTGTCCGTCGGACCATCGAGGAAAAAAGTCCTTTGGAGGACAATCGCATGAAAGAGTCAGCAGGGAGTTCATAAAAGCAGTTTAGGGGATAATCAGGCTTTACCTGGCCAATTAGATAAATTTTATAATCATTGCTGAGCTCATTAGTCTCAACTCAGTCAGAGCAAATGGTATGAGGATAAATGAAAGCAAAACAAATGTTACGTGGTTTTCGAGAAAGAGAAAAGATAAGTTAAAAATCAAAATAGAAGCACATTACCAAGAGCAGGTGGAACCGTTTACCTATCTCGAAAGGGTTTTGGACCCATGTCAAAGTATGGATCATGGAAATGGTCAAAGTAGCAGGAATATAAGGAAAAGAATTACATTCGACGAAGAAGCTTTCACAAGGAGGAGGGAATGGATGACGGGGACGCAGAGTAAGGATGTTGAGAAAAGGCTAGTAAAAACTTTGATACTGAGCGCAGTTATGTACGGAGTGGAAACGTGGTCACTGAAAAAGGAGGGTAGGCGTAGTTTGGAGGCTTGTTTGGGTGGATGTGGAGAAGAATGCTTCATTGTCGGGAAGGATGTCGTGTTGATAAAGACGTAGCGCAAATTCATTCGTGGATTTTTCGTCCTCCATGAGTAGGATGGTGCTTGGTGACTGCGTTGCAATATGAGTCCGCCCATCCTGAGATTCCTTATTTGTGTTCTTGGTGTAGGCAGTGGAGTAGTCACCTTTGAAAAAAAGGGCGGGAGAGAGTTAAGGGATTGTCAATCCTACACCCCCAATCCTCCCTCAACCACAGACTCCACCCTCTCTCAATATGCACCACCTACTTCCCTGGCATCCAGTCCGTCAAATTCATCCTCAAAGACCTGTACCCCATCCTCAAAAATCACAACGTTTCGTCCAACCTTCTTCCTAAATGCCCTTCTGTTACCTTCAAACGGCCCGCCAACCTATCAGATCTCCTCAAATCCACCAAGCCTCTTTTCAAATCCCCTCCCACCCCCAGAATCACACCCACTCCGTGCTTGCGAGCAAGATGCAAAACTTGCCCTATTTTCACCACTCCACCCCTCTCCATCCCACCTTTTAACTCTCTCCCGCCCTTCCCCCACTCATCATGCACATCTCAGAATGTAATCTATCTTCTGACTTGCAAACTCTGCCCGGCATTTTATATAGGCCAGTGCTGTACACCCCTGAACCTCAGGGTGAACAATCATCGCGCCTCATGTAATCCCTCTTCCCCGTCCGCGGGTCTTCCCATCCCAAAACATGCCTCCCACCGCAACACCCCCTTCAACCACTGTTACAATGTTTCCGTGCTAGCATCCCTTCCCCCATCCGATAACCCTATAAAATTAAAAACAATGGAATTGGCATTTATATGGCTGTGTAAAGCCTATCAACAGCCGGGTCTCAATGTCGTTCACTAAATGGGGGGGTGGGGCTGGGGTGGATGGAGGTGGATTTTTTTCTTGCGAGGTGGTGGTACAATTTATTCATCCGCATACATTTTGTCATCCCTGTCCTGGGTTTTGACTTGTCAAGCCCTTATGATGACTTGGTAAGTTGATGCCTTGGTCATGGGTGTTGTGGGATCTGTGGATGAATTGTTAGTTTTCTGTGTCGCTTGTTACTATTTCAGCATTCTCCTTATTCCATCTCCGCTCCCCTCTGGCCTCCCTTTCCCCCCCCATAACCTCCTCCTTCACCCCTCTCCCACCACCTGTTCTCCGCTCCGCTTTCTCCCCCTCCATATACCCCTCCTTCACCCTCCCCCACTACCTGTTTTTCCCCTCTCCCTCGTCCCATACTCTCTCTGCACCGCGTACCCTTTTCCTCAGTCATATCTTATCTTCCGAAGAAGACGGAGCTCGAGTCCGCCGAAATTATCAAGATATTATTGTGAGTGTGTTCTTTTTATGTGTTCTCGTGCTGTGTGTTACTGTCTAAGTTTTTTATTCAACACTTCCGTGTTACTTCGAAGAAATCATCTATATATATATATATATTTATATAATGTCCTTATATATTCTAAGAGACTTTGGTGACGGTTTTTACAAAGAGAAGAGAGTTCATGTCATCGATCTCCATCAATATATATATAGTATATATGTGTGTGACCTGATATTGATTAAGTTGCTAGGTGGGGAGTTACAAAATGTTTACTTGATAGTTGTGTCCATCCAAAAACCTACCTTAACCGGTAGATTACCTAATAATAATAATATGGAGATCGATGACATGGCCTCTCTCCTCTATTTAAAAACCGTCACCAAAGTCTCTTAGAATATATAGGGACTTCAGGACAATAAGTTTGATTCCGCACACAGCAGGAGTGGTTCCCAGGTGCGAGTGGGGGACGGAGAGTCCGGATGGGCAGTGTTAGGAAGAGGGGTAAGGCAGGGTCGCCCATTGTCACCGGTGCTGTTCAACGTATATGTGGAGGAAATGATTAAAGAGGCATGGGAAGAACTGGAGGTAGGAATGAAAGTCGGAGGGGAATTCGTAAAATCGGTTAGGTTAGCTGATGACCAAGCATTAGTTGCTCAGTCAGCCAAGGGGTTGCAAGAAATGATACGAGCAACTAATTGGAGGTTCAGTGCGATAGATATGGGACGAGAATCAATATTAATTAAACAAATTTTATGCGATTTTTCAGAAAGAAAAAGGCTAAGCTAAACATTAAAATAGGAGCAGAAAAAATAAACCAGGTAGAAGAGTTTACATATCTCGGAAGTGTTTTGGACCAATGCGGTCAAAGTGGTAGGGACGTAAGGAGAATTGCGCTAGGCAAGGAGGCTTTCTCAAGGAGGAGGAAGTTGTTGACGGGGACGTTGAGTAGGGATGTTAAGACGAGACTCGTAAAAACTCTGATATGGAGCGTAGCTATGTATGGCGTGGAGACGTGGTGGTTGAAGCAGGAAGATAGACGTAGATTGGAGGCTTTTGAAATGTGGGTGTGGAGAAGAATGGAGAAGTCAATTGACCGAAAGGAAAACAAATGAGGAAGTACTGGAGATGGTGGATGAGGAGAGGGGTTTGTTGAGAGAAATACTATGGAGGCAGGAAAAATGGATGAAAGGCGTATTGAGCGGTAGTGGAATGTTGAAGAAGGTAATAGAGGGGAGAATGTTGGGCAAACGAGGAAAGGGTAGGAACAGGATAGGGATGTTGGACGGGTTGAAGGGAGGAAAGAAGTACACAGAGATGAAGAGAGACCTAATGTAGTGTAGATTGCTGGATTGGGTTTTGTTTGGAGTTACAAAATGTTTATTTGATAGTTGTGTCCATCCAAAAACCTACGTTAACCGGTAGATTACCTGATGATAATAATACTAATATACTTCAATATGTAAAATTCGGTCTTTCCTCCTCCAATGGACGAATGTGGGGTTAATTGCAATGTGTGCGAGGGGTGTTTGCTGCTCACTCGTACTGTGATGTGCTGGTTGTCTCCGATGTGCTCCGAGTGCTCATTCCCATCAAATGCCTTTCCTCGACCGAGGGTCTACGGATGGCGTCCATGATTTATTTTCAATCCATTCGAATTCGACGGGAAGTGGACGTGACCCGGGGGCTCCTCGTGGGAGAGGGCGTGCCATCGCACTGGCAGCAGCCGCGTCCCCCCTGCCCCGGTGGCCCCTGCGTCTCAGGAGGACCAAGAGGGCCAATTTCCTCCTCCGAGCTCTTATCGACAAGTAAGTGGGAGGGTTTCAATTACCCTTTCGCGGGATCCCCCCGTCCGTCGTCACCCCCGACACCACGCCCTCCGAAGGGAAACCGCAGGGTGCGCGCAATATGATGCGTCGTTCGCTGCAGGATCGCTTCTCCAGTTGCTTCCCTCTCTCCTCTTGCTCGGCTGTTATCATGTGCGCCAGCCATGGGAAGGGTTTTTTGAGAAGGTCGCACGCGGCGGCGCTGAGAGTATCCCTCGAACGAGCGAAAACGAGAGTTGATATGAAAACGTCAATCAGTCATTGAGCGATTGATTGAACCGAAACTCGGCCAGCACAAGGGAAAGCGGAAGTAATTCAAAACGGCAAAACCCCATATGAACCTCGAGGGAAGACTAAAGATCAAAGGGAGTACCGGATGAAGAAGGCTTATGTGGTGGATCCGTGGAATCCTAAGCACCTCTCCCACGCCCCTGACCAGCGCTACATAACCATCAAACTCCGCTCGCGTTGCAAGAGACCGTTCTTCAACTCCACATGATACTCGTACTTCCGCCTCTCCGCACATATGCCCACCATAACTTCCTCTTCCTCTCTCCGCTAAGCAAATCTCTCCACGGACGCGCATTCTTGCCGTGCGCACCATCTCCAACGCGCACCGATCCCAATAATTACAATCTCCCGCGTCAACTTTTCCTATCTTCTTCTATTTCCTCGAAGTACGGAAGTTAATCTTCCATCAGCACGAGAGTAAGGCGCGCTGGAACCGGTGCGAAAGCCTTCCTTTGCGGGCCGCAGGATCAGTGGAGAGGGAAGATGTAAAGTAAGGAAGATACAATAGACAGAATGGGAGCGGCGAAGGAGGGAATGGAAAAACTTGTTACGCGTTGAGAGAAATGTGTTACCTTCTCCCAACGGTGACTATTTTGAAAAATAAATATATGATTTTCAAACTTAAGGATTGTACTTTGATGTACTTTTTGCTTCGTCTTGCTATTTGTTTTTGTCTGTGGCCTACTCGCATGCGTGCATTACTTTTCAGCCTACCCTAGGATATTCTTGACAAACAGGCGAGATATTGTGATGCCGGGATTTTGGCCAATCCCGCTCTTTTGGGGACGTTTTCCCCACGGTTACCCTCAAGGTAGGGTGGAGGGGGTTTCTTATCTCTCTCCGGCCGTGGGCCGCCTTGCGTCAACCAAACGGGAGGGGGGCTTACGAAAAAGGAGAATGGAATGCCAAACAATGCGGCCGGACCGAAGGTTCTCTGGACCGCTTTCCCTTTTCTCCCTCCCTCCGCCCCCCCCACACGCCGCCGAGGGAGAAACACGGACGCGCGGGAGTGCTGCCCCCGGAGACACCGCCCCCACCCAGTTGCTCTCCGCCAATGCTGACGCCGTACCGCCGCTCAACGCTAGATATATTTTCCAAGTCCATCTTTACGATGAACTTTGCATCCGAATCACTTCTTTATATTTTAGAAAATCGAAATTCTCGATGTATTTTTCACATGAAGACGAATGCGGTAAATTTTCCATGTCGGCCATTCACGTGCATGTTTAAAATTGACTAATCCGATAAAATTTTATATCAGCCGTTTCGATAAGAATGGAGTCCAAGGAAATGTTACTCTCGCCGACTGTCAATAATTCACATTTAAAGGACGACGTTTTATCGATATTATCCACTCGGCCACAGTATTCGATACGTTGACGTCACATTTTGGATCCGCGACGAGTATTTGCAAACCGTGGAGGAATTTGAAGATCGAGATACGTAGGCCGGCGTGAGGGCTTGTGGCAGAAGGTGTCGGGCCATCGTTCAACTTTCGGGATCTACGAATTTGTCGTGGGTGATGTTTCCCGCTGCTCTGAGGTCACGAATTGTGCAAGGGGGGTGAAAAGGATTCCCAAAATGTCTTCCTGTCCTGGCAGCCAACATCCCTCTCTCATTCCTGTTGCTGTGGTGCTCGCCTGTTATTTTAACAATATTGTCACTGGTCCCTGGCATGTTGAGGCTCCAGGAAGAGCCTCATTCACCGATATGTTACTTACATTTCGGAATATGGCCGTATTATATGGGGATACTCGATCGATACCCGTTACCTTGGGATTAGGAAGGAGGGCCCCTTCGATCGCGATTCCACGAGGGCCACCACTCGATTCCAAAGATCGAGTTAAGCGTGTTTCTAATGCATCCCGCTGATATTACTCGTAATCTAGACCACCCGTGTTCAAGGGGACGACGCTGGAATGCGGGTCGCAAATATTACATATACTACGATGGTTGACCGAAAACTAATGCACACATGCTTGTAGACCACAAACAAAATGACCTTCAGAAGCACTCCTGGTGGCATGTGGAAGTAACATTCCCCTCCACACGTATCCACAGGAAAGAGGTCGTTATATTCATCCAGTGCATTTTGAGAAACGGAAGTACGGAGACGTGTTCTAGTACTATGTCAACGCGAGTTAAACATCGCGACTTAAAAGTGCCTCCTACTGAAATTCGTCGTCATTTAAAGGCTGTTTGTGGTGAAAATGCTGTTGATAGGTCTACTGTTTTTTTATTTCTATTTTCCTCAATATAAGAGACAACTCAAGGGTAATCGTTACACCTTTGACGATGAGGTGTAAAGATTATGATCGGAAAAGTTTTTCAGTGACTGATGAAAATACCTGTTACACTTTGACAGAAATATGTTACCCTTAACGGTGACTATGTTGAAAAATAACAAAGATTTTGAAACTTAAGAATTGCACGTTAATGTACTTTTCGCCCGATTTGGCCATTTGCTTTTATTTGTGGTTTACATGCATTACTTTTCAGCCTACCCTCAGCACTTGGACCGCTGTCTGCCCAGTGCAAGTCTTCCCTCAGAAACACACCCATCGCTTCGCACTTCCTCGGATCAGGACCGGATCTTGTTCAAGAGTGGCACTCCACCGCACCCAGGTGGTGCGCCTTCCTTCAAAACATATCGCGGATCCCACGCAGCTCAATTAAGGGTGACCTCGCCGGTTATTGCCCTCGGGATGGCCGCCTAATCCAAAGGGTCGCAAATGCCTGTGGGACTTGCGAGGGGGGGCGGGGGGGGGGACGCCGTGGGGCAGAATGCGTTCCTGGGGGGAACGCAGCAGAAGGGAAGGCCGAAACGTTGACCGTGTGAGAGACGTTGGCACTTGACCAGGGCGTGGCGCGCGAAACGTCGGAGATTCATCTCCCCCTTCGTCTCCCGAATGCGGTCCCCCGGGGGGAGCGATTCCATTCTGACGAGAAAAAATTAATTAATTCCGGAAATAGGCGATGGCAAAAAAATAAATACAATAATATGAACGAGATGAAAAACCCATGCATAGCAAAAATTCCCAAAATTCCAATATTATTTTAATTTATGGTCTTTATTTTATATGGTCAACTGGATATTTCACGAAATCGTGGTTCTTGCTTCTTGGATGCCTATCGCAATGACCCTCGGCCAATTGATTCTGCTAATGTAAGTCACAAGCAATGAAAATTACAGACTCCAGTCCCGTTCCCAGTCCACGGTCGGACGGCGTTTTTTCACTTCTGCGCGATTTTGAATTCAAGAAGATGGCATCTACAAAATATTTACTGGTTCCACTCAAAAGTCATCCATTCCCTTCCTGTACTACCCTTCACAGAAATAAATGAAGAACACAATGCATTTTCCCACTGTTCTTTCAATTTCGTACTGCTTCTTTCTACGCGTAGGCTTCACCATCAGGCACAATTAGTCAAGTTGCAGTCCATTTATATAGGGGTGGTAAGGGGTGGGCGGGAGAGGGGGGAAAAGAGGAAAGGTTGCGATGGGCGTTGATGGGAAGGAGGAGAGGGTTGTTCGGCGTTAGGAAAGGTGATTGGTGGGTTCACGGGGGGTAGTTAGGTCTTTCCGTGAAGGAAAGGGATGCTTCCAGGATTGGGGAGAGGTATTCTATTAATAAATCGCTAATCAAATAACCCATTTTCATATTCCTTCTGATTTCCAGCTCTTCCCACTTGTCCATCTTCCTTCCTTCGTCCATTTGATGCATCAGTTCCGGGTCGAAATCGCTCCCATGATTTTATTCCAGAAGACATGGTATATAAATGGACCACAACTTGACTAACTTGTACCTGATGATGATGACGCCCAAGCGTTGAAACGCTGTACGGGAAGAAGGAACAGTGGATATGTACATTGTGTTCTTCATTTAATGGACATGAACTTCCACAAAGTTGAGCCAGAAACAATTGAACACCCTTCACACAGCATTCGATTGATCTGCACCGCGCGTCCGTCCACCACTCGCTCTCGTCCCACTCGGAGACCACGCTCACTTTCTTAAAGATTCCCTCCAACCGCCGCGTGCGTAACTCTCTCCTTCCATTGGACGGGACGCATAATGGGCGTTTGGCGATTCCACTTTCCTCCATTCTCTCTCTTCGAAATCAGCCGAGCACACTTCTTTCTCGCTCTACACACTATCGACGCATGCGCCTTCCTCTCCTTCCCTCCCTCCTCCCCCCCCAGCCCTCCCAACACACGCACGCACGCACCCAACACTCCATTTATTCGAAGCACTACCTGTGCTTATCCGTGTGATCGTGCTTATCGTTTCCCAACAATAGTCTTTTTCGAGTTTCAGAGGACGCCTCGATAGCTTAACTGGTTAAAGCACTCGGCCGGACATTGAGTGATCCGGGTTCGAATCACGGTTAAGGCGAAAGAATTTTTCACTCTGGAATTGTTGCATTGAAATGCACACGTAGCGGATGACTCCGTTAAAGTTACTGTTGCGGCATCTCCCGCAGTTTCTTTGAAATTTGTTTATGGTATGAACAGCCAAAGTGTTTCAAATTGTCTTTAACCTCGTGGAATGTGGCGCGTCGCGCACGACTATGAATGCCCGTGACATTGTATATGTACGGTATTTCATCACAACATCTTGTTCCTTTAAAAAGCCCAAAAATTTCAGAGTGTAAGGGGACGCCTCGATAGCTTAGCTGGCTTAAGCCTACTTAGCCTACCAAAAGGCTACTGTTGCGGCATCTCTCGCAGTTTCTTGGAATAGTGTGGGTATTAAGCACGCTTTTTTATGCATGTACCGCCATTAAATCACAAACACAATCACACAGACAAAGAGGCATATGGATCTTCTGCACACAGCTTGAAATTGCAACACCATTAGTATGAGAAACAACCAAGATATAATGTTTTCCAAATTTACCAATTCACATGACTAAAACAAAACATTTTGGCCTCACTTCGGAGAACGCATAAATTATCATCAAGTAAAACAAAATCCATAATATTCCACACATATTTTTGTTCATCCCGACTGCGGCTCCGGACTGCGTCGGTGTCGTTTTCTAGGGTATTAATATACGTATGTATGCATGTGTCTCGGGCCTCCTGCAAAACTCGTCATTGCCGGCGAAATGGTGAAATTCAAGCGATATCGGTTACTAACTTAGGTCCACCCATTACTTTATATATACGTATTTAAAATATTTATCTAAGAATGCGTGACGAGTGTCCTTAAGGGGTCACATCAAATACTGGAGATAATGACAACCACAAACATGTGTACTAGGTTTGAACTAGGCATCGTCAGCAATTATTTTTCTTCCCTTACAGCTTTTTGAAATAATGACACACTAATTAGGGAGGTTCTAGAATTTGACCAATCTTCTTTTTATGATCTGTCGAACCATATTACACTTGCAACTGTAATGAGAAAGTTAAAGAGGGGTGTTAGTTTCCTCAAGTTAGACCTCATTTGGAATATGCCGCAAGTATTTGGGATCTCGGGAAAAAAAATTGGCAAAAAGAATTAGATTAAATCCAGAGAAAATCCGCCAGGTTCTTTAAAAATTGTTATGATAAGAACACAAGTGTGACAGGTCTCTTAGGGGATTTAGACTGGGAGCCCCTTGAAATACGAAGGGAAGAAGCGAGACTTAGACTTTTAGAAAGGTTCATAACAAACGAGTTTAACGAGGACACTAAAGGAATTATAATGGCCCCACACTATTTAGGTAGATCAGACCACAAAGATGAAATAAGGGAGATAGATTCCAATACAGATAGATTCAAATACTCATTCTTCCCCATGACAATCAGAAATCATAATAGTAAGAATCGGAAGTCCATTTAGAAATATTAAATTTCATTTAACTTTATTTAACAAAAAACGTTTAATTTACTAGTCGGGACAAAATTAAACACTGCAAAGATATCAGTTTGGTTGTCGCTTGTGCGATTTTTTCCCTAAATTAGGGATGGTGCCCTAACACCCCCCGCCACACGCCCTTGCGCCAGCTTGCAGGGTACTAAGTAGATGTAGATACATTGTCACATCATATTTTTATGCTTGTGCATGCTTTCATCTATGATAACGACGTCTGGACGCCGACTCCGCAGGGGTCGGGACCATTACAATAGTGTAAGCATGGGGTCATCAAAAAGGTCGTCTTTATTCCGAACGTTAAATTTACGAAAAAATAAAATTCAAACAGGCGCAAAGTTGTGGTGCTTTGAAATCGTCGTTGCCATTCTCTCCCCGCCTGTCTCCCCCCCCCCCCGCGGCGGCCCATCTACACCCTCCCGTTGTCGAAAAATGACCCCCCCTCCCCGGCAAAGAAGCAACGGGTTCACGAAGACGACGGGTTATCGCCTCCCCCCCCGTTCCGACCTCCTCCGCTCTCGTGTCCCCGAGGAGCCGCGGGGCCCAATGGCTCACTCGGCGGAAATCAGACGTGGTGAATTCATTTCCATGTTAGAGAGTTTAGGGCTGAAGATAAAACTTTGTCAAGTGTCTTCCCGGGCACATGATACGAGTATTCCCACGTCATAATTGAAATCCAATACGGGAGAGGGTGCCCGTCAAAGGCGAACACTCCGCAAATTGGATTGGCTTGAAGCCTCAAATGTTAATACAAACACTTCAAAGTTTGTTCTGTTATTACATTGCATCGCGTTATCATTATTATTATTGAAACTCACACGTGCAGATAGACAATGTCTGGTAGCACACAAGTCCCAAATATTACAATCAAACTTGCCTTGGAGAAATAACATGACATGTCAAATCCAATCAATATCACAAAACATAATAAATAAAATCAGTCAGGAAAAAACAATACACTTTAAGGAAACTTCCAAACACAAAAAAAAGAGAATTCCATCTCGTTAAAATCAGTTGCCCAATTCAACAAGGAAAAAATTAAAAAACTAAGGTGTCACATACAATTTTACACAGCATATCAACCAAATTATTGTATTAACTGTTTACATCCTTCTTAAAAGTATTGAATCTGAAAAAGGAAAGGACTCGAATAGTATTGCAGTTTATGGAGTTCCAATCAAAAATTGTTTTATTAAGAAATGAATGTGTTTTCGTTCCTTGTGCCCGGAATTTTACCTTGAATTTGTGATCATTCCTCCCCATACAATTAATATTTCCCGCCTCTTTCCTCAGTTCTGCTTCCCACGCTTCCTCTCCCTTCAGAATGCCAAACATTCCACAAAGAAGCCTGCTTATTTTTCTTCTACTTTTAAGAGGTTATTTATTACTTTTGAAAATCCAAACTTTAAACATTGCGGTTAAAAAAATCAACCTCTTTCCGCATCTAATCGGGAGATATCTCCGTTTTTATAAAATCCCCATTATCTTCTGATTCCTCCAGTAGAGAGGGGGAAAAACGCGCCTTCACCTCAAATACGTTCAGCAATTTTTGATCCGTTTCTCAGTTCAAAATAATGCAATGAAGTGTTAAAATATAATTAACGGGCGATTTCATTTTGAATTTTTATAATTAGACGACGTCAAGCGTAGGATATATGCTCCATGGCTGTTTTTATATACATATTATGCTCATTAATAAAACATATTCCATTGATTTTTGCAAACAATCAATACTGCCTGCTTTCTAAATACGAAGCAAGTTTTCTTCGCAACGGCAAATAAAATTCCGTGCGATTTAAATTAAATCCTATTTGTCAACTTTCTCTTGCCAAAGGGTGTAACATTGATATTCAGCGCAGAGCAGAAAAATAATCAGTCTCATAATTCCAGATTACGTTTTAATCTTATGAATGGCTTGGGCCTCGCGGACAGAGAGGGTCGGCGGGTGTTCAACACGGGTCTCCACTTCCGGCCATCGTGATGGATCGTCTCTCAAATGACAATCGGAAGCGCACCGAGAAGGAGTGGTCGCGTGATACTTGCGATGCCCAGGCTGTCGCCCAACGAATTGATATTCTCCTCCGGGGGCCTCAATCTCGATAAGGATTTGATGGATAGTTTAGCGACTGCTTAAAGAGGCGTCCGTGAGCACCAGGCGAAATTAAAGCGAGAATCTTGTTGCCCTGGAGTCGGAACATGCTGCCTCACACAGCGGAACGGTCACTTAAACACTCGGAACATCATGTCATTTGATTGAATAATCTCTGCCGGGGGTTTACGTATTCATGCATATATTAGCACGGATCATTTACCTGGAGTTATTAATGGCGGTAGTGGATGCGAATATTTTTTCAATCAGCTGTCATACGAGAACAATCACGGGATTCCAGAATTCCAGCTTCCTGAAAACAAGAAGAATTAGGGGTTAAAACGGATTTTTTAACGTTTTTTTTGCTTTTGTTGACGAAGTTGTTATTCACGTGTACATATTCTTAGCAAACAATTTTGCTATGGGATTAGAAAACAAACTCTCAAATCCGTATGACACTTGAAGATTTATCAACTACGATATGCGGCTGTTAAACTATTAAATAAACGAATCACTTCAATGTTCATCACCAGAAACACATCAAATACACGTCATTTCCCAGTCATTCCCCACATTTTTCGTTTGCATCTTCACTTGCTGTCATCCACTGCCTCCTCTTCGTTAATGTTTCTCTGCTAAACGAAATTATTCTTTTCACATTCCTAATATTTTGCTCATCTTCGTCCTAAATACTTTTTAGATACATCAACTGATTCATCTGCTAGGGTGTTCTCGATTTCCAATGTTAAACTTATCTTTTTCAATTATTCATAAAGTCTTTACCTGTCGTCTGTCCATTAAATACGCCAACTGAGGCCATAAAACTTTATTTGGCAAAATTTAGTCTGCATCGACATGCTTGTAGACCATTACAAAAATGACCTTCAGAAGCACTCCAAGTGGCATGTGGAAGTAACATTCCTCCTCAACACGCATGCGCAGGTTTGAGGTCGTTACATTCATCCGGTGTATTTTGAGAAGTGGGAGTGTGGAGAGGTGTTCTAGTGCTAAGTCAACGCGAGTTACGTTAGTTGCTGTTGTCGAATTTTTGGCATCTCCTCATCGCCCGAGGTGTAAGGATTACCCTCGAGGTGTCTCTTGAGTTATGGAAGGAAATGAAAATCGCAAGGCGCAAGATCGGGGGGAATGAGGAGGGTGTGGAATCGGTTCAAATTTCAGGTTTCGCAGAACCTCTCGAGTTGCGCGCGAGGTGTGTGGCCGTGCGTTGTGATCATGTTGCAGGAGTTTTGGCGCCGGGCTGCCTTTAACACCACAAACTCAACCAATATGGTTTGAGATACGCTTTTGATTGACTCGCTGGTCATTTTGAATTAAATCTTCGACGAGTAAGCGAGTTTATCGTCTGTGGCAGTGATCGGACGTCCGCTGCATGCTTCATCAACAATTATGGTTTTTACAGGATCGCAATCACGAAATTTTACTACTCATCGATTTAAAGTAGACCTATCATCAGCATTTTCACCATATAGAGCCTTTAAACGACGATGAATCGCAGTGGGAGTAACTTTTTAAGTCACGCTGTTTAACTCGCGTTGACATAGCACCAGAGCACGTGTCTATACTTCCGCATCACAAAATAAACTGGATGAATATGAAACCTCAAACCTGCGCATGCGTATTGAATGGGAAGGTTTCTTCCACATTCCACAAAGATTGCTTCTGAAGGTCATTTTGTTTGTCGTCTACAAGCATGTGCGCATTAGTTTTCAGCCTACCCTCGTAAAAATCGTCAATTGACGCGCGATATTTTAATATCGAGAAGCCAATGCGTTGTCGTTTTGCAAAACACCTATTTCCAGAATACATGGATAAAGTACCCGATTTGGAAAACATCGAAATGAGAACATGGCCCACCGCTAGCCGTCGGAGGTCACGCAAGCTGTTCGCGTGACTCACGCCGTGCCTGAGTGTGAAGGACGCAGGCGGCTTCGCCCGGCACCGCTTTTGAGGACGCTCGCTTGCTTGGGGTGCTTCGAGAGGGGTCCTCCTCGTCAAACGGCCGACGTCCCTCTCTCCTACGACCCACCCACCGAGAGAAGGGGCGCATTTCCATCAATGCAGATCGTATCTGATTGGCCAATCTCGGAGTAGTGGGGGGAGGATGTATTTATTTCAATTTGAAAAAAATCCCCTTCTTGGTCGTTCCGTTATGCGTCGGAAAACTGGCCTTAATCGCTTTCGATGCAAATATTGCGGTTAGACCTTCCGTTGCATGACCACGAGAAGGATCATTTTTATTCTGGAGAATAAGAAGCCATAACTGCTTCATCAAAACGAATTCATCCATGAATGAAAAAAGAGGATGGTGAAATTATTAATTTACTTGTAAATGACGTGTCTGTACTTTTAGCAAGCAGTTGTTAGTCAAAAATCGTAATGTATGAAACATACATAAATAAAGCTGTTATAAAAATACCACTGTGTTGAAGCCACTGTTTTCAATGCCAACTTTCGAAAATACCGATTAACGATTCCATTCGGTCGCACCCAACGCAGCATGGCCGAATGCGCATGGAATCTCCATGGATACACCGAAGAGGGAAAACAACAAAAAAATCGCTTTTGAACGAAGTATGTGAAAACATGGCGCGAGAGGTAACAAAGATTGAATAAATTAACAATTTTCGAACTTAAAAGCCTTATTTTAGCCCAATTTTAGTTTAGTTTGGAGCTGGTAAAGGAATTTTGAACTAGCAGAGAAAATCCATTTGCAAATACGGGTAAATAAATATTTTAAATGGTAGTCAAATATAATAAATAAAAGAATTTCAGCGTCGAACACCGAGATTCTAATTAAAAGGCCCTTACTGAGAGAAAACATCGCTATACACTCGTGCCATTCCTGAGTTTCAAATATCTCAGGACATTCCATCCACCGAAATTCTTGGAATTGTCTCCAATTCTTTAGCAATAGGATGTAAATGACATTTCGTGCATTTTTGCTATGGAACACAAGACACCATAGAGCTAAGGTCGAATTTCGTTATCGTGATTTCAGATAGGGTTCTAAAGGTTCTGGATGTCAATTTACGTGTCACTCGATAGTATTCCAACGAGTTTATAGTCAGAGAGGAAAACGTAGTATTTAGAATATAGGAGATTCACGGAGAACTGTCGCATTTTGGCAATTCGCTGGGTGGCATCGACAAGAGGAAATAATAAAAATCGTACAATAAATGGACAGGAGCGCATCAGATGTTTAAATAACTATGAATGCATACATGTAATATTCGTGGTCTGTGCAATTAATGCGCAAACTGGTGCAATCTGTTGACCATGACGCGGAATTTAGCCACGCCCACTAGCGGCGCTAGTTGCCTGAGACCCAATGAGCCGTCTGTGCTTGGCGGATCGTCGAGCTGTGCGTGTGGTGCCAATTGTGTTAGTTCCTGTTGTCCTTGTTTTTACCGTTTGTCGAAAATGGAAATTGACGCAATCACGGAACAAAGAATCAACATCAAGTTTTTGGTGCATTCTGGTAAACGTATTCAAGAAATTACTGAAATGTTGACAGCTGTTTGCATTGATAATGCTCTGAAGAAAACATCCATTTTCAAGTGGATTAGGCGTCTTAAAATGATGGCCAAGACAAGATGCCGCGAATGATGCAAGGCCGGGAAGACCTTCAACCACCTGCGTTGACGACAGCATTGATCGTGTGCGGTCCCTTGTCCTTACCAATCGTCAAAAAACTGTCCGAACGATAGCTGATGAACTGAATTTAGGAAAATCAACAATGCACACTATTTTCACCAAATTTGACTCAAGGCGATGGATGTATCCTTCACCATGACAATGCACCTGCACATCCAGCATTGATTGTTCACCAGTTTCTGGCAAAAAATTCAATCACCATCCTTGATCATCCTCCTTATTCTAATAGATATCGCCCCCTGCGACTTTTTCCTATTTCCAAAATGCAAAAATGTGATGAGGGGACATCAGTGGGAAGATGTGGAAGACACAATGAAGCAAGAAATGACGAGACAACTAAAAAGCCCAACTACCGAGAGGACTTCCAAGGGTGCTTTAAACAGTGGAGAAGAAGACAGTGGAATAAATGCATAGCCTAAGAATGGAAAAGAGTACTTTGAGGGGAACAACAAAATCGGTGTAGACTAAATTATTCAAAATAAAGTTTTTAATGGCCTCAGTTCGCGTATTCATTGGACAGACCTCGCAGTGACACAGTAAATCTCTGCATAAAAATGCAAAAATGCCAACGCTGGTTGAAAAATTATCATGTCTCATTTGAGGGTGAACTATGCACGTAATATGTAATCCGAAACGAAGAGTTTTTCCATACAGATTGTATCAGCGGAATATCCGCAAAAGGCCTTCGTGAAAGCGAATTCAATTCAACATCAGGGAAAGAGCAAGCCTTCTTCTAACACCTCACAGCAATTCGGAGGAAATCCCGAGAGAGTTGGGCAAGGATTCCTTGAATTTCCTATTTCTTCCGAGTCCAAGGATTCCGTGAGCATTGGGCACGGGTCACCTGGCGCCCGCCATCGTGCCCACCCCAACCGCCTCCACCTCGCGTTGCCCTGGGGGGGCATTCGTGATTCCTCGGGAAGGAATTCACCAAGAAGGTGAGGCTTGCTTCCAAGAGCATTGCGTCACTTCCCGGGAGCGCGGTGTGGTCAACCCACGGAAAACAAATGAGCGCGAGTCGATCCTACTTCTGCCCCCTACTGCCCATTTTTCCTTCCCGGGAGTGGGGCGGGACCTTAATAAGACAACAGGAGCGTGAGGCTCTATTTTGAGATCTCACCTTATTTATTAGTACTTGCGCCCGGATTCTCAATCAAATCTGAAGAACAGCGCAGAGTAATGGATTTCGGGGAAAAGGAATCCGTCCAGGCGAAAGGCATCAGTGAGACGATTGCGCATGGGGTAACACAAATGAAAAGCGGGGAGCGCGGTGGCGTCGAAACCTCCGCACAGGTTGCTTTGCAAAGGCCCACCAAAAGCGTACATCGTGGACGTTGACAATAAATAGGCGAGCACCACTGCAACAGAAATGAGAGAGGGATATGGACAGTCGGAGAGGAAGACATTTTGGGAATCCTTTGCAGAGAAAATGCCGTTCCTGAAACACGCTATCTTGTTTAATTGGAATCCTATATTTATTGACGTTGTTGCCGTAGGTGTAACTGAGAGCATTGGATACCGAGTAAAATAATGGTATTAACAATGAAAAAACAGCTTTAATTTCACAATTAAAAGAAGGAAACCGAATATTTTGGGAGATTTTATAAGTCCTATTTCACAGCAGTCTACAATTCAAAAATGTGCGTAAATAAACGGCCCTTCCTGAAACACGGCATCATGGTCATTTGGAACTTTCCCTGTGCACAATTCGTGACCACAGAGCAGCAGGAAGCAACGACAAGTGAACTTCCCAAGAAATAATCTTTCATGGAATGGAAATGATAACCAAATACTCGTGGTTGTTGACCTTTAACCCCCTGCCACACACCCTCCTGGTGGCTTAGAGTATGTAACTGTAGACCTGAACTGAGGTTGTGATCTTCGATCGCTCAGAACCCCCTCCCTGCCTTCGCATTCCTCTTCCGACCTTCGACCTACCAATCTTCGTCCTTGCTCCATTCCCATTGCGCTCATTAGCACATACGTAGTCTGTACACTAAATGCGCGAACTGGTGCAATCTGGCGACCATGACGCTGACTACATATAGCCCCTCGCACTAGCGGCGCTAGTTGCCTAAGACCCAATGAGCCATCTGTGCTTGGCGGATCGTCGAGCTATGCGTATGGTGCCAGGTAAGTTAGTTTCTGCTGTCCTTGTTGTTACTCTTTGTCGAAAATGGAAATTGACGAAATCACGCAATAAGGAATCGATATCAAGTTTTCCGGGAAGTGAGGCAAAAGTTATCAAGAAATTACTGAAATTTTGACAGCTGTTTACGGTGATAATGCTCTGAAGAAAAAATATCCGTTTTCAAGTGGATTAATCGTTTTAAAGATGGCCGACAAGACGCCAAGACGGGAGATGCAACGATGGGACGACCTTCTTGACGACAACATTGATCGTGTGCGGTCCCTTGTCCTTACCGATCGTCGAAAAACTGTCCGAACGATAGCTGATGAACTGAATTTAGGAAAATCAACAATGCACACTATTTCAACCGAGCATGATAGATAGATCCTTCACCAAGACAATTCACCTGCACATTTAGCATTGAATGTTCGCCAGTTTCTACAAAAAAATTCATTCACCATCCTTGATCGTTCTCCTAATTCTCCAAACCTTGCCCCCTGCGACTTATTCCAATTCCCAAAACGCAAAAATGTGATGAGGGGACATAACCGGGAAGATGTGGAAGACAATAAAGCAAGAAACGACGTGAAAACTAAAAACCCTAACTACCGAATAATTCCAAATGTGCTTTGAACAGTGGAAATGAAGATGGAATAAGGGCATAGCAAAGAATGGAGAGTACTTTGAAGAGGGACAACATCATCGACGTGGACTAAGTTTTGCAAAATTAAGTTTTTATGGCTTCAGTTCGCATATTTATTGGACATACCTCGTATGACGGCCGATGGAGGGTGGGAAAATCAGTGAGAGAGGGTTGCCCCTGGGAGCGAAGTGTGGTCCCTGGGATTGTTGCGCCTTAAGGTAATATGAAGATTTTGGGAAAGTTGTTGTCATGGAGCGCTCCCTCTATGATTTCAATGCACTTTGGGTCACAAAGATTATTCCCTCCGTTTTAAGTGCAGGAGCTGAATTTGTTTTTTTAAGTCGGTGGTGAGAATTATTGTTTTTATATTTCCCCGTCGGCATTTTGTGTTTTTCCCCCAAATTAACGGAAATCTAGACACAGGGATTCCCAAAGCCATTCTCATTTCTCACATGTGTATTTTTCATCGTTTTCAATGAATATTGGGGAAATTTACTATAAATTCATCTTCAATGGACATGGGTTTAAACTGATATTTCAGGAAGACAGTGATTAGTCAATATCTTTTCTGTTAAAAGTTTTTAGTAAAATTTGCTAATTTTTTGAACAAGTTTTGCTCGCTTAAAGTCATGATCTTCCTTAAATCTACGTAAAAGTTGGAATTGGAAAATTATATCTGGGAGTAGAAACGGGGAGTGAAACGCCAGGGCTAAGGAGGTGGGACTCGAGTGCCCGCCAGCGCTCGCCCGCCAACCGCAACGTTTGGCGGGCGAGCGACACCCAACACCATCGCATTGGAATAAATCAAGAAACTTTGGCCGAATTAGAGAAAAACGAAAGCGAAGCAGTTGCCACAAATGAGAATTGGTATCCGCTCACGCTCAGCTAATGTTCCTCTTGAAATTAAGAAAATATTTTCTGGACATCTACTTCTAATTTAAATCCATCTCTTCCCGTCCGACGCCCAGCAGCAACCACTGTCACTGTCGCCTCCGGCTAATTCCTCCCATTAAAAGAGGTGCTCCGATATGCTTGGATCACCGGAGTTTACGATGGACCCGCTTCGACTCTCGGGAGAGTCAACTGTTAAGGAGTCTTACTCTTTCCCAGACGTCATTGAAAGGCTAAAGATAAAATTTAAGCTAACTAAAAAAGCGACACAACTCCTATCAGGCCACGGAAATTTTGAACATTACCTCAATGAAATAGGAAAATCAAGGACTAATCTACGTAGTACCTGCCTAACAGAAGACACAGCTAAGCATAGAATAGAGGATTAAGCGTGAGCGGGGAACCCCCTCAACATATCATTCCATATATATTTTATATGCTATTTCTACATACGAGGGCAGGCTGAAAAGTTAAGTACACATACTTGTTGACCACAAACTAAAACAAATAGCAAGATCGGGCAAAGAGTACATTTAAGCACAATCCTTAGGTTTCAAAATCATATATTTATTTTTCAACATAGACACCGTTAAGGCGAACACATTTCTCCCAACGCGTAACATGTTTTTTCATTCCGCCACTGAAAAACTCTTCCGACTTTTCTCGAATCCAGGACTTACTGACAGCTGCATTCTCCTCAGAATCCGAGGTGTATTGATTACCCTTGAGGTGTCTCTGAGTTGAGGAAAAAATAAAAATCGCAAGGCGCAAGATCGGGGAAATAAGGAGAATGTGGAATCGGTTCAAATTTCAGGTTCCGAAGAGTCTCTTCTCCAGTTGCGCGCGAGGTGTGTGGACGAGCGTTGTGATCATGTTGCAAGATTATTGGCTCCAGGCTGCCATTAACACGACAAACTCGACCAATATGGTTTTCGACACGCTTTTGAGTGATTTAACCGGTCATTTTGAATCAAATCTTCGATGAGTTTGCCATGTTAATCGTCTGCGGCAGTGATCGGACGTCCGCTGCGTGCTTCATCAACAATTATGGCTTTTTCATTCTCGCAACCACGAAATTTTAATACCCATCGATTTACAGAGACTTATCAACAGCATCGTCACCATAAACAGCCTTTAAACGACGATGAATCTCAGTGGGAGCCACTTTTTAAGTCACGGTGTTTAACTCGCGTGGACATAACACTAGAACACGTCTCCATACTTCCGTTTCTCAAAATACGCTGGATGAGTGTAATGACCTCAAACCTGCGCATGCGTGTTGAGGGGGAATGTCACTTCCACATGCCACCAGGAGAGCTTCTGAAGGTCAATACTGTTTGTGGTCTTCAAGCATGAGCGCATTAGTTTTCAGGCTACCCTCGTAATTCTGGCGCGGCAAACGACAGCCATGGTGTTAGGGCCATTTTTAACTGGTGGTGACTTCAAGCAGCATAACGATATGTGTTCCAAAATCTCCACAGGATAATCTCCAAAAGTTCATGCACGTACCGCTGGATATATTAACAAATGCGCTTCCCACACGTCAGATTTATCGTGATTAGACCTTCAAACAAATTATATTTAATAGGTGGTTCTTATTGAAGGAAAAACCTTCCTAGAAAAACATCATTAAACATATAAATCAATGTCACACATTTTCAGCGTAATACATATATTAAACATAACTATATTTTAATTATATTGATAAAATCTTATTAAATTATTTATTTGGGCCAGTATAGAATATTTTTGTGTTCACAAACACTAAAATCTTCCCCGGCAATCGTGAGTCAAATGTGAAGACACAGTATCAATTGGGAATAGAGATGGTGCGGTGGCTAACGTACAGGCTTCCCACCGAGAGGGGCCTTCCATGAACCCCGACAGGGTTCAAATCCTGGAGGTAACAAATATTTTCCAATGGTATCCCGATCCCTACTTGTGGTGTTTTGTGGAGAGCACTTGGAGGGAGTACGACGTCCGTCGGATGGGACATTGAACTGTGTGACCCCTTGACGCCTTTCGACAACAGAAGGCTGATGCAGACGAATCCGAATCTCCGCCCTTCCTCCTTTCCCATCCATCCCTATGGGCGCAAATGACCTCAGCTATCAGCCGCCTCCCATCAAAACTACGGTATCAATTCAAATGTAATTCATTAATTATTTTAATTTAAAAACGCATTGCCGTTAGTCAAAAGTATTAGTAACAAATTAATGTAACATTCATTGATGGTAAATTAATCTCAATTCAATATCCACGAAGCCAATGAAAACAGAATTTACATTCAATTCAAGTATCGTGTAGACGAGGCTTTCTATTGGCGTGCCTCAGTTCCACATCTGACCAGAACCTAAGCTATCTTCCTCTAGGTCATGTTCTATTCCTAACCTTGTTGGCCTAAGTTCTTTACCATATAGTTCTTCTACATATTCCTTCCATCCCTCTTGGATCTTTTCTGTGTCAACTATTACCTTACCCCACTTATCTTAAACTTTTAGCACAGATCTTGCATTTTTACTTCCCGATAATAACTTAACCTTGCTGTATAGAGCACCAATTTCACTCTTCCTCTACAATCTTTCCGTATCCTCACAATGCGTTTTCCACCATTCTTCTTTTGCTTTTTTGTGGCGCTTCTCAATTTATTGTTTAACTCTTTGTACTTCATTTTGCCTAACTCTGTGTTTACATTTTTCAATCTTCTTCTCTCATCCATCTTTGCAATCCTCTCATCCGTTACCCATGGTTTCCCTATCCTTTTCCCGTTAACGGTTCCTATAGTGTCTTTAGCGGCTTCCAATATCCCTTTTTTGATACATTCCCATTTTTCTTCGATAGTACTCAGTTCTTTACCGTCATCCATAATTTTCTCTACAGCCTGCAGATACTCCTTCCTCGTTAATCCATTTAATGCTTCTAAATTCCATTTCCTAACCCGCCGCCCTTGCCTTATCTTCTTGAAACGGACGTTGCATTTCATAACAACTAAATTGTGGTCAGAGTCCGCATCCGCTCCTGGGAAACTGTGCGAATTTATCACACTGTTCCTAAACCTGTGACTAACCATAATATAATCTAACTGATACTTTCTGAGTCACCTGGCAATTTTCATGCATACCTACGCCTGTTGTGGTGTCTAAGCCATGTGTTGGTGATGACTAACCCCTGTCTCCTGCAGAAATCAATTGCTTTCTCCCTGCGTTCATTCCTCGTGCCTAACCCATAGTCCCCTACCTCACCACCATCTCTTCCTTTGCCTTCCGTCGCATTCCAATCCCCCATCACAATCAAATGTTTCCCTGCAGGAACACACGCGATTATGTCCTCTAACTCATCGTACATCAAATCGATCTCTTCCTCCTTATGATTGACCTAAAACATCTATATTACCTCTTTCCATCTCTCGCTTAATATACTCTAATTTGCCTGTCCTCAATATTGTTCTGACGTTCCAACCTACTGTCATTCTTCTTCTTGTGTTTGTCTACTTCTCCTTTGGGGGGTGTAACGGCTCCCTAACGCCATCTCTTGGCGAATGAACCGGAGCACTTTATAAGATCGCAGATTTCAGTGTAAAGTACATTTTCTTGATAACTCAAGTGGTTAGAGCATCCGCCCGGCTAGTGGAGAGATCCGGTGTTCAAGTCGCGGTCGAGGAAAATATTTTTACATTAGTGGTCTGCTTGATTCCGCCTTCCCCACCTCTCCTGTGTTCGTCCTTTATGTGTGTTCCTTTCCCCTTTCCTTATATCTATTTCTATGTGAATGAATATATATTTTAGGGTTGCGGTGGTCCAGTGCGTAGACTTCTGACCGGAGGGTCCCGGGTTCTGACCGGAGGGTCCCCGTACCCTGTTGTGTGATTATTCACACGCCGTCGGGCTTGGTACATGGGTGAGCCCGACCATTACCTACTAAACCGACCATCGAGTTGATTACTGTGTTGAATGAATGTATACTGTGAAATGAATATATATATTCATTCAACAGAAATAGGTATAAGGAAAGAGGATAGGAAAACACATAAAAGGCGAACACAGGACATGTGGGGAAGGCGGTTTTTGAGCGGATATATATATATATATATATATATAAATTTTGGACGGCACAATAGAACACAGAATAAAACTGATAACACGTAAAAGAACACTCACATTGTAGATCATTTGAGCTTTCGGCCTACTCCGAGGCCTTCTTCAGGTCAGACTCTGAAGAAGGCCTCGGAGTAGGCCTTAAGCTCAAATAATCTACAATGTGAGTGTTCTTTTACGTGTTATCTGTTTTATTGTGTTCCATTGTGCCGTCCAAAACTATATTGCTCTCGTGAGTACTTCCGCATCATAAATATATATATATATATATATATATATATATATATATATGATTTCTTCCCCCTCCCATGGACTACAACCTTGTCGTGGTGGAAGGGCTTGTGTGTTCCGATGACCCCTAGAGCTGTGCTGGCGGGAGTAATAATAATTACTCCTGGAAGGGTCACCCATGCCAGATAGGTCGAAGGTTAGGAGCCAAACGAAAGGTAGTCCACGCAGCGTCTGTTCCTCAGTGAGGCGGCTGCAATGGCGTCTGACCCCAGTGGAGCGGCCATTAAGTGATGGTGTCACGTTAAAAACACTATTGAGGAAGGCAACGGGAAACCACCTCAATTATGATTCCCAAGAATATTATGATGGGCACTATAGATAATATGAGTCCTGGCAACTACGGGACACGGCCCAAGAGGCCGTGTGTCGTGCCCGGCAGCGGGAGAGGCAAGGCTTCCGCGGTCGTCATCCCACGAAACCCTTGCAGGGAAGAAATAACTTCAGCAGGACAGAAGACTCAGAAGAAGGCGAAAGTAGTTAGAATAGGAACCTGGAACGTCAGGACAATGTTGAGGAGAGGCAAATTAGAAAATATTAAGCGAGAGATGGAAAGAGGTAACATAGATGTTTTAGGCCTCTGCGAGGTGAGATGGAAGGATAGCGGGGATTACTGGAGTGAAAATTATAGAGTAATATACAGCGGCGAGGACGAGAGCCAACGAGGGGTTGCCATAATTTTAAATAAAGGGGTAGGAAGAAGCGTAGTCAACATAGAGCAAGCGACTGATAGAATTTTACTCGTAGAGATTAAAGCAGAGCCGACGAACTTGGTTATTATTCAGCTATACATGCCACCGAGCAACCACAAGGAGGAAGAAGTCGATAGGATGTATGATGAGTTAGAGGATATCATCGCGAGTGTTCCTGCAGGGAAACATTTGATAGTGATGGGGGATTGGAATGCGACGGTAGGCGAAGGAAGAGATGGTGGTGAGGTGGGGGACTATGGGTTAGGCACGAGGAATGAACGCGGGGAGAAAGCAATTGAATTCTGAAGGAGACAGGGGTTAGTCATCACTAACACATGGTTTAGACACCACAAAAGGCGTAGGTATACATGGAAATTGCCAGGTGACTCAGAAAGGTATCAGTTAGATTATATTATGGTTAGGCACAGGTTTAGGAACAGTGTGATAAATTCGCACAGTTTCCCAGGAGCGGATGCGCACTCTGACCATAATTTAGTTGCTATGAAATGTAATGTTCGTTTCAAGAAGATAAGGCAAGGGCGGCGGGTTAAAAAATGGAATTTAGAAGCAGTAAATGAATTAACGAGGAAGGAGTATCAGGAGGCTGTAGAGAAAATGATGGATGACGGTAAAGAACTGAGTGCTATCGAAGAAAAATGGGAATGTATCAAGAAAGGGATATTGGAAGCCGCTAAAGACACTATAGGAACCGTTAACGGGAAAAGGATAGGGAAACCATGGGCAACGGATGAGATGATTGCGAAGATGGATGAGAGAAGAAGATGGAAAAATGTAAACACAGAGTTAGGCAAAATGAAGTACAAGGAGTTAAACAATAAATTGAGAAGGGCCACAAATAAAGCAAAAGAAGAATGGTGGAAAACGCAATGCGAGGATATGGAAAGTTTACAGAAGAAGGGTGAAATTGGTGCTCTATACAGCAAGGTTAAGTTATTATCGGGAAGTAAGAAGGCAAGAGCTGTGCTAACAGTTAAAGATAAATGGGGTAAGATAATAGTTGAACCAGGAAAAATCCAAGAGAGATGGAAGGAATATATAGAAACACTGTATGGTAAAGAACTTAGGCCGACAAGGTTAGACATAGAAAAGGAACATGACGTAGAAGAAGATAGCTTAGGTCCAGGCATACTCGACGATGAAATAGAAAGGGCATTAAAGGAGATGAAAGCAAACAAGGCTGTGGGGGTGGACAATATTCCTGTAGAAATGTTGAAATGGTTAGGGAAAGGTGGGAAAAAGGCCATATATGGACTGATTCGTAGTATCTATGAGGAAGGAACCTGGGCGGAAGATTTTGTGAGATCGGTGTTAGTTCCTATTCCAAAAAAGACAAAGGCTTCGTCATGTGAGGATTACAGAACAATAAGTTTGATATCCCACGCAGCTAAAGTTATTCTCAGGATCATCAACAAAAAGATAGAGAGTAAGGCAAATGATTACTTAGGGGATGATCAGTTTGGGTTCAGGAAAGGAAGAGGTACGCGTGATGCCATTGCAGTAATGAGATCACTAGTCGAGAGGAATATAGAATACAATCAGGACGTTTTTGCCTGTTTTGTAGATTTCGAAAAAGCGTTTGATAGAGTGAATTGGAAAAAACTAATGCGTGTATTGCAGAAAATAGGAATGGATTGGAGGGACAGGAGACTGATCCGCAACCTGTACATGTCCCAGACTGCTAAGGTGCGAGTGGGGAACGGAGAGTCTGGATGGGCAGTGTTAGGAAGAGGTGTAAGGCAGGGTTGCCCATTGTCACCGGTACTGTTCAACGTATATGTAGAGGAAATGATTAAAGAGGCATGGGAAGAACTGGAGGTAGGAATGAAAGTCGGAGGGGAACTCGTAAAATCGGTTAGGTTTGCTGATGACCAAGCATTAGTTGCTCAGTCAGCCAAGGGGTTGCAAGCATTGTTGAGTGAATTGGAGGTTCAGTGCGATAAATATGGGATGAGAATCAATATTAATAAAACAAAGGTTATGCGATTTTCCAGAAAGAAAAAGGCTAAGCTAAATATTAAAATAGGCGGGGAAAGAATAGAGCAGGTAGAGCAGTTTACATATCTCGGAAGTGTTTTGGACCAATACGGTCAAAGTGGTAGGGACGTAAGGAGAAGAATTGCGCTAGGCAAGGAGGCTTTCTCAAGGAGGAGGGAGTTGATGACGGGGACGTTGAGTAGGGATGTTAAGACAAGACTCGTAAAAACTCTGATATGGAGCGTAGCTATGTACGGCGCGGAAACGTGGTCGCTGAAGCAGGAGGATGGACGTAGATTGGAGGCTTTTGAAATGTGGGTGTGGAGAAGAATGGAGAAGGTGAAATGGACCGAAAGGAAAACAAATGAGGAAGTACTGGAAATGGTGGGTGAGGAGAGGGGTTTGTTGAGAGAAATCCTATGGAGGCAGGAAAAATGGATGAAGGGCGTATTGAGCGGTAGTGGAATGTTGAAGAGGGTAATAGAGGGGAGAATGTTGGGCAAGCGTGGTAAGGGGAGGAACAGGATAGGGATGTTGGACGGGATGAAGGGAGGAAAGAAGTACACCGAGATGAAGAGGGACCTGATATAGATTAGTTTGCTAGGTGGGGAGTCACAAAATGTATATTTGATAGTTGTGTCCATCCAAAAACCTACCTTAACCGGTAGATTACCTAATAATAATAATGATTTCTTCGAAGTAACACGGAACTGTGAAATAAAAAACTTGGACAGCAACACACAACATGAGAACACATAAAAGGAACACTCACACGTTATGTCTTGATTATTACGACGGAATTGAACTCCGTCTTCTTCAGAAGATTAGTTAGTGCTGAGGTGTATGGGTATGTGGGACAGAGAGAGAAGGGGACGACGGAGGGGGGAACAGGTGGTGGGGGAGGGGTGGAAGAAGGGGTTTGGGAGAGGGAAAGGGAGGCCAGAGGAGAGGAGAGAACAGGTGGTGGGGGAGGGGTGGAAGAAGGGGTTGGGGAGAGGGAAAGAGAGGCCAGAGGTGAGCGGAGATGGGATAGGGATGAGTGGGAAGATGTGGAAATAGTTCCAAGCGACACAGAAAACTAATAATTCATCCACAGATACCATAACACCCACGACTCAGGTGTCAACTCACAAAGTCATTATCAGGGTTCGACAAGCCAAAACCCAGGCCAAGGATGACAAAATATATGCGGATGAATAAATCGTCCCACCACCTCGCAAGAAACAAATCCACCTCCATCCACCCCAGCCCCCCCCCCACGCATTTAGTGAACGACATTGAGACCCGGATGTTAATAGTCTTTGCACAGCCATTTAAATGCCATTTCCATCATTTTTAATTTTATAGGATTATCGGATGGGGGAAGGGATGCTAGAACGGAAACATTGTAACATTGGTTGAAGGGGGTGTTGTGGTGGGAGGCATGGTCTGGGATGGGAAGACCCGCGGACGGGGAAGAGGGACTACATGAGGCGCGATGATTGTTCACCCTGAGGTTCAGGGGTGTAGAGCACTGGCCTATATAAAATGCCGGGCGGAGTTTGCAAGTCAGAAGATAGATTACATTCTGAGATGTGCATGAGGAGTGGGGGAAGGGCGGGAGAGAGTTAAAAGGTGGGATGGAGACGGGTGGAGTGGTGAAAATAGGACAAGTTTTGCATCTTGCTCGCAAGCACGGAGTGGCTGTGATTCTGGGGGTGGGAGGGGAATTGGAAAGAGGCTTGGTGGATTTAAGGAGATCTGATAGGTTGGTGGGCCGTTTGAAGGTAACAGAGGGGCATTTTGGAAGAAGGTTGGACGAAACGTTGTGATTTTTGAGGATGGGGTACAGATCTTTGAGGATGAATTTGAGGGACTGGATGCCAGGGAAGTAGGTGGTGCATATTGAGAGAGGGTGGGAGTCTGTGGTTGGGGAGGATGTCTGTCTGGATGTCTGAAGTGTGCCTTATACTTGGATTTGGTAATAGGAATTTATTTTGGGCATTTTTCCCGCAAAACGAACCAAATTGTTGGCGAATTTTGGTCCTTTTTCCACGTGAACCCAAGAAAACTCTTCAATTATTGAAGGTTAGCGAGTTGTATTGTATTGAAACTATTGTTAGTTGTAAGTTGTCAAGTATGGAAGTTACCAAGCGTTAAGTAGATCTGATCACAAAGATGAAATAAGGGAGATAGATTTCAGTACAGATAGATTCAAATACTCATTCTTTCCCGGAACAATCAGAAATCATAATACTAAGAAACCGAAGTCCCTTTAGAAATATGAATAGCATTTAATTTAGAAGTCGGAATAAAATTAAACGTTGTGAAGACATCAGGTATATTTGTAGATGCATTTGTATGTTAGTTGGTAGCTTGCGTGTTTGTTGTGTAAGGGGTTTTGCATAAATGCATAGAATGTTTTGTTTGTGGCTGGTATAAATTTGTGGCTTTTGCATGCGTTTTTACATCTTATTACGGGTGGTGCTCTAACACCCCCCGCCACACGCCCTTGCGGCGGCTTGCGGGGTTTCAAGTAGATGTAGATGTAGAACCAGGGACGCAGAGGGGACGCCGAACGAGAGGTGGAGACGGAGGCGAAAATAGGAACGGGGGGAAGGGACGGGGAAGGGCGAGGGGCAGGCCAGGAAGCGGGGGCTGTTCTGCGAGACGGCGGCGGAGCGAGGGAGGCGGGGCCGAGCGAGCAGTCCTTTAAATCAATCTTCGGATCGTCTCGGTGATGACGGCCAAGCGGCGGTGAGCGAAAGAGGGCAATCCGACTGAGGACGGACAGTCCGTTCGCCAATGGATTTCGCTCCTATCGAGTATTGGCAATACTTTCAGACGCTCTCACTAGTCCTCGATGGCGCTGAAGCCGCTGACGGTGGAAGCTGCTGCCCACGTCGCTGAACTCGAGGATTGACGTGATGTGACGAGGGTGGAGGAGGACTCCAGAGCAAATACCGAGGAAACCTTTCGCCCCGTCGGGAGGACACTCCATCTCCATCCACCACGCGCATTTCCTCGGTCCATTTGCATCATCCCACTCCACTTGGCTAATTACTTGCGCAAGTGGTGTCACTGCTGCAAATCCCTGCCTCCTCACCCCCAACCACCACCACCGCCTCCTCCCCGCGGGAGGGCTCCTCTCCAAACCGTCGAAGGCCATCATCTTGGCTCCCCTCGGATGTGGTCGCCGAGGGTGAAATCCGAAGGAGGCAGAAAAAGTGGGTCGGGAGGAGAGTACGACGCCGAGTGCAAAAATGCGGTGCGGATGAGGTCGCATGGCGCAGATAAGGGATGGGATGTCAGGGCAAATGAAGGCGCTGGGAAAAGGCTTTTCTGTGTCCCATGAAGACAGGCAGAAGTTGCGAACCGCAGAATGGAGTGATGCAGGTGGAGCAGGCAACGCGAGCGCGGAGTCTCGTCGCCAGGCAAAGGCCAACCACCTCCGGTAGGTGACCAACGCATGTTCCTTCCGCATTAGCTTCTTATGAACTTCCGTAGCCTAGCAACGCACCTGCGAAGATGGCGTGAGAGCAGTGGGTGAAGCGTGGTTCCCATGTGGATGCTGTGAGATTGTGGGAATGTGCAACCAAATTACATAAGAAATGAAAATGGAACGAACGCGTAAGAGAGATCAAATCATTCTCCGACAATTTTCATATCGCCGTCTCTTTCTTAAGAGACAGGAAGAGAGGAGCGAGCACGTCAATTCCACTTGTGCGCCTCTCACTTTCTGCGGCCAAAAGACAATGGTGTGGAAGGATGCCATCTCCTCTCGTGAGACGCAGCCGTTAATTGGAACACGCAACGGGAGGATAATCGCCATTAAAGTAGCGTTCTCTCGTTTTGGTAACGTTACTCATTGCCTCGATAGCACGGAATTGTACGGAATTGATATGAATCTCGTTTTTTTCCCTTTCACTATTCCCCGCGGGAGGCCTGGGAACTGCGACGTCACGGGACATTCCCGCCCCCACCCCCTTTGATAAGGTCGGAGGCTTCTGGACGAAGTTTGTTTCGGGAGTCATTTGTTATCGAGTCATTTCCAGGTGTTTGCGCTGCGTTATCCCCAGAGGGAAGGCTCGCGATCGTTTAACGCTTCCCTGCTCGCACTGCTAACGGAACCTCGCGGCCACTTGCGTCTCGGACGGCAGCCGCGAATGACTCTTACACGCGTGCATCAACGGTTCAATCCATCGGCGGCGCGACACTTGGTTGAGCTACCCAATGCACGCATAAATAGAAGTTTCAATAAATGATTTAATTTGAAGTTTCACTCAAGGACAAATTTCAAACGAGCTTGTAGACTTGGGAATTCCAGCAAGACGGCTGGAGGGTCGCCGCTGCAGTTCACGAAAATATAGCAAAATGCTCAGACCGTGTCCATCCAAATCCTACCCCATACATACAGCAGACGACCAATCAGAAAACACCACGGAGCATCCCCATTCTTCTATGTGGACCATTCATCCCGTATCTCCCCTCTCCCTCCAAGCGCATTTTTACCTCCAATTTGAAGGATGCCCCTCTCACGCACCCACCACTGCTTAAGTCGGCACACTTGTTAACTTGTCGCGTTGATCCCTCCTCTCTCCCCCCCTCTCCCCCCACCCACCCCTTGCTGCAACTTGAGCGAATTTGTACGTCATGATGACCCTAACAGTTGAAACTGGAAGTACCAAAATAAATAACAATGGAAAAATACATCGTGTTCTTATTCCATGAACATGAACATCCACTAAGTTGAGCCAGAAACCATCGAATACGGCAGTAAAATTATTAATTGGACCTAGAAAGAATCAAGACAGATGGGAAGAAGGGACAAATGATCATTGCAGAAAGGCTATTAGACCAGTCAGCTTAGATGTAGAAAGATAATATGACGTAGAAGAAGATAGCTTACGTCCAGGCATACTCGACGATGAAATAGAAAGGGCATTAAAGGAGATGAAACCAAATAAGGCCGTGGGGGTGGAACACATTCCTGTGGAACTGTTGAAATGGTTAGGAAAATGTGGGAAGAAGACTCTATATGGACTGATTCATAGTATCTATGAGGAAGGAATCTGGCCGGAAGATTTTGGGAGATCAGCGTTAGTTCCTATTCCGAAAAAGGCAAAGGTTACATCATGTGAGGATTACAGAACAATAAGTTTGATATCCCACGCAGCTAAAGTATTCTCTAAGCAGCTAAGATATTCTCAGGATCATCAACAAAAGGATAGAGAGTAAGGCAAATGATTATTTAGGGGATGATCAGTTTGGATTTAGGAAAATTAGAGGTACGTGTGATGCCATTGCAGTAATGAGATCACTAATCGAGAGGAATATATAATACAATCAGGACATATTTGCCTGTTTCGTAGATTTCGAAAAAGCGTTTGATAGAGTGAATTGGTAAAAATTATGTGTGTATTGCAGAAAATAGGAATGGATTGGAGGGACAGGAGACTGATCAGCAACCTGTACATGTCCCAGACTGCTCAGGTGCGAGTGGGGAACGGAGAGTCCGGATGGGCAGTGTTAGGAAGAGGTGTAAGGCAGGGTTGCTCTTTGTCACTGGTGCTGTTCAACGTATATGTGGAGGAAATGATTCAAGAGGCTTGGGAAGAATTGGAGGTGGGAATGAAAGTCGGGAGGGGAATTTGTAAAATCATTTACATTTGCTGATGATCCAACCACCAAAGTGTTACCCAAAGCTAGCCAAAGTGTTACAATCACCGCTGAGACCATTAGAAAATCAGTGATAGATCAAGGGTAAAGTAAAAGCCGGTAAAGATCAATTGAGAAATGAATGAGAAAAAAACTAAGTTAAAACAATAGTGAAATAGTAGTCCGTAAACTAGACCAGGTGCGTGTTTACGTATGTCGGAAGTGTTTTGGCCCAAAGAGAGCGTACTTCTGCCAAAGAGCGTCGGAAGACCAAGCAGGAATGCCGTCATCAATTTAGTTTCGTCAGCCAATTAACTTTTCAAGTGTCCTTCGCTGTAGAAATAGTTGTCGCTTGTGTAACAGACTCTTGCCAATAATACGTTGAGATTCCTCATTCAAAAAACCTCCGAAATCAACAAAGCCAAGGGAAACAAAAGAGTAAGAGAAGGGGTCGACGATTCGCCCTTCGTTTGCCGCGTCGTTTTTTCAACCGCCACTGGAACACTTCACCATGGAAATATAAATGCTTTGTTAAAAAATCACAGCAATAGCTCCGAAGGTTGACTTGTTAGTGTTGCGATGCTAGAGCTGAATGCGGATTTATGCTCGGAGTGTGTTAAATGCATTCGCACATCAGGTGAGATTGGGGAACTAATCTCTCCGCCACTTGCGGCTTCCCGAAGAGATGCTGTGCAGCGGAAATATTCAGACGTGAAGATGAGGGTAGCCAGAAACACCGGGAATCGAACCAGGCCCCCCAGCACCCTCATCTATCCACCATGCCCCTCCTCTGTCAATTAACGCCAAGTTGTGCCAGTCACTGATGTTGCAGTAGGGCATAGCCAGCGAATACGGGGCCGTGGTTCTCCGTTTCCGCCTCGCCTCCCCCCCCCTCCGCCCCGCACCAAACTGTGGCACGGCACGGGAGTGCCCTGCAGAGGAGGTCACCCGCCCCGTAGTCTGGGGCACTTGTTTAGTCCTGTCACATACTTTACAATGCTTAATCCACTCGAAAACGGTTGCTTTCTTCAGAGCATCATCACCGTCAACAGCAGTCAACATTTCAACTTGATAACTTTTACTGCACTTCATCGAAAAACTTGATTTTGATTCGTTGATCCGTGATTTAGCCAATTTCCATTTTCGACAAACAGTAAAAACAAGGCCAACACATAACCGGCACCATACGCACAGCTCGACAATCCGCCAAGCGCAGACGGCTCATTGGGTCTCAGGCAACCAGCGCCGTTAGTGGTGGAAGGGGCCATAGCCCGCGTCATTGCCTCCAGATTGCACCAGTTCGCGCATTTATTGTACAGACCTCGTCCTATCATTGACATGGGTCGGCCGGTCGACGGAAGGTCTTTTTGCCGGGCCGCGATGGGACCGAGTGCCGCTAAGCCTCGCCAAACGCACGACTCTTAATACAAGTAAAAATCGCACACACCACAATACATCTGCATCGTGCCATTCTTGAGCCGCACCCCTCTTCATCCCTTCATTCCGTCCATTTCCCCTTCTTCCTCCATCTGCTCTGCACACCACATCCATCCTCCCCTTCTACGAGTCTTCCAACACTTCAGCTCTTCGACAATCTGCTGCGAAAATTAAAATTTTGAAGTCTCGTCTCCAACACCAACTATGATATTTATATGCGTTGAATTGCACGTTGTCATCAGTCACGCATCTATCATAAGTTGACCTGTTCTTTCTGTGAAATCTAGTATCACTCGCCGTAATAGATGGATATTATGTAAACAAACACATTAAGCAAAAATAATGTATGCACACATTTGTGATTTGTGCATGAAACATGGGTGTATCGTCTCATGCATTTCATGGGCATTTGCCTTTCGTCGCATTTATACTGCACCGCTTGGAGAAATTCATGCCCAGCAGTCTCAGCCAAGATTCGAGTACGCAATCATATTAGCGCTCTCGAAGAGAACGTCCCATTGCAATTAATTATCTTTCTAGCCCGAAATAAATGAAGGGAGAATTCACTTTCGCCCTCGGTGTGCCCTCCCGTCCCTTTCGCTGACGACCTTCGTCCCGAGACATACCAAACCTCGTTCTTCATTGCTAACTACTTTCTTCGAGAAACGCGCGTTAAACAAAATCCGGACGGGCGAGCGACCGTGACCTTAATCGGCGGCCACGCCTCGCCTCGTACGCCCCACGGGCTGCGCTGCGGCCCCCCCTTGCGGATGATCCGACACGACTTTGCTCCCACCAGCCGGCGTTCGTCAAAGAGAAATAATGAGGAGCCTTCGATGCGAGGTGCTCCCCCCATGCGATGCACACGCCTCGGTCTCGAATGGGGCGGTGCACGACGGAGGTGGGACGGTGGTGGTGCTCGGAATTGAGCACCGAAGAAAGAAGAGGGGAAGAATGGATCGGCGCCTGCGCAAATCGATTCAGATGGAGATGGATTCCCGCACGCCAAGTGGAGATGATCAAAGCTGCAAGTGAGTGGAGCGAATGAATGGCTAATAAAGTGGATTCACAGGGCGGGAAATATACGATGTTAGGAGAGTGGTCCATTTCCAGGCACTTTTCAGAGCATGCCAGCGGTAAAGGTAGAATTGACTCGGGTCCTGGATTGATGCTTACTTAATCCATGATTACTCCATTGATGATTACTTAATCCATGGACCACTCTTCGATCACACGTGATTACCACATCCCTCTCACCCAGTCTCCACTCTGCATCCCTCCGCCTCGTCCCATTGCATTCCACTCTTTCACAGTCTTCTTCGCCTCCAGTGCCCCTCTCAATGCAATCTCCTCCTCCCCGTCCCCAATTTTCCCTTCGACAACCACCTTCCCTCATCTTCCCACGCATCAACGCACTTCCTTTCCATTTCCATCCCTTCTCCGTCCTCCGCGCATATTTCAAAAGATTCCAATCTAAGAGTACGCCGGTATTCCGGTCCCAAACACTAAGTTTCCATGTCTTACAAATCTATGCTTCGTATCAAAGTGTTTATATTAAAATTTTCCCCAATATTTTCTTTGAGTTTGTATTTGAGGTCCCTCTTATCGGCTTCTTCCTCGTTTTCATAGTTTCTTTGGACGACCAGTACATTTCCCAGCGTCGCAGGAGCGATTTCTGGTGCCCCTCAGGGAAGCGTAATATGGTCATCGCTCTTATCCCTAGAACATTACCACGCATATGACCTATCAGTTACTGTGCGTCCTTTCGGCGAGAAACTAAGGCTAAGGGTCTGCTTCGACGATTCTGAGCCAGAGTGCAGCATTAGGCTTTTCGCGGATGACGGCATCCAATCTTTTGAAAACAACCAATTGCTTCGATCGCCAAGTACTCTATCAAACGATTTAGACCTCAACCTCGATAGGTGCACCAAATGCATTCTCGAATGATTCACGGATGCCTGAAAATGCATTGTCGCGCACTTCATGCAAAGGAACACTCGCGAACAGATATGCACGTGCGTGGTGGGCAGTGGCGAGTCACGTGACCACGCGAAAGAGGACTTCTAAGGTGAAGGTGCCGCTCATCATGCACCCTGTGCCCTCATCAGAGTGGCATCCGTGAGGCTATACTACTCGGAAATAGAGTTTGGTGCATTATGCGTGCACATATTTATTAGGTAATCTACCGGTTAAGGTAGGTTTTTGGATGGACACAACTATCAAATAAACATTTTGTGACTCCCCACCTAGCAAACTAATCTATATCAGGTCCCTCTTCATCTCGGTGTACTTCTTTCCTCCCTTCATCCCGTCCAACATCCCTATCCTGTTCCTACCCTTACCTCGCTTGCCCAACATATTCCCCTCTATTACCCTCTTCAACATTCCACTACCGCTCAATACGCCTTTCATCCATTTTTCCTGCCTCCATGGGATTTCTCTCAACAAACCCCTCTCCTCACCCACCATTTCCAGTACTTCCTCATTTGTTTTCCTTTCGGTCCATTTCACCTTCTCCATTCTTCTCCACACCCACATTTCAAAAGCCTCCAATCTACGTCTATCCTCCTGCTTCAGCGACCACGTTTCCGCGCCGTACATAGCTACGCTCCATATCAGAGTTTTTACGAGTCTTGTCTTAACATCCCTACTAAACGTCCCCGTCATCAACTCCCTCCTCCTTGAGAAAGCCTCCTTGCCTAGCGCAATTCTTCTCCTTACGTCCCTACCACTTTGACCGTATTGGTCCAAAACACTTCCGAGATATGTAAACTGCTCTACCTGCTCTATTCTTTCCCCGCCTATTTTAATATTTAGCTTAGCCTTTTTCTTTCTGGAAAATCGCATAACCTTTGTTTTATTAATATTGATTCTCATCCCATATTTATCGCACTGAACCTCCAATTCACTCAACAATGCTTGCAACCCCTTGGCTGACTGAGCAACTAATGCTTGGTCATCAGCAAACCTAACCGATTTTATGAGTTCCCCTCCGACTTTCATTCCTACCTGCAGTTCTTCCCATGCCTCTTTAATCATTTCCTCTACATATACGTTGAACAGTACCGGTGACAATGGGCAACCCTGCCTTACACCTCTTCCTAACACTGCCCATCCAGACTCTCCGTTCCCCACTCGCACCTGAGCAGTCTGAGACATGTACAGGTTGCGGATCAGTCTCCTGTCCCTCCAATCCATTCCTATTTTCTGCAATACACGCATTAATTTTTCCCAATTCACTCTATCAAACGCTTTTTCGAAATCTAGAAAACAGGCAAAAACGTCCTGATTGTATTCTATATTCCTCTCGACTAGTGATCTCATTACTGCAATGGCATCACGCGTACCTCTTCCTTTCCTGAACCCAAACTGATCATCCCCTAAGTAATCATTTGCCTTACTCTCTATCCTTTTGTTGATGATCCTGAAAATAACTTTAGCTGCGTGGGATATCAAACTTATTGTTCTGTAATCCTCACATGACGAAGCCTTTGCCTTTTTTGGAATAGGAACTAACACCGATCTCACAAAATCTTCCGGCCAGATTCCTTCCTCATAGATACTACGAATCAGTCCATATATGGCCTTTTTCCCACCTTTCCCTAACCATTTCAACATTTCTACAGGAATATTGTCCACCCCCACAGCCTTATTTGCTTTCATCTCCTTTAATGCCCTTTCTATTTCATCGTCGAGTATGCCTGGACCTAAGCTATCTTCTTCTACGTCATGTTCCTTTTCTATGTCTAACCTTGTCGGCCTAAGTTCTTTACCATACAGTGTTTCTATATATTCCTTCCATCTCTCTTGGATTTTTCCTGGTTCAACTATTATCTTACCCCATTTATCTTTAACTGTTAGCACAGCTCTTGCCTTCTTACTTCCCAATAATAACTTAACCTTGCTGTATAGAGCACCAATTTCACCCTTCTTCTGTAAACTTTCCATATCCTCGCATTGCGTTTTCCACCATATGTATATGAATTATGTATAAATGTTGTAAATATATATGTACATTTATACATAGGTATATTTTTTTTGAATGTATATATATATATATTCAATGACGGGGACGGTGAGTAGGGATGTTAAGGCAAGACTCATAAAAACTCTGATATGGAGCGTAGCTATGTACGGTGCGGAAACGTGGTCACTGAAGCAGGAGGATAGACGTAGATTGGAGGCTTTTGAAATGTGGGTGTGGAGAAAAATGGAGAAGGTGAAATGGACAGAAAGGAGAACAAATGAGGAAGTACTGGAGATGGTGGGTGAGGAGAGGGGTTTGTTGAGAGAAATCCTATGAAGGCAGGAAAAATGGATGAAAGGCGTATTGAGCGGTAGTGGAATATAATGCAACCATTTCAGAGAGTAAAAATCATTCGCCTTGTCCGGGATTCGAACCCGGATCCCTCGATATCCGGCCGAGTGCTTTAACCACTTAAGCTACCGAGACGTCCTCTTACACTCTGAAATTTTGGGGGCTTTAAAGGAACAAGATGTTATGACGAAATACCGTACATACAATGTCAGAGGAATGATTTTTACTCTCTGAAATGGTTGCATTATAATGCACACATAGCGGGTGACTCCGTTAAAGTTGCTGTTACAGTTTCTTGAAATTCGGTAGTGGAATGTTGAAGAAGGTAATAGAGGGGAGAATGTTGGGCAAGCGAGGAAAGGGCAGGAACAGGATAGGGATGTTGGACGGGATGAAGGGAGGAAAGAAGTACACCAAGATGAAGAGGGACCTGATATAGATTAGGTTGCTGGATTGGGTTTTGTTTGGAGTTACAAAATGTTTATTTGATAGTTGTGTCCATCCAAAAACCTACCTTAACCGGTAGATTACCTTAAAAAAAAAAAAATATATATATATATATATATATATATATACAGAGAGAGAGAGAGAGAGAGAGAGAGAGAGGGATTTATGAAAGCGTGGGTTGTAATCCCTGTTGTTTGGACGTCGCGCTGCGTCTCTGCTCTTTGCGGGAGCCACGCACCGAATCGAGACACGAAGGAAACGCAGTCTAATGTCCCCCGCTTCGCGATAACACTGCAGGTGCGAGCATAACACGAATTTAATCTTAAAACCGATGAGGAAACGCCGAATACCAGTAACTTCCAGCCAGGTTACCCATAAGTTGAGACAGAAGATAGGGATGCAAGAAAGTTCACAGCGCTATGGTCAGTCAGTCAGTTTCTTGAAAAATTTCACTTTTATATGCGTTTGCATGAAAATGTCATTTTTGAGCGCGAGTGCGTTACAAGAAAGTCAATTCGAAAGAAAATGACAATGAAATGAGCGATCATAATGGCACCTGAAAAATACTTTTCGTTTGCCTTCGATAACCATAATGATGGGATATTTTCGAGCCTGCCGTGGAGTTAACAAAACAGAGAATGGCATCCGAACCATCTTCGAAAGGCGTTTCATACTTCACGGTCAATGCACGTAGAGAGGATCTCCGCAGTCGGAATCCGCGGTTGCGTTCTCAATTGCATCGCTGTGCGTCAGCCAGAGGTCTCGCCTGTAATGCGAGGGCAGGCTGAAAACCAAAGCGCACGTGCTTGTAGACCACGAACAAAATAACCTTCGGAAGCACTCCCGGTGGCATGTAGAAATAACATACCTCCTCAACACGGTTCGAGGTCGTTACATTCATCCAGCGTGTTTTGTGAGGCGGAAGTATGGAGACGTGTTCTAGTGTTATGTCCACGCGACTTAAACAGCGTGCTGCTATCGAATTTTTAACTGCTGAAACAGTGACCCCTACTGAGATGCATCGTCGTTTAAAGGTCGTTTATGGTGAAAATTCTGTCAATAGGTCTACTGTAAATCGATGGGTGGTGAAATTTTGTGGTTGCCAGCCTGGAGAAGACATAATTGTTGATGAAACACGCAGCGGACGTCGGATCACTGCGACAGGCGATAAACATCGCAAACTCGTCGACCAGCAAATCACTCGAAAGCGTATCGCTAAACCATATTGATCGAGTTTGTCAGATTAAAGGCAGCCCGGCGCCAATAATCTCGTAGTATATTCTTATTTTCTCCCAGTATATTCTCATAATTAATAAATGCTTCGGAAGCATCCATTTCCCCAGTGATCCCCAAAAACTGCCAAGAACTTAAGAATGTAAGTCCAGTCAGTTAGCCGGAAAAGAATTTGTGTCCACCGGTAGCGAAAGTGTTTAGCGTATGCATATTCCTAATTTTCAATTATTATTCAGGTGGATTTATTGTATTGTATTATTTTTCTGAGGGTGGTTGGCATGTCCCGTTTCTTGAACTACCTGTATACCCCGTACCTATACGAAGAGGTGTCACTTTTGAGCAAGATCGCCTTAAAGAATGCCATTTCGATGCTAGAATTACAATTGTAAAGTTAAATATCATTCGCACGGCTGCCTGCTAAAAATATTTAGTGCGTGACAATCCCGAGGAGGGATTCAGTCAGCCAGTGACAGTCAGACAAATTAAATTTTCTGTAGCCTGGTCGTCTTCTTCAGCAGTAGCCGTCTTCCTTCCGCTGAAGAAGGCTGTCGCGCCATTTAAAATGGCATTTAAAGTGTTTTTTATACCCGCCCCATTTTCCTAAACTGAGGAGCCATGCCTTTGCCATCCAGACTTTTAAATATCTCTTCGCCAGCTATTCCATGCACACCGGCCTGTTGTTCGGCTCTCATTTCCCTCATAAATTGTTTTTCGCAATCTCTCTTGCCTGCTAATGCAATATAAATTATTCCCGCCCTGCCTCGGCGTTTAACTCGACCGATTTGCTTGACATCTCGCCGAACCCGACGACCTTCTTCTCTTCTCTCTTCGGTCACGGAACGCAAAATGATATAGGCGATCACACGCTTGGCTTTCCAAGAGATCTCTCCGTTTTAAATTATTCACCGCAGGTGGCGGATCTGATCGCTCGCGGAATTTCAAGTCTGCTTTGCTCTGACCTCGTCGACAATGCAAAGAAGCCGTTGCTTCGGCCGAAGGCGGCTCAGTCTTTTTCGAAGGACGAAAACCTCCGCTTACTTTTACTTTCCGTGCGGGAGGGGGAAGTGGCGTGCCCAAGCCTATCGCCGTCTCGGAGCGATTCCTCCGCTCCCTTTCTCTCTCCCGTGTTAATCCCCTCTTCTCTATCGAACGATGCTCAAGATGCTTACGTGGTACCCTTAAAGCCATTCTCGATAGTGTGTGGCCGGGGATTGTCACAAATCAGACTAATTTTGACCTGAATATGACCCCACCGCGGTCGGACAATGTTATTCTCACCCTTATCGTTCGGGTATCTGAAATCTATCATTTCTACAATTAATCTCTCCAATTTCATTTGTATGATCTCCCCTACCGTAGTACGATGGGGGTAACAATAATTTTTCAATGTCACTGCTAAATGACATCCTTGCAATTTTCGCAAGAGCTTCAATCTGTAATTCAGACACTATTTACATGTTAATAATGGCGATCATTATGTGAATGATAATTTCGTCGTGGGGGGAGAGGGGGGGGAAGAACAGCAATGAAGAGGAAGAAGTCGTGCAATTTCAACTTCATCTGAAAGTCGCATTTCGGGTATCCCGGTTCTTTCGCGGGTGATAGCGTAGTATCGAAAAATTAAAACAATGAGTTTTTGCTGATTCGAGAGACTGGTTGCAGAACCCTGTTTCCGCCCGGGTTGCAGTGCCCCGGCGAGTCTGGTCTCGACCTTTCATTCGCAGGGGCGTCGCGCGGACGCGTTAAATAGGAATATGGGACGCCAGTTAGGTCGGCCACCAGGTCCCCCCTCACCCAAGGGTACGACATTCTCGCGGTCTAGCCCGCCCGTCAAGTCGGGCGGCCGTGGTTGGTCGTCGACGTGCCTCAGCCCACAGCTTCGGAGGAGCCATCGACGGTGTGGGAGAAGCAGAGAGCAGGAGGATGAGGGATCTCCCGGCTTTGGGCTTGGGTCCCTTCCCTCACCGCTTCCCGCCCTCAAAAGATTCCTTCTCTCTCTCTCGTCTTAGGATTTTTTCCAAGAGAGAGAGAGAGAGCATGTGTGCATGTGCGTATCTGCCTCTCCCTCCCAAACGGACCGCAGTTGGTCGAGGATGCACCACGTGACCGAGAATCCCTCGCCCCGACCAACCAGCGGCCCGCCACCACTCTTCCCGCCAAACACTCCAAGGACGCCCTCCCACTCTTTCGACGGAACCCATATTCTGCCGTCGGATTCGTTTTTATTTTCCCCGAGGGTGAACCCAGGAGGCTTTGGGGCGGAGGTGCACGGGGGCCGGGGATGCCATGCCCGAGGGCGCGTGTGAAGCTGCTGCGGTCGGTCGACCTGCCCGCGACCACGCCTTCATCCTTCGCCCGTCCTCCTCCTCATCCACTCTGCTGAGTCTGCATCCACACTTGGACGGACCCTGCTCAGGATCGGGCATTGAACGGATGCGAAAATGCCCTGGTGAGATTGACGGACGTCACCAGACCTATCTGTATTACTTTTATCATGCTCGAACTACAGATGCCCAGGGGCGCGTTTCTCTGAGCTACAGGCACATTCTCACATCCCCCCGCTGATATCAATGGCAAATGAACCATTGACTGTGGAGAAAAATATACCTGGCCTTCAAAGTAGACGCAACTAATTTTTGGAACATACTTAACTACATCACAAAGTCCGGCAAGGACTTGCAAACTGAAATGTAGATTTGAGAAGTGACTCCTGGTGTTGATCGGTGACGTAGCTCGGCCTCGATGGTAATTTATTAAGGCACAAAAACATCGAGTCAATAGAGTACGTATTCTGACTAATAAATACGCGAACTGGTGAAATCTGACGTCTCTGACGCGGACTATAGGCCTTCCCACTAGCGGCGCTAGTTGCCTGAGACCCAATGATCCGTCTGAACTTGGCGGATCGTCGAGCTATGCGTATGATGCCAGGTAAGTTATTTTCTGTTGTCCTTGTTCTTACCGTTTGTTGAAAATGGAAATTAACGAAATCACGGAGCAAGGAATCGACATCAAGTTTTCCGGGAAGTGAGGCAAAAGTTATCAAGAAGTTACTGAAATGTTGACAGCTGTTTACGGTGAAATTTCTCTGAAGAAAACATCCGTTTTCAAGTAGGTTAGACGTTTTTAAGATGGCCGACAAGACGCCAAGACGGAAGATGCAACGATGGGACGACCTTCAACCACCTGCGTTGACGACATAAACGATAGCTGATGAACTGAATTTAGGAAAATCAACAGTCCACACTATTTCAACCGAGCATGGTGGATGGATCCTTCACCAAGACAATTCACCTGCACATTTAGCATTGAATGTTCGCCAGTTTCGGGCAAAATATTCAATCACCATCCTTGATCACGATCCTCCTTATCCGCCAGATCTCCCTCACTGCGACTTTTTCCCATTCCCAAAATGTAAAAATGTGGTGAGGGGTTATGACCGGGAAGATGTGGACACAATGAAGCAGGAAACGACGAGACAACTAAAAAGCCTAACTGCCGAGGACTTTCCAAAAGGATGCTTTAAACAGTGGAAAAGAAGAAGATGGAATAAGTGCATAGCAACGAATGGAGAGTACTTCGAAGGGAACAAAATCGATGTAGACTAGACTTTGCAAAATAATATTTGTATGGGTTTCTGGGTTCGCGTATTTATTGGAAATATCTCGTATTGCGCATTACAAAATAGCATAACCAATAGATACATAGGACATACAATCCAAATAAAACGCGGAGGAAGTGCAGCCTAGACCAGAAATAGAGAGGTACACCCTGTTTATCGGCCTGGGCCTATCTTTGGCCGCCTTGCGCTGTGACAGATCCACACCGAAGGGGAATTCTAATCGAATGACGTAGCGTTTGCTTGGGCACGTGATGGAATGCTATTAATGAAACGTGCGCTGCATATAAAATGCTATGCTGGTGCGGCGGTCCTGTTCGAGATCTCTAGGCTGGCTACATACCTGGTCTCTACAGGTTCATTTCAAGACTTACTCTGTGTCTGCTTCATAATTACCTGTTTGAGTCGTGTACGACACCTGCGTGCAACCAATGGCTAATAACCAATGGCTGACAACCTATGGATGACAGCCAATGGCTATCCAATAATCAATAATAAAATGACCCTTTCTGTTCCTTCAGCTATCGGTTATTCACGAAACATGCCATTTTTTCCTCTGTGTCATCAGATTGGAGGAAAACGAACCAATGGGGGTGTTACGTTTCTTCCCCATCATTAAGTTCCAACTCACGTAGATATGACATGCAGAGTTTCTCCTAAAAGGTTTGCTATTTTCCGGCATCCACTGTGTGCCACCTGACATTTGTCTATTTGCACATGTACATTTTAATAATAATAATAATGGACTTCTGCTCGTAAGTATAGTGCGTACTACTTGTGATGTCGCAAAATCCAAGGGAACCCCGCATACCTGATTCGTGGACACACGCTACCATGTCGTCTTCGGGACAATATCAATTTCACGATGGGCCAACTTCAATCCTCCAAAATGGTCTTCCCCGGAGGAGACCACGCAACGGATTACGTTAAACGCCGCCGACGTCGATCGAGCACTCCCCAAACCGCCTTGTGGTGCAACACGAGGAGTAGAAGACGGGGAAGGGTGGCCAAAAAAATTGAAGCGAAGAAAACAATCCACTCACGGCTTGCGCCACTGGAGAAATACAAAAACGGACCTCCCGCCACCCACTCGGGGGCATCGGTGCATTGGGCTCGCGGGAGTCACGCATCTGGCGGTGGACGACGAACGGCAGCGACGCCCTTTGCCTTCAATTCGTGACTGCGAATCCCTTTAATTATGCTCCCGAAGAATTACCCCAGGCATACCATGCTACGTTCCACCGGCCTAACTCCAAAATCAGCTTCAATGTTCAGTATGAGTAACTCCACCCTCCACGCTGGGAGGCGTAGAAACATTTAGAGAAAATATATTGCGCCCATTCCAATGTTTTGACCGAACCCTCAAATTTCATTAGCAACTTTTGAAAGTTTGATGTTATTGCATGCACTATTTATTTCTTTTAAATAACAGCACTTAGGCTTCAACTGTTTTAATGTCGGTAAAGAAAAATATCTGGTCTCACCACTGACCTTTCTGATGACGTCCTTCCTCATACCTGATCCACGGGAATTCTAATTTCAGAAAGACGGTAAAAGTTAATGCGAGCACGTTCGTAACAGCCGAATTTATATGCCAACTTACACCTGCAAATTTTATATAGTTTTGGAATATAGTTTCGTTACTTCGTAACAAAATGCTATGATATATGTTTTGAATATTACAGGTATGTGGATTTCAAATTCTGTGGCGGCAGTGAAATCAATAAAATTCGCACTGTCGGATTATTATAGAATTCTGAAAATAATATCCAGGCATTGAAAGTTATTATTTTTATTATATTTTCCGCAACCAACAAAGTTGCAAATCACGTGGACAAAAACAACACGCTCTTCATTAAATAAATAAAAAGTGCGTTGCTATGGAGTAACAAAACAAGGTTTTGAAGAGATAATTTTTGAGATTATTATTATTATAAGGTAATCTACCGGTCAAGGTAGGTTTTTGGATGGACACAACTACCAAATAAATATGTTGTGACTCCTAACAGAGCACAAGTTAGCAAACTAATCTATATCAGGTCCCTCTTCATCTCTGTGTACTTCTTTCCTCCCTTCATCCCGTCCAACATCCCAGTCCTGCTCCAGCCCTTTCCTCGCTTACCCAACATTCTCCCCTCTATTACCTTCTTCAACATTCCACTACCGCTCAATACGCCTTTCATCCATTTTTCCTGCCTCCATAGGATTTCTCCCAACAAACCCCTCTCCTCACCCACCATCCCTAGTACTTCTTCATTTGTTTTCCTTTCTGTCCATTTCACCTTCTCCATTCTTCTCCACACCCACATTTCAAAAGCCTCCAATCGACGTCTGTCCTCCTGCTTCAGTGACCACGTTTCCGCGCTGTACATAACTACGCTCCATATGAAAATTTTTTACGAGTCTTTTCTTAACTTCCCCACACAGCGTCCCCGTCATCAACTCCCTCCTCCTTGAGAAAGCCTCCTTGCCTAGCGCAATTCTTCTCCTTACGTCCCTACTACATTGACCGTGTTGGTCCAAAACACTTCCGAGATACTTAAACTGTTCTACCTGCTCTATTCTTTCCCCTCCTATTTTAAAGCTTTGCTTAGCCTTTTTTCTGGAAAATCGCATGACTTTGTCTTATTAATATTTATTCTCATCCTATATCTATTGCACTGACTTTCCAATTCACACAGCAATATTTGCAACCCCTTGGCTGACTGTTAGACTAAAGCTTGGTCATCAGCAAACCTAACTCATTTTACGAATTCCCCTCCTTCGCTTCCATACAATGACAAAATTAGACATGAAGACTGATATTTTTCAACCTTAAACATCCCTTTTTTATGCGCTGCAGATGCTGCTAGCGACCGTTCCGCCTACATGCGCACAGTTTGCAGTCCTTCATAGATTGCTACAATAACTTTTATTAAACCCGTTTGATGAGTCCAGAATCATATTCTTTCGACCTTCTTCAGAGAATTGGAGCATGAAAAAATTGACTATCGAACACCCGGAACTGAATCAGTAACTGCGAGGAGTTTATAAAGAGAAAGGGAAAACATTATTAGAAGTCCTCCATGATCCAATTCCAAGACGAATTTTGCTGCCTCAGGCCTTTATGGAATTTATGCACAACATATAACCAGGTTTCGACGTTGGACGTCATCATCAGGTGACGAAGTCCAACGAAACCTTGATCGTGTTTTAAATGAAGTGTGCGTGGAATTACAATGTTACTTCATTAATTTAAATATTCAAAAGGACTGCCTAAATATGACGAAATTCAACCAATAGTGAGTTTTAATAATTATTTCAAATTCACAAATTGAAAACGATTTGGGTGTAAATACCAATAGTTCCAGTTATCCATGACGCACCCGTAACGAGCAACTGCCAGAAACCACCTCTTTGGTCCTCAAATGCCGTTGGTTTGCTCGATTCTGAGTGTGACCGTGGGTGCCAGCGGCCATGGGCTTCCCAGCCTTGACCTTCGTCGGTGGAGGTCAAGGAGAGAGGCGCCGTGAGATGATTTCCTGCCCAGATGGGAACTCGTTATAAATATCAATTAGGTGGCGTCCGGAGATGCGAGGGAACCAGAAATACCGGAACGACCTATCGCGAAATCTTGAAATTAAACAATTTGGAAAATCCTTCATCCCCAGATTCCAGCAGCGTTAAGATCGAGTTCGGGCGAATGACTCCCGTGTCACGCTCCCTGAACATCGAAATCGCGTCCGGCGCACCACTGTCTGCACTTGCCGCGAAGCGTCCCTCCGGTGGCGTTCAAAGCACTAGCCGTCGCCCGTGGACAGCCCAGACTCATAGCCACCTGGAAATAAGGAAGTCCAGGAGTTGCTCTAGGTTTTCCTTGCTTTAATGCCGCCATCGCCATGCCGGCCCCGGGGGCGGCGGGGTGATCTCCTTGTCTGCCAAATCATAGGTCGCTGGTTCGGTTCCCGCCGAGGTGGTTTTTCCTCCACCTAGGGCTTGAGTGTATGTAAATGTCAAATTGTTATGTCAAAGTTTCAAGTCCGATGTAAAGGTCGCAGTGCTATTTTCGGACTAATGCAAAATAAATAATTCAACTAAGCTGAAATTCGCGTATTCGTGTTCTCTAATTGCATTACTGATTGCAGCAATTCATTAGAAACAAAAAAATGTCGCATTAATTGCGAACTATAACCATGTTATTATTACCGGTGACTACATTGCCAACTTTCTTTCCTCAACGAATGACTCTAAAACCATTAATAACTCTATGTCAGACCTTGGCCTTAGTATGCCTGCCCTAGAACCTACACGTCATGCATCAGCCAAACGGCTTGATGCAATAATTACAGCCAATCCTAAAATAATCACAACATACCGGCAAGTTTCTGCCCCAGGAATATCCATGCATGATGTATAATTGTGAACCTACTCAGATGTCCTAAGTTCACGCAGAAATTCACTCCTACTCGCGATTTCAAGTCCATAGAAGACAAAAACCTACTATCCGACACTGCTATCATTCCACGACTGTCTATGGAATTCATCAACGACAAAGATAAAAAAGTATAACTATTTAATAGGTTCTTAAATGACCTAGGAGACAAAAATGCACCGTTAAGAAAAATCCGAATGTCGAAACCACGTTCCTCATGGATAAAAAATGAAATAAAAGCCTTGATGCGCAGTCATGACGCAGCCTATAGCCTATTCGAATAACATTATTAGGTAATCTACCGTTTAAGGTAGGTTTTTGGATGGACACAACTATCAAATAAACATTTTGTGACTCCACACCTATCAAACTAATCTACGAGGGTCATCCGGAAAGTAGTACCCGTTCGTGCCGCATGAAGTGCTGACGACGCGAGTAGCCGCTGGACGAGGTCAGATAGCTTCAGTGGCTTGTCTGCCTTCTCTGAGCCAAGTTGCGTGACGCTAGCATTGCCTGTGTTGTTTCTGTGATTGTTTACAATGTTTAAAAAAATTGAGAACGCCGCCAGTTGTGAAGTGAGGGCAGTGATTAAATTCCTCAATGCAAGAAACGTTCGCCCATGTGATATTCATCGCCAATTAAAGGAGGTGTATGGAGACAATGTAATGGACGAGTCGTCTGTTCGGCGGTGGTGTCGCAACTTCAACATGGGGAGGGGGAACACACACGACGATGAGCGTTCGGGGAGACCGTCTGTCATTACAGACCAACTGGTGAGCTCAGTTGACGAATTCGTAAGGAACGATCGGCGCGTCACAATTGATGACATCTGTGAGCATTTTCCCAATGTTTCTCGAACAATTTTTCATGAAATTGTTAAACACCATCTGCATTATGCAAAAATTTGTGCAAGATGGGTCCCTCGCATGCTTACAGATGAGCACAAAACCAAGCGTATGGCTGCAGCACTGACGTTTTTGGGACGTTATTCTGATGAAGGAGACTCTTTCTTGACTCGCATAATTACTGGTGACGAAACATGGGTTTGTTATGCATCACCTGAGAGTAAACGACAGTCAATGGAGTGGCATCATGCTCATTCACCAAACAAACCAAAAAAATTCAAGACAGTTCTGTCCACCAGGAAACTCATGGCAACCATTTTCTGGGATCGACGAGGTGTATTGCTTATTGATTTTATGGCCCGTGGAGACACTATTAATGCCAATGCGTATTGTGAAACATTAAAGAAATTACGGCGGGCAATACAAAATCGGCGGCGAGGTCTATTGTCTACTGGTGTCATTCTCGTTCATGACAATGCCAGGCCTCATGCAGCTGGGATAACACAAAAACTTTTGCAGCAATTCAAATGGGAAACTTTCGACCATCCACCGTATAGCCCGGACTTGGCCCCTTCAGATTTTCATCTCTTTACAAAGCTTAAAGACTTTTTGGCAGGAAAAAGATTTGACCGCGATGAAGAACTTAAAGAAGAAGTGACCCTGTATCTCAATGAGCTGGCGGCGAAGGACTATGCAGCAGGAATACAGAAACTTGTCACACGTTATGACAAATGCCTTAATTTGCTTGGAGATTATGTTGAGAAGTAGTTTAAAGTATCCTCTTTCAAATAAAATTTTTTATGTTTGTTAATATTTACTTTTGTGTCTTTATTTCACGAACGGATACTACTTTCCGGATGACCCTCGTACATCAGGTCCCTCTTCATCTCGGTGTACTTCTTTCCTCCCTTCATCCCGTCCAACATCCCTATCCTGTTCCTACCCTTACCTCGCTTGCCCAACATTCTCCCCTCTATTACCTTCTTCAACATTCCACTACCTCTCAATACGCCTTTCATCCATTTTTCCTGCCTCCATAGGATTTCTCTCAACAAACCCCTCTCCTCACCCACCATCTCTAGTACTTCCTCATTTGTTTTCCTTTCGGTCCATTTCACCTTCTCCATTCTTCTCCACACCCACATTTCAAAAGCCTCCAATCTACGTCTATCCTCCTGCTTCAGCGACCACGTTTCCGCGCCGTACATAGCTACGCTCGATATCAGAGTTTTTACGAGTCTTGTCTTAACATCCCTACTCAACGTCCCCGTCATCAACTCCCTCCTCCTTGAGAAAGCCTCCTTGCCTAGCGCAATTCTTCTCCTTACGTCCCTACCACTTTGACCGTATTGGTCCAAAACACTTCCGAGATATGTAAACTGCTCTACCTGCTCTATTCTTTCCCCGCCTATTTTAATATTTAGCTTAGCCTTTTTCTTTCTGGAAAATTGCATAACCTTTGTTTTATTAATATTGATTCTCATCCCATATTATTCGAATAGCATGAAAACGAAATTCATTCAATATGTACAAAAAACTATGTAACAAAACGAAGAAAGTCATCAGAAATTCCAAAATCAGATATGTCTTCCAAACATCTAAAGATCCCCCGTCACAAATTTGGAAAAGTTTGAAGCACCTTGGTGTCGGCAAAACTGAAAATCCACACTCCTCACCTTCTGGCATTTATCCAGACGATCTAAACCGTTTATTCACAACCCCTTTCGATGGAAATTGACCTTGATGCAAAAAATGAATACTTTTACAACTTGTATAATTCTGGACCAACTGCAGTTTCTGCTGCTAGCTCATTCAAAAAGTTCTCCCGTTACACAAATGCAAGTCCTGCAGGCCCTTAAAAGTCCTCCTCAGATGGAGCTGACGGAATTTCACTTATTCTCATACAAAAATTACTTCCCAATGTGCTTCCTGTTATAACTCATAACTTTAATTGGTCCATCCTAACTGGAACATATCCCTCGCTCTGGAAACGCGCCCTCGTCCGTCCCATCTCAAAAACTTCCTAACTACAAACAACAACTACAAAACCACGCCAACTTTCAACATCGCTGAAGGCCAATCAGCATTTTGCCTCCATTATCAAAAGCATTCGAGGGATTCATGCATGAACAAATCTCATAGTTTCTCAATGAAAAGGACTTAATTGATCCTCTACAATTAGGATTTCGACCCTCTCACGGCACAGCTACCGCTCTCCTTAAAATAACACCATATAATAAAATCCGACCATCCATGGATAGCAAAGAGGTCACAATAAGGACTCTCCTAGACTTTACAAAAACCGTCGACTCCAATGAGAAAGATGTTCTCTTAGAAAAACTTCAAATCCTGAATTTTTCTTCCTCGTCTTTAAAATGGGCCCGCGCATACTTAATTAACCGATTTCAAAGAGTCATCGCCTCTTTCATTTAATATCCCCTCAATCCGCCACTATCGCTCCTTCGAATTTCTCCTCTACGCCTTCCATTCTCTTTCCCTCTTTGTTCCCATGGCACTTCTTCGTTTATGTTCCTCGGCGAGCTTTCCCTCACTTCCCCGTATCCGCCGTATTTCAAGGGTCTCCAAATATGCGTATCCTATTGCCTCAACGACCAAGTTTCCGATCTGCATAAAACGGCGCTGCGCGCCAAATGTTCATCTGCATCTACTTGATCCTCCGCAAGCCCCCGCAAGGGAGTGTGACTGGGGGTGTAAGGGCACCACCCGTAATTTAGAAAAGAAAAAAACCGCATGCAGAAGCCACAAATTAAAGATTCACAAACAAAGCATGGCATGCATTCATGCAAAAACCCTTATTAACCCACACACACACGCAAACAAGGAACTACCAACTAACATACACATACTCGTATACCTGATGTGTTTGCAGCTTTTAATTTTGTTCCGACTAGTTAATTAAATGTTTTAAATATTTCTAAAGTTACTTCGGTTTCTTACTATGATGATTATTGATCGTTCTGGGAAAGAATCAGCATTTGAATCTATCTGTATCGGAATCTATATCCCTTATTTTATCTTTGCGGTCCGATCTACCTAAGTAGTGTGGGGCCATTATAATTCCTTTAGTGTCATCTTTAAACTCGTTTGTTCTGAACCTTTCTAAAAGTCTAAGTCTCGCTTGTTCTCTTCGTATTTCAAGTGGCTCCCAGCCTAAATTCCCTAAGAGACCTGTCACACTCGTCTTCTTATTATAACAATTTTTAACGAATCTGGCGGATTTTCTCTGGATTTTGATCTGATTCTTTTAGGAACACTCTCTCCCAAGGATCCCAAACACTTTGTGGCATACTCCAAATGAAGTCGAACGAGGGTTTCTTTTCGTTCTGCTAATCTATTCTTTACACCTTTACCTTCGGTTCTTGTCATCAACTCCTCTTTTTCCTCAAGTCTTATTCATCTCCCACAAATGCTCCGGCTGCTTCGGCCATTCGGTTGGGGTATCGCAGGGGGAATGGGAGGGGCCTGGGAATGTGGCAGGGGAGGGGGGGGCGGGAGGAAGAATGCCAGTCCAACGTGTCGGGGGCCCCCACCTGGGTTGGGGCAGGACCGGAAACGACTCTGAATCTCTCCAGGAATTAGTCTCCGTTCGCTTGTGCGTGGGGATCTCTTCAACGCTCCCTCCCCCAATCATCAAACCGAAGATCGGGTGTGCTGTAATCACCCGGATGCCAATTCCGGGGCACCCGGAATGCTCCCGCGTCTCCAAATCCAAGGGACAATCATTTTCCAGATTCAAAACCAAGTCCCGATTTCCCCGACGTTCCTCCCGAGTGTTTGCTTCTTCTTCTGCGTGCTACCCTTGCAAGACACCGTTAGGGTGTATCGCAGGGAATGATTGCCTACCAGGCGAGCAACATTAATATCTGGGCGGCGGGGAAGAGGAGGCAGGAAAGAAAGGATTGGTTGAGGTACGAAGAGGGGGGCTAAAAGTCTATGGTTGGAGGCGAAGGAGGAGGATTGGTAATATTGACAAATTAGTAGACTGGGAGGAGGGGGGTCAATACAATGTCGCAAAAAGCCCACCTAACGTAGGATTAGTTGGCAGAGGATTAGGAGAATCATTATTGTGAACGGGGAGAATGGCACTGGGTAACTAGTCAGGTGACTCAGTAGCGAGCTGGGAGGAGTCACTACATTGTTGAAAAAGTTTTACTTGGTTTCAGGTTAGTTGGCAGGGGGTGAGGGAAAAAACAATAACGGGGAGCGTGAAGGGTAAAGAAAATCGTTGGTCAAAACATCTTCCCCGTGATTCGTGTGTAGAAGGATTTCCAACTGCTCCAGCGCATCAAGACGATGGCCTTTCTTCTCAAAGTGTACAAATTCGGGGGGGAAATCGCGGCTGTGGCCACAATCTCTCAGGTGTTTGGCGAAGAGTGACGTGGAGATGTTATTTATAAAGGAAGCTCGGTGTTCCTTTATTCTTGTTTCAAATCTCCTCCCCGTCTGGCCAATGTATATCCGGTTGCAGTCTTTGCAGAGGAGTCTGTACACCCCACTTTTGTGTAGGGGTTCCACTTGGTCCTTCGTGTGGCATAACATGTTGCTTAAATTGGTTTTATTGTAGAAGACCGGTCTCACTATTTCCTTTGGGGGTATTCTTTGAACTTTTAATGACAAGTGGCCAAGAAAAGGTAATCTCCGCCACTGCGGCTGGTTTTCTGTATATGTGGAAGAACTGAAGAATTCTGCATATCCGGGTTTTCACCGCGTTGTTGTTTGAAGCCGACAACAGTTTCGCCGAAGTTCCATCCGGCGTCTTCAGGTCGAAGATGAGGATTCAGATTTTGGCCGTCCTTATATAGGTGGTCCCGTCCAGGTGCTGCTCTCTGATTGGTCCTTTTTCGAAGGACTCTCTTCCACGCATTGTGGAGATGGTAGCCTTCATCTCTATTGAAATTCGCCGGGTTTTGGGGAGAACTGTACATGGCTAACTTCGCTAAACGGGATAGTTTAACTGATAAACTTTACCATAAGGAACTATCCCGTTTAGCAAAGTTAGCCATGTTAAGTTCTCCCACATGCACAGAAAACCAGCCAGTGGCGGAGATTCCCTTTTCTTGGCCACTAACTATTCGATAAGAATTCGCCACTCCAATCAGTCACTATCTGTTTTATTGCCGTAATACGACGGCATGCTTGTAGACCACAAAACAAAATAATTTTTAAAAGCATGGTTCGAGGTCGTTAAATTCATCCTTTGTACTTTTGAGATGCGGAAGTATGGAGACGTGTTCTAGTGCTATGTCAACGCGAGTTACACAGCGTGCTGCTGTTATCGAATTTTTAACTGCTGAAACAGTGACCCCTACTGAGATGCATCGTCGTTTAAAAGCTGTTTGTGGTGAAAATTCAATTAAAAAAAGTCAATAGGTCTACTGTAAATCGATGGGTGGTGAAATTTCGTGTTTGCCAGCCTGGAAAAGACAATTGTTGATGAAACTCGCAGCGAACGTTCGATCACTGTGACAGACGATAAACATCGCAAACTCGTCGAAGATTTGGATAAAAATGACCGTTCAATCACTCAAAAGCATATCGCAAACCATATTGGTCGAGTTTGTCGGGTTAAAGACGGCCTAGTGCCAGGAATCTTGCAACATGACAACGCTCGTCCACACACCTCATGCGCAACTGGAGAAGAGGCTCTGCGAAACCTGAAATTTGAACCGATTCCACACACCTCTTATTCCCCCGATCTTGCGCCTTGCGATTTTTTTATTTTCTTTCAAGGGTAATCATTGTACCGCGGATGATAAAGTGAAGGCAGCTGTCAATAAGTCCCGGATTCGAGAAAAGTCGGAAGAATTTTTCAGCGACGGAATGAAAAAACGTGTTACACGTTTGGAGAAATGTGTTAGCCTTAACGGTGACCATGTTGAAAAATAAATATATTATTTTGAAGCTTAAGAATTGTACTTTAATTTACTTTTCGCCCGATGTTGCTATTTGTCTTTGTTCGCGCTCTACAAGCATATGTGGATTACTTTTCAGCCCGCCCTCGTATGTAGCGCGTGAGTTTATTCCTTCTGAAGTAGGGCTGTCGAGTAGAGTGAGAGGATCAAGGACGGAGCGTAGGGTGTCCGAAGAGCGGTACCAGTCAATCAGTTGTCTCGTAGGAAGAATGTCAACGTCAGCTTTGAGTGGGATGTCGAAAAACATTGGTAGGTGGTCTGCGTCAAAGGCGTTGATAACGGATGGGGAATCTTGGAATGGCAGGTTATGGGAGACGTCAATATCCAGCATGTCGCTTCGAGCTCGAACTTGTGATGGGATATAGGTTGCTTTCATCGGAGAAATAATGGATGCTGGTCTTGACGAGGTGAAAGACTGGAGGATCCGGCCATCGCGGTTGGACGAGCGGCAGTCCCAATCCCTACTTTTACTCTTCCAGTCGCCTAATATGCATGGGCCTGTCGCGGAGCGAGAATAATTTTGCTTGGTCATCCCTGCTTAGGGTTTGGGCTGGCGGGTGCTAAATAGGGTAAACGTTTCGATTTCCATGTGGCGTGTGAAGTGTGACACCAAGGGCTTCCAGGGTGTCGAAGACAGGGCTAGAGAGTGGGGTTTGCTCTTTTTTTTACTATAATCGCTATTCCTGCGTAAGGCTATTCCTCTCCGGTTTGTTAATGTTATGTCCAGGAGAGTGTTGGGAAATACGTGGCTTTGAGAATGTTTCTCGTAGATATGTAATGTCTATGTTGCGTTCAGCGATATAGTTAAATAAAACGTCTTCTCTGTTTTTTGTACTGTTGCAGTTCCATGAAATATTGCTCATGTTACGGAATGCATGTTCATCTGTGTTGTTCATGTTTCAGCCTGGAGGGGGAAAATTTGTTCTACAAGGAACCATTTTCCCCAAAGTGTGCCTCGTATCCTTCTTCCCTTTGATCTACCGTTGAAATTATTTCGCCGATTTTCCTCCATGAATGCATATTTAAACGCATAAACAAAAAGCTAGCGATCGTCCATGTGCGAGTACGTACTTCCTATTGTTTTTTTCTAAAACCGGAACATAGTGTATGAATAGTCGTTATTAAGTAAAATGCGTCTTTCACACACGTGCACACGACACACACATGGCATCTTAAGGGGGGGGGGGGGGGGTAGACGAAAATACAAAGAATGATGATTTGGGTGGAAAAGTATGGAGTCGCCATTCGGGCGAGCACTCTCATCCCTTCCCTTTCGCTTCTCCCCCCCCTTCCTGCTTCGCTTCATGACCCGCGAGGGAATGTTTTCCTCCTCTCCAAGCAGCGGACATCACCGTGTGGACCCCCCCCCTCCCTATCGATGGCGGCGGTGTGGAGCATGCGGTGTGCCGGGCGGGGAGGTGGTTTGGGCCCCTTCCACCCCCCCCCCCCGTCGTCCGCTGGCTGATATCTCGAAGGGTACATTCGTAGCGGGCCTTCTCTCTCTCCGCCCCCCTCGAGTGTGACCGACGACAGAACAGGTTCTCCGGAGCGTTGCCACACCCAACTAACAGCCTCCCCTCCCCCTTTCCCTAACCCCAAAGAAATGTGCCGTTCCCGTGAATGAATCGTTCGTGCGAAGAGCTATTCACAACCACGGTCCAAATGAACTAAATCATTTGTCGACCCTCAAATTCAGATGCTCGAACATTAGCGAGTCCCAACCAAGTTGGGACTCGCTAATGAATTATCTGTGAACACTGTCCGCGAATATTGAGCTGTGCTTCATGATCTTCGTCCACATGAGTTCAAAAAGGAGCGAGAGGAAATGATTGAGCGGCCGATCGCATTAATCGAGGTGATCGAGAACAGTTCCAAATCATACGACCGAGGACAATCAAGGGATTCATGAAATGGCCGCTTTCGGAAGAATTATCGGGAATATATTAGCCTTGTGTGAAAGGAACAAAATGAACGATCAGAAATAAAGCGAATTTCAACGACACACGGATAGAATAAAGCGTTTCGAATGAAGAAGTCATTTAGACCCAGACAGGCAATGATGCTTATCCACCCGCAAAGAGAACTTGTTCCAGTGTTAAGTAGCCCTTAGTGTACTATTAATATGTATTATTGGTGTTAACAGAAGTAGAGGGGAGGGGGGAAGAGATGATTACAGATGAATCCTTATGGTTTGTATATTACCCATGGCAGGATCTATCCCGAGAGGATTCAACATATTTAAGGTAGCTTTTCTTGTGACACCTAAACACTGCAGTCAAAAAAAAAACACGCTAAATAAAATGTTTGATGTCTGAATTTTGATGTTAATCTTTTACTATTTCGTGAACAACCAATTTCCGTCGATACATTAATCAGACTTCCTGCTCACCAATCGAGCCCCACACGCGCGGTCTCCTTAAATATAAAAAGGACGTTCGTTAATGTTTACCCCCGCGAAATTATTCTGCTAATGATGAAGGATTCGAAAAAGATGGGAGTCACGGCAAAGGGTAAGAGGTCAAGAGGAATCTCCACCACCCCCGCACACAGAGTCCTTTCACCGCAAGCATGGCCAACCGGCATCGCCAAGCACTACATCGCAGCGCCGCCTTCGGCCGCACCCCCCTTCTGCCCCCGGTGGATCCGCTAGCCGGGGGGGGGGGCGGAAGTGAGACGCGTGCGTATGTGGACGAGAGGGAGAGTGAGGGAGGGTAGGAGCCACTTCCCCCCGCAGCGAGGAACACATCCCTTTCGCGGAAAGGGGGCGGGGAATCTCACACACACACGCATTCCTCCCCCAGTGGGATTTCCATTGTTTCATTTCCTCCCCCCCCCCACACACACACAATCGTTGAGGCGTGTCCATCTCTCCCACCCCCTCTCCAATCGCTCGCTCACGAGCGGCCATCTGGCGGGGGTGCGCTTGGTCCAGATCTCGTTCGGTAGAGGATAATTACGTGCATCAGCCCCTGAGTCTATGGGTCAAGGGAGGTTTACGATGGACCAAAGGGTCGAAACACTGCTCCACACTTCTACAAGCCCCGACAAACGCTGACCAATAATCACCCTTAAGCCCACCACACGTTAAATGTGTGGTGGGCTTAAGGGCATTCTTCTCGCCTCTACGCTCTTCCCCTCCTTCCATCCTCTTCTCCGATCCTCACTCGCATAATACACATCGTCACTTTCTCCTTCTCTTTTTTCACTCATATATATCGCACCCTTCGACCAAGCTCTAGTTCCTCAGTCAGACAAGGGGCAGCAAGCATTGCTGAGTGAATTGGAGGTTCAGTGGGATAAACATGGGATGAGAATCAATATTAATAAAACAAAGGTTATTACGGTTTTATCCGAGAAAGAGAAAGTCTAATCTAAACATTAAAATAGGAGGGGAAAAAATAGAGCAGGTAGAACAGTTTAAGTATCTCGGAAGTGTTTTGGACCAACACGGTCAAAGTAGTAGGGACGTAAGGAGAATAATTGCACTAGACTAGGAGGCTTTCTCAAGGAAGAGGGAGTTGATGACGGGGACGTTGAATAGGGAGGTTCAGAAAAGACTCGTAAAAACTCTGATATGGAGCGTAGCTATGTATGGTGCGGAAACTTGGTCACTGAAGCTGGAGGATAGACGTAGATTGGAGGCTTTTGAAATGTGGGTGTGGGTAAACACATCAGGGTAGGGGGGCCAGTTCCTTTCCCTGTGCCGCTTATGGTTTCCCAGGAAGATCTGGTACCCGAAATATCAACTAGCTTGGGTGGAGCTGCAGGCGCCCAAAGTGCCTTGCCCGGGAATCGAACCTGGGACCCTCTGGTAAGCAGTCCATCGCTCTACCCGCTAGACCACCGCGACCCGTTCAATATATATATATACTATGTGTTAGGCACGAGGAATGAACGCGGGGAGAAAGCAATTGAATTCTGCAGGAGACAGAGGTTAGTCATCACTAACACATGGTTTAGACACCACAAAAGGCGTAGGTATACATGGAAAATGCCAGGTGACTCAGAAAGGTATCAGTTAGATTATATTATGGTTAGGCACAGGTTAAGGAACAGCGTGATAAATTCGCACAGTTTCCCAGGAGCGGATGCGGACTCAGACCACAATTTAGTTGTTATGAAGTGAAACGTCCGTTTCAAAAAGATAAGGCCAGGGTGGCGGGTTAGGAAATGGAATTTAGAAGCATTAAATGGATTAACAAGGAAGTAGTATCAGCAGGCTGTATAGAAAATTATGGATGACAGTAAAGAACAGAGTACTATAGAAGAAAAATGGTAATGTATCAAGCAAGGGATATCGGAAGCCACAAAAGAGACTATAGGAACCGTTAACGGGAAAGGATAAGGGAACCATGGGTAAAGGATGAAATGATTGCAAAAATGGATGAGAGAAGATGATGAAAGAATGTAAACACAGAGTTAGGCAAAATAAAGAACAAAGAGTAAAACAATAAATTGAGAAGAGCCACAAATAAAGCAAAAGAAGAATGGTGGAAAAAGCAATGCGAGGATATGGAAAGTTTACAGAAGAATGGTCAAATTGGTGCTCTGTACAGCAAGATTAAGTTATTATTGGGAAGTAAGAAGGCAAGATCTGTGCTAACAGTTAAAGATAAGTGGGGGAAGATGATAGTTGAACCAGGAAAAATCCGAGAAAAATGGAAAGAATATATAGAAACACTGTATGGTAAAGAACTTAGGCCGAAAAAGTTAGATATAGAAAAGAAACATGACGTAGAAGAAGATAGCTTCGGTCCAGGCATACTCGACGATGAAATAGAAAGGGCATTAAAGGAGATGAAAGCAAATAAGGCCGTGGGGGTGGACAATATTCCTGTAGAAATGTTAACATGTTTAGGAAAATGTGGGAAGAAGACTCTCTATGGACTGATTCGTAGTATCTATGAGGAAGGAATCTGGCCGGAAGATTTTGTGAGATCGGTGTTAGTTCCTATTCCAAACAAGGCAAAGGCTTCGTCATGTGAGGATTACAGAACAATAAGTTTGATATCCCACGCAGCTAAAGTTATTCTCAGGATCATCAACAAAAGGGTAGAGAGTAAGGCAAATAATTACTTAGGGGATGACCAGTTTGGGTTTAGGAAAGGAAGAGGTACGCGTGATGCCATTGCAGTAATGAGATCACTAGTCGAGAGGAATATAGAATACAATCAGGACGTTTTTGCCTGTTTTGTAGATTTCGAAAAAGCGTTTGATAGAGTCAATCGGGAAAAATTAATGCGTGTATTGCAGAAAATAGGAATGGATTGGAGGGACAGGAGACTGATCCGCAACCTGTACATGTCTCAGACTGCACAGGTGCGAGTGGGAAACGGAGAGTCCGGATGGGCAGTGTTAGGAAGAGGTGTAAGGCAGGGTTGCCCATTGTCACCGGTACTGTTCAACGTATATGTAGAGGAAATGATTAAGGAGGCATGGGAAGAACTGGAGGTAGGAATGAAAGTCGGAAGGGAATTCGTAAAATCGGTTAGGTTTGCTGATGACCAAGCATTAGTTGCTCAGTCAGCCAATGGGTTGCAAGCATTGTTGAGTGAATTGGAGGTTCAGTGCGATAAATATGGGATGAGAATCAATATTAACAAAACAAAGGTTATGCGATTTTCCAGAAAGAAAAAGGCTAAGCTAAATATTAAAATAGGCGGGGAAAGAATAGAGCAGGTAGAACAGTTTACATATCTCGGAAGTGTTTTGGACCAATACGGTCAAAGTGGTAGGGACGTAAGGAGAAGAATTGCGCTAGGCAAGGAGGCTTTCTCCAGGAGGAGGGAGTTGATGACGGGGACGTTGAGTAGGGATGTTAAGACAAGACTCGTAAAAACTCTGATTTGGAGCGTAGCTATGTACGGCGCGGACACGTGGTCGCTGAAGCAGGAGGATAGACGTAGATTGGAGGCTTTTGAAATGTGGGTGTGGAGAATAATGGAGAAGGTGAAATGGACCGAAAGGAAAACAAATGAGGAAGTACTGGAGATGGTGGGTGAGGAGAGGGGTTTTTTGAGAGAAATCCTATGGAGGCAGGAAAAATGGATGAAAAGCGTATTGAGCGGTAGTGGAATGTTGAAGAAGGTAATAGAGGGGAGAATGTTGGGCAAGCGAGGAAAGGGTAGGAACAGGATAGGGATGTTGGATGGGATGAAGGGTGGAAAGAAGTACACAGAGATGAAGAGGGACCTGATGTAGTTTAGGTTGCTGGATTGGGTTTTGTTTGGATTTACAAAATATGTATTTGATAGTTGTGTCCATCCAAAAACCAACCTTAACCGGTAGATTACCTAATATATATATATATATATATATATATATATATATATATATATATATATATATATATATATATATATATAACTTTTGGACGGCACAATAAAACAGAATAAAACAGATAACACGTTCTATTGTGCCGTCCAAAAGTTAATTGCTCTCGGGAGTACTTCGATCTACTACCGCATCATCGATATATATAAGTCCCGCCATACGGCGCACAAATATTCATTCAAACATAGAAATGGGTATAAGGAAAGGGGATAGGAAAACACATAAAAGGCGAACACAGGACATGTGGGGAAGGCGGTTTTTGAGCAGATCACGAAAGTAAAAATATTTCCTTAACCGGGATTTGAACCACGGGCCTTCCCCTTGCCGGGCGGACGTGCTACCAGTTACACCACCAAGGAAACTTAATTTACCCTGAGATCTGCGATGTTTTTAAAACGCCCAAGTGCTCCGAATCATTTGCCAAAGGAAGGCTTTAGGGAGCTGTTCCACCCACCAAAGGAGAAATAGACAATACACACAAGAAGAGGGGACAGTTGGTTGGAAAGCGTATAGTATCATATAGAATAGGAACCGTACGTTTCATGGCACGCATAGCCAGAAGAAGAGATGAGCCACATTGGCCAGACATACATTCAAATACGAAGTCCCGCCATACGGTGCACAAATATTTGAATATATAGTATATATATATATATATATATATATATATATATATATATATATATATATATATATATATATATCTCTCTCTGTTACAACCACAAATATTTGAATAAAATATATTTCTGTTAGTTGTTACTCACCTTTTGCAATATATATATATATATAAACATAGTGGGTCGCGGTAGTCCAGGGTGTAGAGCATTGGACTACTGACCGGAGGGACCCGGGTTCGATTCCCGGGCAAGTCACTCTGGCCACCTATGTGATTTTTGGGTATCAGATCTTCCTGGGAAACCATAACCGGCACAGGGAAAGGAACCATCACCTACCAATCCGACCTTGTCCGTTGATTACTGTTTTTATGGTTGTATATATATTTATCGATTTTTTTTGCATAAATATTCATATTATATGTATACATATATATGTCTGATAGAATGGCAATGAAGTAGGTCGACTATTGCCATCGCTCTCCCGACAATCCTTTGAACGTGCTTGCGAAAGGTGAGCTTGGCGTCAAAAATTAGACCTAAATCGCGGTAAGAACTGACAGAAATATACATAAAATATATTTCTGTTAGTTGTTACTCACCTTTTGCAAGCACGTTCAAAGGATTGTCGGGAGAGCGATGGCAATAGTTGGCCTACTTTTCCGCCACACTGACGTTCGTGAACCCCTTGCCCTTAGGACGGTGTTTTTTGATCGTGTCCTCCCAATTGTAGAATACTGTTCACCAATCTGGTCGACCGCCTCCCCAACTACTTTAGGGTTACTCAACAGACCTCTTAATTTCTTTATTGCCATTTCCCGTTACTGCATCCCTTCCCTCAAAAATACAACCCGGGAATCATCCCTTGGTATTTCCTCTCTCCACCGCCGTCGATTGCTATGTGATATGAAATTCTTACATAGCATCTTTAACGGAATTCTCCGAACCAACCGTCTTCTTCCTCTATTCTCAATCCATGTTCCCCCTCGCTCAACACGTAGCTCGAGTCTGTTGCAGATTCCAAATTTCCATCTCTCGGTCTCTCAACGTTCCCTATTCCATCGACTTCCCGCTACCTTTAATTCCCTGAGCATTCAGTATCTCTCCCTGGACCTCTCTTCGCCCTCAACGCTTTCACCTCCTTCCTTAAACGCCAGATCGTGGTAACTTAGCTCTCTCTGCTTGCACATGTGCTCTCCTGCCATCTTATAGCTGTCCTTGACATTTCTTTTGTTAACTTTTCATTATTGTTTTATTGATTTTCCCCGTTCTTTCACTCCCCACTTGTTACCGTCAATCGAAGGCACTCTACATTCTACGCTACAGAGTACCTCGGGCGGCTCAGGGAGTATTCCTCCGCCATCGATCGGATTAATTAGAACTATTTATTATTTATTAGGTGATCTACCGGTTAAGGTAGGTTTTTTGGATGGATACCGCTACCAAATAAATATGTTCTCACTCCTAACAAAACACAATCCAGCAACCTACTCTACATCAGGTCCCTCTTCATCTCTGTGCACTTCCTTCCTCCCTTCATCCCGTCCAACATCTTTGGTCAAGAAGTCCGACAGGATAAGCGCGGTGTGAGACGGCGCATTGCCGTGATGCAGCTGCCAGATGTTTTTGATCGCTGGCCGGACGCGGGCGACTCGTTTTCGAAGCCTGTCGAGCACTTGGACGTAAATTGCAGCATTTACAGTTTGTCGTTCAGGTACAAATTCGTAGTGGACGACTCCCCTTTTGTCAAAAAAGACAATGAGCTTATTACACTTATTTTCCGGACGAACACTGTAGATGAGGTTGCTGGATTGGGTTTTGTTTGGAGATACAAAATGTTATTCGACAGTTGTGTCCATCCAAAAACCTACCTTAACCGGTAGATTACCTAATAATAAATAATATATTATTAATTATTAGCTAATCTACCGGTAAGGTAGGTTTTTGGATGGACACAACTATCAAATAAATATTTTGTAACTCCAAAAAAAACCCAATCGAGCAACCTAAACTACATCAGGTCCCTCTTCATCTCTGTGTACTTCTTTCCTCCCTTCATCCCATCCAACATCCCTATCCTGTTCCTACCCTTTCCTCGCTTGCCCAACATTCTTCCCTCTATTACCCTCTTCAACATTCCACTACCGCTCAATACGCCTTTCATCCATTTTTCCTGCCTTCATAGGATTTCTCTCAACAAACCCCTCTCCTCACCCACCATCTCCAGTACTTCCTCATTTGTTTTCCTTTCGGTCCGTTTCACCTTCTCCATTCTTCTCCACACCCACATTTCAAAAGCCTCCAATCTACGTCTATTCTCCTGCTTCAGTGACCACGTTTCCGTGCCGTACATAGCTACGCTCCATATGAAAAGTTTTTACGAGTCTCTTCTTAATCTCCCCACACAGCGTCCCCGTCATCAACTCCCTCCTCCTTGAGAAAGCCTCCTTGCCTAGCGCAATTCTTCTCCTTACGTCCCTACTACATTGACCGTGTTGGTCCAAAACACTTCCGAGATACTTAAACTGTTCTACCTGCTCTATTTTTCCCCTTCTATTTTAATGTTTAGCTTAATTAGTAGCATCCCTAATAATTAATAGCAATAGGGAAGTTCAAATTGTGGCTCATTAAAATGTGGTATCGAGTTGCACAATGGAAAAATTATCCCTTACATCGATCGGATGTACTTGTAGAAATCACGGATAGTTTAATTCGTGCATGCAGCGTTCGTGCATCCAGTGCCACCTAAAACAGTTTACGATTCGTTTCCCTTATTTACCGATTCTTCACGCAGCGGGCAGCCTTTCTCTCATGAACCCAGTTTATTTCCGAATTTGAGTCTTTTCCAGGGTCTAAAATACTCTACCAGTATTTGGGCGGGATCTGACCAACGCGAAATAACACCTCAACATTTTCTTTCCACAAACGATCCGTAAACATGAAGCTCCGGAGATGTCTCCGACTTGCTTTCCTCACGTTATACTGGTTCCGATGTTAGGATGCGCCAACCCAGCGTTTTTCTTTATGTCCGTCAACATTATTTCCTGCTCCTCCGAATCTGTGGTTGTGTGCAGCCACTGTGGCTGTGGAGCCAATGTGATTGGGAAAAAAGGTCGTCGAGGGAAAAGAGGTTCCTCCAGTTGTACGACCGCACCGAAAATGAGACGAGAGATGGGCGTGCTTACCGACGGCGACCCCTCCGCGGGCATCTCCTCGCGCGTGGCCATAGACTGGCTTGGGACGCGGGGGAGGAGGCGCCGGGGTTCAGGAATGTCACGTTCCTCCCTCAAAAAGAAGAGAAGTAGCAGTGGGGGAAGGGGAGGGGGAAACTATGAGGAAGTCATGGTAATTACGGCAGGTGCGCCATCTGCGCTTTTCACTCATCTCGTCCCTCAAACAGTCCCACCGCTGCCGCCACCCATGCGGCCGTTGAGGTCTCTCACCCCCACACCCTCGGGAGACCAGCTGCTGGCTGATGCCCCTTCTCTCCCCCCCCCCTTTCCTTTTATCACTACCCACCAAAAACGCCTTCCTCTCCCAATGAAGGCTGTCAAACGGCCGTTGGGCCGTGAATTTCACGTCCGTCTAACACAAGAAGCGGTTAGCTCATTGCTCCCTCCCCTCGCTACCTCCTTAGGTACCCTCATACGACCGCAGCAAATGTAACCGTTTTTATTTCCGCAAAGTTGTTTGGCAAGGGGGCGCACCGTAGCAACCATAGTTTTCAATCAGCCTTGTTTCCCCCTACTTCAAACACTTATTTCGCCACTTTCTTATCACATATTTGCTGTGACGAAATGTGTAATTGGATGAATGTCGCATATTATCATGGTGATTGGGATCCAGGATCGGGTGCGGAGGAAAAAAAATCGCCCTCGTAGATTTCCCCCGCTCCTTCATTAAGTTTAATTGATATTTAATTAATATTTAAAGTCGGAAGCTTGAACTTGCAGGTGAATGCTTCGATACAAACGTTGATATAACGTCGGGAACGCGCAGATGTCCCGGGGGGCTCCCGGCAAAAATATCCTTGGGAATGGGTGCCTTCAAAGGAGTCATTAAGACGAAATATTTCTACCTTTCACAAGTAATTTTAACGCTGATACTGGCATAACTTGTGATTCTAAAAATTATGCGTACATTTGAAGGCGAATTTTGCATTTTTCCGAACGCGAGGAAATAAAATTGATTCGTGCAAATTCTTTTATTTTTGTCGCGGGACGCAGCAAAAGCGTTTCGATCTTTCACAAGGGGCCGAGACGTTTAGGCAGTCGACGAAATTTCGTTGGCGATAAAGGGCGTCGAAAAGGCACCCCGCCGGTGGTGGTATCACTCTCATTGGCCACGTAGTGGATGGATCCATCTTACCTGATTTCTCCGCCGGCGCTCCTGATCACGTCCCGGCAAGCAGCGAACTCCCTCGTCCCGTCCAGGCGGCGGGAATGGAATTCGTAATCGAACTAAAAAAATCCCTTTCCGCTCCAAAACGCTGTTATGCTATGCATGGGCACTCATTGTTTCCTTAAAGACGACACACACTATCCCTAGGCGAAATCGAGCACTCTCTCTGGACGAGGGGGGAGGGGAGATAAGAAGGCTACATCACTGGAGAGAACAGCGTTTCCTTCGCATTCCAACGGCACCACCACCGTGATCCAACCACCACCAACACAACACAGATGCCTGACTACTGCGGAGTCCCTCTCTCGGGCGCCTTGCCTCCCCGGAGGGGGCGGAGAGGCAACGAACGGTCTTCCCGCCAGCAGGACACGAGGGCTGCCGAGGAAAGCCGAACGGACGACGCCATTCCCGCTCTCGGCACGTCGCCGCCACCGCGACCTTTCCATTGGAACTCCAGCCCGGGAATTCCTCGGAGGTCTCCCTTCGGAGGGGGGGGGGGGAAAGGACCCTGAATGGTGGTGTATCGGTGGCGGAGTTAATGGATTTATGTAGCTCTTCCCATCACACCCCACGTTCGTCCTCGGATCGATGCTGAACGAGCCGAGTGTTACACTACGTGGCAGTTTTGAATTCTCAATCCTAGCGATCGGGCCACCGCAGTTCGTTTCTCTTGGCATTTTGCGGTTTGCGGCACTACCAACCCCATCCATCCTTGGCGATTTTCCGGCTCCTGCCCCATGTTTACTACGTGCCCCCCCCCCGCTCCGCCCCTAGCGTGACGCCCTCCGTCAGGGTCAGTAAAAGGGAGTACTTCAGTTTGAAAAAGAAATTTGAGGGTCGTATTTGTATTTTCTCCCGCTCAATTTATTTGCCTCCCGGGTGTTCATCTATACTATGACTTTGGGAGGGATTGAGCAATTACGGGACTGGTACTTTCCTTCGAGATGAATTACCGAATCCGATGTGGACACGTGTTGGTGGGATGGGATGATGAACAAACATGTTTACTAACCCTTATTATTTTTATCCCGCTCGTCAACCTACGTTTTAGATGGACACAGCCTACACGACGGCGTATACAAGATATATTCCTTGTAGATACTTTCCTCTGCCCCTCCTAACAAAAGACAATCCAGCAACCTCAATTGTTGAAAGCGGAACGGAAGTTGAAGAATGTATACGTATGTTAGTGAATGCACGCACGCGCATACGCACATGTATAAGCCTTTTGACGATGCTCCCGTGTGGTGTTTTAAAAATGAAAAAAGCCTGATTTGAGGTTGTTTTAGGAAGCATACTTTTTTCTAATTTCCCCCTCGCTGTCTCTCTCTTGCATTTTTATTTTGCCACTCTCAGTCGTCAAGGCATGGTTTTATTGTAACGACAGCAAGGTGGATAATACTCTTATGGTTTTGTGCTTACATTATGATGAATGATAATATAACTAGACTGCATCAGCAACTGATGCTTTTATTGTGATTATTTAACATTCAAAAATGGAAAATAAGACTCACAATAGCATTTTCCAATTCCCAAACTTATTAGCAAAAAATTTCATTGGTATCATGTTATTTTATAAAAATGTTGAATAATATTCCTAGCCGTCGACATCGCCCAGGTTTTTTCACCTAAATATATTGCTCACATTGAAAATGAGTAAATTAGTGCCAAACAAAAGATTGGAAAGTGCATCTGGGGCTCCTTAGTATGGCTCCAATACCTCGGCAATAGGAAAGGACCTGTTCAAATTGTAAATAGAATGCGATATATATATATACATTTATATATATATATATATATATATATATATATATATATATATATATATATATATATATATAAACCATAAACACAGTAATCAACCCGAAGGTCGGTTTAGTAGGTGATGGTAGAGCTCACCCATGTACAAAGCCCTATACGGCGTGTGAATATTCACACATCAGGGTAGGGGGGCCAGTTCCTTTCCCTGTGCCGGTTATGGTTTCCCAGGAAGATCTGGTACCCGAAAAATCAACTACCTTGGGTGGAGCTGCAGGTGCCCAAAGTGCCTTTCCCGGGAATCGAACCCGGGACCCTCCGGTCAGCAGACCACCGCGACCCGCTATATATATATATATATATATATATATATATATATATATATATATATATCGATATATATATATCGATGATGCGGAAGTACTCACGAGAGCAATATATATATATATATCTCTTGGGCCGAGTCCCGTAGTTGCCAGGACTCATATTATCTATAGTGCCCATTATTATATTCTTGGGAAACATAATTGAGGTGGTTTCCCGTTGCCTTCCTCAATAGTGTTTTTAACTTGACACCATCACTTAATGGCCGCCCCACTGGGGTCAGACGCCATTGCAGCCGCCTCACTAAGGAACAGACGCTGCGTGGACTACCTTTCGTCTGGCTCCTAACCTTCGACCTATCTGGCATGGGTGACCCTACCAGGAGCAATTATACTACCTTGATCAAAAAGTTCCCGAAATTTATTCAGAAAATTAAAAATACAAGTTTATTCTTCTAAATCTATATTGTCCCCTTCAAAGTAATCCCCATCGACTGCAACACACTTATGCCAGCGCTTGATCCAATCCTCGAAACATTTTTTATATTCGGTTTTCGGTATGTCCATCAGTGCTTCCTGCGATTTTTCCATTACTTCCTCTCGGCTGCTAAAACGCGTTCCCCGTAATGGTTTTTTAACTCGATTGAACAGAAAGAAGTCACAGGGAGCCAAATCAGGTGAATTCGGTGGCTGTTAGATGGTATTTGTTGCATTTTTCGTCAAAAAATTACGAATAATGATAACACTGTGCGACGGTCTCGACGCACTGTACGACGATTTCTGGTCTCTTTCGGCGAATTGCTTCACGCAAACGTCTCATAACGCCCAAATAATACTCTTTGTTTACTGTCTGGCCTTCTGGCAAAAATTCATGATGCACTACACCGTTGTAATCCATGAAAACCGTCAGCATTGCCTTCTTTTTTGACAGAAAACGACGTGGTTTTTTTTGTCTCGGCTCATTTGGTGAACGCCATTCACTTGCCTGATGTCTGGATTACGTGTCGTACTCATAAACCCACGTCTCGTCTCCAGTAATGATCCTTTTGATGAATGTGGGATCGGATTCAGCCTCGCAAATCATGTCTTTTGCGACGTCAACACGGTCTCTTTTTTGCATGAAATTGAGGTCTTTTGGCACCAACGTTGCTGCTACACGACGGAAACCCAAATCATTAACCACAATGTCTTGGGCGGATCCATAGGCAATGTTTAAGTCCTCCGCTATTTCTCTGATGGTTAATTTCCGGTTATTGACCAACATTTCTTTTACTTTATCAATTTTTTCACCGACTTTCGATGTCGATGGTCTGCCACTGCGTTCATCATCTTCGATTGACTCACGACCACTTCTGAACCGCTCGTGCCACTGGTAAACGACCGTTTTTTTTTTAGAGAATCGTTGCCGAAACACTTTTCCAACATTTCCAACGTCCGTGCGCCACTAAATCCGTTTTTTACGCAAAATTTAATACAAGTTCGTTGTTGCAAATTTAATTCCATTTCTGCAATTGTAAAAAATCGCCAACACACACAGAGATAGATGTACTCTTGGCTACGTAACTTTTGCAAATGTCAAGTTATGACACTAAGATTTAAAGGGAATATCAACAACAGATGTACCGATTTAACAAAAAAAAAGAACTCAAATCGGAACGATGGGAGCGCCACACGGTGGTTATTCCGGGAACTTTTTGATCAAGGTAGTAGATGTTTTAGGTCTCTGCGAGGTGAGATGGAAGGATAGCGGGGATTACTGGAGTGACAATTATACAGTGATATACAGCGGCGGGGACGAGAGCCAACGAGGGGTGGCCGTAATTTTAAATAAAGGGGTAGGAAGAAGCGTAGTCAACATAGAGCAAGCAACAGATAGAATTTTACTCGTAGAGATTAAAGCAGAGCCGACGAACTTGGTCATTGTTCAGGTATACATGCCACCGAGCAACCACAAGGGGGAAGAAGTCGATAGGATGTACGATGAGTTAGAGGATATCATCGCGAGTGTTCCTGCAGGGAAACATTTGATAGTGATGGGGGATTGGAATGCGACGGTAGGCGAAGGAAGAGATGGTGATGAGGTGGGGGACTATGGGTTAGGCACGAGGAATGAACGCGGGGAGAAAGCGATTGAATTCTACGGGAGACAGGGGTTAGTCATCACCAACACATGGTTTAGACACCACAAAAGACGTAGGTATACATGGAAAATGCCAGGTGACTCAGAAAGGTATCAGTTAGATTATATTATGGTTAGGCACAGGTTTAGGAACAGTGTGATAAATTCGCACAGTTTCCCAGGAGCGGATGCGGACTCTGACCACAATTTAGTTGTTATGAAATGTAACGTTCGTTTCAAGAAGATAAGGCAAGGGCGGCGGGTTCGGAAATGGAATTTAGAACCATTAAATGGATTAACGAGGAAGGAGTATCAGCAGGCTGTAGAGGAAATGATGGATGACGGTAAAGAACTGAGTACTATCGAAGAAAAATGGGAATGTATCAAGAAAAGGATATTGGAAGCCGCTAAAGACACTATAGGAACCGTTAACGGGAAAAGGATAGGGAAACCATGGGTAACGGATGAGATGATTGTAAAGATGGATGAGAGAAGATGATGGAAGAATGTAAACACAGAGTTAGGCAAAATGAAGAACAAAGAGTAAAACAATAAATTAAGAAGGGCCACAAATAAAGCAAAAGAAGAATGGTGGAAAACGCAATGCGAGGATATGGAAAATTTACAGAAGAAGGGTGAAATTGGTGCTCTATACAGCAAGGTTAAGTTATTATCGGGAAGTAAGAAGGCAAGATCTGTGCTAACAGATCTTGCCTTCTAGGTTAAACAGGAACTAGGTCTAGGAACAGTTAAACCTAAGTGGGGTAAGATAATAGTTGAACCAGGAAAAATCCAAGAGAGATGGAAGGAATATATAGAAACACTGTATGGCAAAGAACGTAGGCCGACAAGGTTAGACATAGAAAAGGAACATGACGTAGAAGAAGATAGTTTAGGTCCAGGCATACTCGACGATGAAATAGAAAGGGCATTTGAGGAGATGAAAGCAAATAAGGCCGTGGGGGTGGACAACATTCCTGTAGAAATGTTGAAATGGTTAGGAAAAGGTGGAAAGAAGGCCATACATGGACTGATTCGTAGTATCTATGAGGAAGGAATCTGGCCGGAAGATTTTGTGAGATCGGTGTTAGTTCCTATTCCAAACAAGGCAAAGTCTACGTCATGTGAGGATTACAGAACAATAAGTTTGATATCCCACGCAGATAAAGTTATTCTCAGGATCATCAATAAAAGCATAGAGAGTAAGGCAAATGATTACTTAGGGGAGGATAAATTTGGGTTTAGGAAAGGAAGAGGTACGCGTGATGCCATTGCAGTAATGAGATCACTAATCGAGAGGAATATAAAAAACAATCAGGACGTTTTTGCCTGTTTTGTAGATTTCAATAAGCGTTTGATAGAGTGAATTGGGAAAAATTAATGCGTGTATTGCAGAAAATAGGAATGGATTGGAGGGACAGGAGACTGATCCGCAACCTGTACGTGTCTCAGACTGCTCAGGTGCGAGTGGGGAACGGAGAGTCCGGATGGGCAGTGTTAAGAAGAGGTGTAAGGCAGCGTTGCCCATTGTCACCGGTACTGTTCAACGTATGTGTAGAGGAAATGATTAAGGAGGCATGAGAAGAACTGGAGGTAGGAATGAAAGTCGGAGGGGAATTCGTAAAATCGGTTAGGTTTGCTGATGACCAAGCATTAGTTGCTCAGTCAGCCAAGGGGTTGCAAACATTGCTGAGTGAATTGCAGGTTCAGTGCGATAAATATGGGATGAGAATCAATATTAATAAAACAAAGGTTATGCGATTTTCCAGAAAGAAAAATGCTAAGCTAAATATTAAAATAGGCGGGGAAAAAATAGAGCAGGTAGAGCAGTTTACATATCTCGGAAGTGTTTTGGACCAATACGGTCAAAGTGGTAGTGAAGTAAGGAGAAGAATCGCGCTAGGCAAGGAGGCTTTCTCAAGGAGGAGGGAGTTGATGATGGGGACGTTGAGTAGGGATGTTAAGACAAGACTCGTAAAAACTCTGATATGGAGCGTAGCTATGTACGGCGCGGAAACGTGGTCACTGAAGCAGGAGGATAGACGTAGATTGGAGGCTTTTGAAATGTGGGTGTGGAGAAGGATGGAGAAGGTGAAATGGACCGAAAGGAAAACAAATGAGGAAGTACTAGAAATGGTGGGGGAGGAGAGGGGTTTGTTGAGAGAAATCCTATGGAGGTAGGAAAAATGGATGAAAGGCGTATTGAGCGGTAGTGGAATGTTGAAGAGGGTAATAGAGGGGAGAATGTTGGGCAAGCGAGGAAAGGGTAGGAACAGGATAGGGATGTTGGACGGGATGAAGGGAGGAAAGAAGCACACCGAGATGAAGAGGGACCTGATATAGATTACGTTACTGGATTGGGTTTTGTTTGGAGTTACAAAATGTTTTTTTGTTAGTTGTGTCTATCCAAAAACCTACCTTAACCGGTAGATTACCTAATAAAATAAAAAAAATACGATGTGGCTTCCGGACGGGAATCCGTGGTTTTAAAATAAGCTTTAATTCCAAATTTTTTCTCAAATACAATATTTATAAGGATTCAAATAACGTGCAAATAATGCTACTAATTTGCTTACAAATACTTTTTTATGTGGCGCTACCAAAAGCGAATATGTATAAAGCATTTGACATTACATAAGCATATAAATTAAGTGTACATTCACAGAGTGCTATAATCTGGACAAAGCTTTTGCTAACCAAAATATGCGAGGCTTGATTTTTATTGCGACCCGCTTTTATGGGAGTGTGACAAAGGAGCGGCCCTTTGGACACTCTCCTCTCCACCACCTCCTACTGCGGCGGAGCGGGCCGACGATTTCTAGAGAGAGGCATTTATTTGGGCGAAATTTAGAACAAATGGTCCCTTCTTCGGTTTAACACATTGTCGTATATTAGGCACAAAACTGATAATTTCATGCATATATATGCATATATATAGTTATATATAAATATATATATATATATATACACACAAACACTAAGATAATATATATTAAACACACAGAAACATAAAAGAAGGACACTTACAGTAGATATATACGTTTCGACGGCTTTCGTATATATATATATATATATATATATATATATATATCTTTAGGTCAGACTGACAGACAGTCTGACCTGAGAAAAGCCTCGGAGTAGGCCGAAAGCTTAAACCATCTACAGTGTGAGTGTCCTTTTACGTGTTATCTGTTTTATTCTGTGTTCTATTGTGCCGTCCAAAAGTTATATTGCTCTCGTGAGTACTTCGGCATCATCGATATATATATATATATATATATATATATATACACTTTTTTGGAAAACCCACAAACGTGTAATGTAAATTCACTGATAGTCATAACAAACACAGAAACCAAAATACACAAAAGAGGGACTCACTGGTTCTCGAATTTTTGGTGGTCCAACCACCTTTCTCAAGAGGAATTAGGAACAGAACTGAGTCAGGGAGGAAGCGGAGCGGTGAAAAGGTGGTCGGGGAGGGGTGAGGGAGGAGATTGTGGAGGGGGGAATGGAGGCAAAAGGGGAGCGAAGATGGAATAGGGTGGATGCGGAAATAGTAACAAGCGACACAGAAAACTAACAATTCATCCACAGATACCAATACACCCATGACCAAGGAATCAACTCACAAAGTCATCATAAGGGCTCGACAAGTCAAAACCCAGGACAAGGATGACAAAATGTATGCGGATGAATAAATTGTCCCAACACCTCGAAAGAAACAAACCACTCCCATCCACCCCAGCCTCCCCCCCACCCATTTAGTGAACGACATTGAGACCCGGATGTTGATAGGCTTTACACAGCCATATAAATGCTATTTCCATTGTTTTTAATTTTATAGGGTTATCGGATGGCGGAAGGGATGCTACAACGTATATATATATATATATATATATATATATATATATTTTTTTTTTTTAGGTAATCTACCGGTTAAGGTAGGTTTTTGGATGGACCCAACTATCAAATAAACATTTTGTGACTCCCCACCTAGAAAACTAATCTATATCAGGTCCCTCTTCATCTCGGTGTACTTCTTTCCTCCCTTCATCTCGTCCAACATCCCTATCCTGTTCCTACCCTTACCTCGCTTGCCCAACATTCTTCCCTCTATTACCCTCTTCAACATTCCACTACCGCTCAATACGCCCTTCATCCATTTTTCCTGCCTCCATAGGATTTCTCTCAACAAACCCCTCTCCTCCCCCACCATTTCTAGTACTTCCTCATTTGTTTTCCTTTCGGTCCATTTCACCTTTTCCATTCTTCTCCACACCCACATTTCAAAAGCCTCCAATCTACGTCTATCCTCCTGCTTCAGCGACCACGTTTCCGCGCCGTACATAGCTACGCTCCATATCAGAGTTTTTACGAGTCTTGTCTTAACATCCCTACTCAACGTCCCCGTCATCAACTCCCTCCTCCTTGAGAAAGCCTCCTTGACTAGCGCAATTCTTCTCCTTACGTCCCTACCACTTTGACCGTGTTGGTCCAAAACACTTCCGAGATATGTAAACTGTTCTACCTGCTCTATTTTTTCCCCGCCTATTTTAATATTTAGCTTAGCCTTTTTCTTTCTGGAAAATCGCATAACCTTTGTTTTATTAATATTTATTCTCATCCCATATTTATCGCACTGAACCTCCAATTCACTCAACAATGCTTGCAACCCCTTGGCTGACTGAGCAACTAATGCTTGGTCATCAGCAAACCTAACCGATTTTACGAATTCCCCTCCGACATTCATTCCTACCTCCAGTTCTTCCCATGCCTCTTTAATCATTTCCTCTACATATACGTTGAACAGTACCGGTGACAATGGGCAACCCTGCCTTACACCTCTTCCTAACACTGCCCATCCGGACTCTCCGTTCCCCACTCGCACCTGAGCAGTCTGAGACATGTACAGGTTGCGGATCAGTCTCCTGTCCCTCCAATCCATTCCTATTTTCTGCAATACACGCATTAATTTTTCCCAATTCACTCTATCAAATGCTTTTTCGAAATCTACAAAACAGGCAAAAACGTCCTGATTGTATTCTATATTCCTCTCGACTAGTGATCTCATTACTGCAATGGCATCACGCGTACCTCTTCCTTTCCTGAACCCAAACTGATCATCCCCTAAGTAATCATTTGCCTTACTCTCTATCCTTTTGTTGATTATCCTGAGAATAACTTTAGCTGCGTGGGATATCAAACTTATTGTTCTGTAATCCTCACATGACGAAGCCTTTGCCTTTTTTGGAATAGGAACTAACACCGATCTCACAAAATCTTCCGGCCAGATTCCTTCCTCATAGATACTACGAATCAGTCCATATATGGCCTTCTTCCCACCTTTCCCTAACCATTTCAACATTTCTACAGGAATATTGTCCAGCCCCACAGCCTTATTTGCTTTCATCTCCTTTAATGCCCTTTCTATTTCATCGTCGAGTATGCCTGGACCTAAGCTATCTTCTTCTACGTCATGTTCCTTTTCTATGTCTAACCTTGTCGGCCTAAGTTCTTTACCATACAGTGTTTCTATATATTCCTTCCATCTCTCTTGGATTTTTCCTGGTTCAACTATTATCTTACCCCATTTATCTTTAACTGTTAGCACACATCTTGCCTTCTTACTTCCCGATAATAACTTAACCTTGCTGTATAGAGCACCAATTTCACCCTTCTTCTGTAAACTTTCCATATCCTCGCATTGCGTTTTCCACCATTCTTCTTTTGCTTTATTTGTGGCCCTTCTCAATTTATTGTTTAACTCTTTGTACTTCATTTTGCCTAACTCTGTGTTTACATTTTTCCATCTTCTTCTCTCATCCATCTTTGCAATCATCTCATCCGTTACCCATGGTTTCCTTATCCTTTTCCCGTTAACGGTTCCTATAGTGTCTTTAGCGGCTTCCAATATCCCTTTCTTGATACATTCCCAATTTTCTTCGATAGTACTCAGTTCTTTACCGTCATCCATCATTTTCTCTACAGACTCCTGATACTCCTTCCTCGTTAATTCATTTACTGCTTCTAAATTCCATTTTTTAGCCCGCCGCCCTTGCCTTATCTTCTTGAAACGAACATTACATTTCATAACAACTAAATTGTGGTCAGAGTCCGCATCCGCTCCTGGGAAACTGTGCGAATTTATCACACTGTTCCTAAACCTGTGCCTAACCATAATATAATCTAACTGATACCTTTCTGAGTCACCTGGCATTTTCCATGTATACCTACGCCTTTTGTGGTGTCTAAACCATGTGTTAGTGATGACTAACCCCTGTCTCCTGCAGAATTCAATTGCTTTCTCCCCGCGTTCATTCCTCGTGCCTAACCCATAGTCCCCCACCTCACCACCATCTCTTCCTTCGCCTACCGTCGCATTCCAATCCCCCATCACTATCAAATGTTTCCCTGCAGGAACACTCGCGATGATATCCTCTAACTCATCATACATCCTATCGACTTCTTCCTCCTTGTGGTTGCTCGGTGGCATGTATACCTGAATAATGACCAAGTTCGTCGGCTCTGCTTTAATCTCTACGAGTAAAATTCTATCTGTCGCTTGCTCTATGTTGACCACGCTTCTTCCTACCCCTTTATTTAAAATTACGGCAACCCCTCGTTGGCTCTCGTCCCCGCCGCTGTATATTACTCTATAATTGTCACTCCAGTAATCCCCGCTATCCTTCCATCTCACCTCGCAGAGGCCTAAAACATCTATGTTACCTCTTTCCATCTCTCGCTTAATATTTTCTAATTTGCCTTGCGTCCATCATATTTTCTTGGGAATGATAATTGAGGTGGTTTCCCGTTGCCTTCCTCAATAGTGTTTTTAACGTGACACCATCACTTAATGGCCGCCCCACTGGGGTCAGACGCCATTGCAGCCGCCTCACTGAGGAACAGACGCTGCGTGGACTACCTTTCGTCTGGCTCCTAACCTTCGACCTATCTGGCATGGGTGACCCTTCCAGGAGTAATTATTATTACTCCCGCCAGCACAGCTCTAGGGGTCATCGGAACACACAAGCCCTTCCACCACGACAAGGTTGTAGTCCATGGGAGGGATATATATATATATATATATATATATATATATATATATATATATATATATATATATATATACGTTGTGAATATATGCGGGTCGCGGTGGTCTAGCGCGTAGAGCGTTGGACTGCTGACCGGAGGGTCCCGGGTTCGATTCCCGGGCAAGGCACTTTGGGCACCTGCAGCTCCACCCAAGCTAGTTGATTTCTCGGGTACCAGGTCTTCCTGGGACCCATAAGCGGCACAGGGAAAGGAACTGGCCCCCCTACCCTGATGTGTGAATATGTAACACGCCGTCGGGCTTGGTACATGGGTGAGCTCTCCCATCACCTACTAAATCGACCTTCGGGTTGATTACTGTGTTTATGGTTTATATATATGTATATATGTATTATGTAAACTACCTGTTAAGGTAGGTTTCTTTTGGATGGGCACAACTATCAAATAAACATTTTTTAACTCCAAACAAAACCCAATCCAGCAACCTAATCTACATCAGGTTCCTCTTCATCTCTGTGTACTTCTTTTCTCCCTTCATCCCGTCCAACATCCATATCCTATTCCTGCCCTTTCCTCGCTTACCCAACATTCTCCCTTCTATTACCCTCTTCAACATTCCACTACCGCTCAATACGCCTTTCATCCATTTTTCCTGCCTCCATAGGATTTCTCTCAACAAACCCCTCTCCTCACCCACCATCTCCAGTACTTCCTCATTTGTTTTCCTTTCGGTCCATTTCACCTTCTCCATTCTTCTCCACACCCACATTTCAAAAGCCTCCAATCTACGTCTATCCTCCTGCTTCAGTGACCACGTTTCCGCACCATACATAGCTATGCTCCTTATCAGAGTTTTTACGAGTCTTGTCTTAACATCCCTACTCAACGTCCCCGTCATCAACTCCCTCCTCCTTGAGAAAGCCTCCTTGCCTAGCACAATTCTTCTTACGTCTCTACTACTTTGACCGTATTGGTCCAAAAACGTCCGAGATATATAAACTGTTCTAGCTGCTCTATTTTTCCCCCTCCTATTTTAATGAATATTTGTTCGCCGTATGGCGGGATTTCGTGTTTGAATGTGTGTATATATATTAATTCTTTCAAACATAGAATTAGGTATAAGGAAAGGGGATAGGAAAACACATTAAAGGTGAACACAGGACACGTGGGGAAGGCGGATTTTGAGCAGATAACAAATGTAAAAATATTTCCTGGTTAAGTTATATATATATACACTTTTTTGGAAAACCCACAAACGTGTAATGTAAATTCACTGATAGTCATAACAAACACAGAAACCAAAACACAAAAGAGGAAAAACTCACTGGTTCTCGAATTTTCGGTGGTCCAACCACCTTTCTCAAGAGGAATTAGGAACAGAACAGTTATATATATATATATATATATATATATATATATATATATATATATATATATATATAACCTTTGGACGGCACAATATAACACAGAATAAAACAGATAACACGTAAAAGGACACTCACACTTTAGATGATTTGAGCTTTCGGCCTACTCCGGGGCCTTCTTCAGGTCAGACTGAGAGGTTTTGAGGGAAGAGTGCCTGGGGAGGGTAGGGGGGCGGAAGGTTTAGGGACTGTTGGGAAGGAAATTAAAGATTGGGGTTAAGGGTGGGAATTTTAAAGGATCGGAAATATAGGATGTATGCGGATTCGCGAGTTCTCACCTCTATGTTGGTGGCTGAATCGGGTAGGGATTTTTGAACTGTAAGGGAAAAGCATTCGTCAAATGATAGGTTGTGTGAACTTGCGTGTAAAGGGATAGGAAGAGAAGAGAGTGAAGATATATATATATATATATATATATATATATATATGTATATATACATATATATATATATATATATATATATATATATATATATATATATATATATATATATATATATCGATGATTCGAAAGCATTCACGAGAGCAATATAACTTTTGGACGGCACAATAGAACACAGAACAAAACAGATAACACGTAAAAAAACACTGACATTGTAGATTATTTGAGCTTTCAGCCTACTCCAGGGCCTTCTCCAGGTCAGGCTGCCTGGTGTTCTGTGTTCTATTGTGCCGTCCAAAAATTTTATATACATATTATTCGCATAAAATAAAATTTGTTCTAATTTAATAGTGACCTATGATGCCTGTTCAACCAATTTTTATAAGAAGGTGTATTCTCTTTTTTCGATTATGGATAAGTTTTTTCTATATATTCAGTTATTTTGTTCTTTTATAACTGCTATTCTACCGATTACAGTAGATTTTAAAAATGTTTTCCATTCTGATTGCATTAAAAATGTTACATTGCTGTGCCTGCATGTAAAATTACATCATTTGATGTTATGAATATAATCATAGCATTTTAATTTTTGTAATTACCACTGGTCAATAAAACTTGGTAATTTTTTTATCAATATCCTGAGGTTACTACAACATTTGCGAACTTTGTATCGACCGCGAGGTACTTTTTTGAACGTTTTTTGTTTTCCGTGTTTTGATTTGTAATTGTTTTGCTGCGCAGATGTAGTTCTGCTTATCCACGTTTATCGATATTGTTGTGGGGTATTATTTTGTTTTACAGTTAATTTTCTATATACAATGCATTTGTTATTTACCAATCTTGGGCGGCTAACAGACTAATTTAACCAGTGTAATTCTCGTCGTGGCAAATATGTATTTTTATCCGCCAATTTCAATAGTCTGAAGCACATTACGTACGATGGTTGAACATAACGTTTATCAAACCTCGAAACAAGGGGCTTTGAACGTCAGATAAGCTCCTCACTAAACGGCAAAATGTCATTTATAACTTGATTTACATGGAAAACTTTGATTCCGTTTCCGTGGTGGAGAGTTAATTTATTTTAGGTGTTTGTTTTGAAGTTGTTTGAGAAAAGATATCTGATCATGTGACTTGAATTATAACTTTTTGTGCATTTTGAGTGAGGACTTAGTAGACATGATCAATTTTCGCACCCCATCGAAGTCCTCGAGGATTATTTTCCTGTGTTCAGTTGCAAACTTCATCAATGCAGCTGATCGGGTAATAATGCCCATCACAATTGTCCCCATGACTGATGAATTTAAATGGAGTTTACATTGGCAAGGATGGATACTATCAGCATTCCCGGTTGGATATTTTACAAGTCAGGTAATATGAGTTTATTTGTGCTATCATATATGGAAATTTAGTGACACATTGAAAGGAGTAACTTGAAAATAACCTGGGCCACAATTGACTTGACTCATTTCGAAAAATTGTTATGCCCCTGTGGAAGTGGAGAATGGAACAGTGACGTTGAACCCAGTTCGAATTTTTATTTTAATAGCAAATGAGTTTGTCAAATCAAATTATCATTTTGCCGGTTTTTCTGTATTTCCAATTTAATTTTAAGAATACCCTCAAGTTTTACAACTTATCTTTGAGTTGAGCCAATAGGGACGAAATGATGTTGTTTACTTGCGTACCAATTCGTTTGAATAATTGTAGTATTCATGTTGTAGTGCAGTCGTTCGTTTTCCCTGAATAAACATTGAGGTTGAGAGTTTTTTATTGCCTCTTATACTCCTTACTTATCATGAATATCGGTAAAAAAAACTGATCATCAGTGTTCGATATTATACTTAGATTATATAACATAATAGGAAGGATTGATTGATCAATGAGTCTAAATGAATTTGGGCGTCGTATGCATTGTCTATTGTCTTAAAAATGTTCATATAAAAATGTTATTTTTTGGGAATTGGAATGTTTTAAATCGTGTATCTAAATGTAAAATAAACCCTTATTTTAAAACAATTAGGGTTTGTGATTTGTTTGAGTATTAAGCTGTCGCATGAAACAAATTTTTTATAGCAATATGTTCTGTATGTGTACGCATGCAAACAATTAGTAACACTTCTCTCGACTTGTAGATTGAATCCGATGTATCAAATGTACAGCAGTATTGTGTAGTGGTATCATTTGTATGTCTCATGGCTAGGATTTAAATAGGATAGCATGTTGTGGTTCCTGAAAAATGCTGGTAATGGAATTATAATATAAGCTGATTAAAGTCTGGGGAAAACCGAGAAAAAACCATTTAGGTTTATGGAAAATTAATATTTGGCACCTCTCTTGCTAGTATGAGGTTATTGAAGTAAATAATTGACTTTTATGAGCCCTCGTTTTTTTTCCTTGAAGGCGATGGAAAACCTTATGATTATTCAAACTAATATATCGTCGTTAAATAATTATAAGCTTTGATTGACTTTTTTGGGGGCGTGGTTGTCCCATTGGGTAGGGTGGTGGGCTGGAGTGCCTGGTTTTATTCTGGGTGACGTCTCTCTGCAACCTCAACTTCACCCGAGCCGTGATTTCTTTCTGGGTGGCACACAGTGAATGAGGAACTGGTCCCCCATCGTGCTCTGTGATTCTCACAATATGCCCTATTGGGCATAGTATTAGGTGAGCCACTAGCCTCACCAAGCCAACCAACCACTGCTCGTTTAGTTATTCACTTCGGAGATTGTTTTTCACTGCTTTCAAGTTTGAGAGCCTTGGGAATTCTGGAACGCTTTGTCATTTTTTACCCCTATTTGGAGTATCCACAATGAGCTCCATGGGTGGCTGGATTGGTACCTGCTTCTGTGACGCCGTTCATTGTGATCCCTTGGAAGTCATTCGAATATTCACTGACCCAAAACTGAAGAAAATGTCTTCCAGTGTTGTGTTTAACTGCCTCTGTTCTTTCCTTGTTGTGATTCCTTTAAACATTCATATAATAAACTAGTAAAAATTAGTATAAATAAATAATGTCTGGAAATATCAACGTAAATTGCAAAGGTTGACTTTCAGTGAGAGGAATGTAAACAATAAGTAAGGAAATTTAATGCAATGGTCCAGCCTGCAAATCAAGGCCTTGGGTTAAAATTACTTTTAGGCATTTTTTTCACAAAATGGGGTTTGTTTGCTCTTTGTCAGTCGTTGAAGTATCCAAAGTTAAAATACTTATATGGCTTTTCCTAATTGTAGTAAATGCAATCGTCTCTAAAATAATGTTCAACATGGAGATTAGTGATTGTAATTCGGCTTCCCTGCTCCTTTCTCATAAATTAATCTCCTCATTGCTACCTATTCTTTTGATTTTTCATCATTTGTCTCACAATAAACGTTGACATATGTGGAGGGAAGAAGCCAAAGAATCAAAAGAGGAGGGGCAAGTGTCCTGGTGGGAAAAATTCAGTTGAAATCGGTCCCAATACATGTTTCCTCCTGCCGATGATGATGTTTGTTCCTGCCACACACTATCCCTGCCCTTTTTACTTTTTACTGTCCCTCGGTTTATTTTAGCATTTTAAAATAATATTTGGGAGACATTAACTGAATTGTGTTATTTTTTCCATGTCTTTCCATGCTCAGATTATTGGAGCATGTGCCGCTCGTCGCCTTGGTGGGAGACTCGTCCTCCTGTCTGCGGTTTTGCTTTGGTCTGCCACCACCGCAATCACTCCAGCCATCGCTCCACACTCGGTCGTTGCCCTCGTGCTCTGTCGGGCACTTCTGGGGCTGGGTGAAGGCCTTGGTGAGCGCCCCTTCTCAAACCCAATCCGTGCCTTGAAATGTGTACTTTCTGTTGTGTGGGAATATCCTTTGAAGTCTATTTTTGTTTCCAAGATTCCCAGCAATGTGTTCCATCATCAAATCATATTTTTTTGTTTTTTAAGAATTGAAATAAAAAAAAAATATTTTGGGTATGATGAATTAAAATAAATTTTTCTGACATGCGTTTCTGAATTTATTTGAGTTTACATAGTACCATTTAAGATAACAAATGAGTAAGTTATTTATCTGGTAAAAGAACTTGCTTTATTATTGTGTTTTAACGAATTCTCCTCCACAGGCTTGCCCACGATATTTCAGATATTTGCCCAGTATGTGCCCTTAGAGGAAAGGTCACGTGCCATTGCATATTTGGTTGCGGCTGGATCTGTTGGACAGACTTTTGCATCACTGGCAAGTATTGTTTCCCACCCTTTGTGCTGTGCGTGTCTGTGACTTTGACTTGGAAGGGTGAATGACCGAAGCCATTGTTTACATTTTTCTTGTTAACTTAATTTTTTGCCCTCAATCTTTCATTAAGATTAAAAGTGCATTCATTAATGATTGGAAAATGGTGTTTTGTTGGCCATTGCAAAACAAAAAACTTCCCAGGCAATGATTCTTAAAAACCCAGCTCAACTATGAATAAGGCATAAATGAATTTTTTGGGACAAAGACACGTTTATATACTGGAATATAATTAGTGACCTTCGAGGTGCACTGGAATAAGATGCGTTGAGTGAATTAATACAGGTACTTTGAAATGCCAGTATATTTTCAACTTGATGAAGGCAGGGCACGCATGATGCCTGAATGTTACCTGCATTGAATGATACCTGCATCGTTCTGAAATTATCATATTTTAAATATGTGAAGCAGTTGTGGTTCTGCCTTGGAAATTGGTTTAGTGATGTTCCATGTTCAGTCTTCCCAAAAAGAGGTGTGAAGTAGATTTTGTCATTTCAGTATTTTGTTTTCATCTGTCTGTGGCAAAATAAATCCTGCTTACCATCAGTGGCCAATAGGAAAATCATCTCCCTGGCTGTTGATGTGTGATCAGCTATGCAGGCAACGATTGTGTTAATTTCCCACTGCAGCTTCCTGAATTATCTTGCTCTTGTGACTGAATTATGACGGGAGGATGTTCATGGCCAAAATAATGCAGTTGTAATGGCATAATGTAATCTAATGTAGCGGGTCGCGGTGGTCTAGCGGGTAGAGCGTTGGACTGCTGACCGGAGGGTCCCGGGTTCGATTCCCGGGCAAGGCACTTTGGGCACCTGCTATTTAATTTAATGCAATGGTCCAGCCTGCAAATCAAGGCCTTGGGTTAAAATTACTTTTAGGCATTTTTTTCACAAAATGGGGTTTGTTTGCTCTTTGTCAGTCGTTGAAGTATCCAAAGTTAAAATACTTGTATGGCTTTTCCTAATTGTAGTAAATGCAATCGTCTCTAAAATAATGTTCAACATGGAGATTAGTGATTGTAATTCGGCTTCCCTGCTCCTTTCTCATAAATTAATCTCCTCATTGCTACCTATTCTTTTGATTTTTCATCATTTGTCTCACAATAAACGTTGACATATGTGGAGGGAAGAAGCCAAAGAATCAAAAGAGGAGGGGCAAGTGTCCTGGTGGGAAAAATTCAGTTGAAATCAGTCCCAATACATGTTTCCTCCTGCCGATGATGATGTTTGTTCCATGCCACACACTATCCCTGCCCTTTTTACTTTTTACTGTCCCTCGGTTTATTGGAATTATCTTGCTCTTGTGACTGAATTATGATGGAAGGATGTTCATGGCCAAAATAATGCAGTTGTAATGACATAATGTAATGTAATGGGTCGCGGTGGTCTAGCGGGTAGAGCGTTGGACTGCTGACTGGAGGGTCCCGGGTTCGATTCCCGGGAAAGGCACTTTGGGCACCTGCAGCTCCACCCAAGCTTGTTGATTTTTCCGGTACCAGATCTTCCTGGGAAACCATAACTGGCACAGGGAAAGGAACTGGCCCTACCCTGATGTGTGAATATTCACACGCCGTCGGGCTTGGTACATGGGTGAGCTCTACCATCACCTACTAAACCGACCTTCGGGTTGATTACTGTGTTTTTTTTTAATGTAATGTAATGCCTTTGATGTTGCATGTCTCAGATATGAGTATTCTCTCCTGTTCGACATTCATTTTTTATGCCAGAGCCTGGCAGCTGAAGTATGAACTTTTGAACTATGCCGTTCTCTCTAAATCTCTTCTCTCTTCTTGCCTCTTTTTAATTTCATTCAGTCACACACAACAGATGTTAGTGCTTTAGGTGCCATCTGACGTTTCCATCAGAAGTGAGCCTTTTAATGCTAACTTTCTTCAGAACATTTTGTCGTTTCATCATAACTTGTGTTGTTTATTAAATTAAAATTTATTAAATTGTAAATTTTGTCACAGAGAAAAAATGTAGTTAACTCGTAAAAATTTCGTGCGATGATTTTTTACGATTTTCAACGAGGATTATCAAGACAGGATTGCATCAGTCAACCTACTTCTACTTTTGGCGAGGAAGTCCCATCCTTTGCATCTGTGAAATGCTGGTATAACGAATTCCATCGTGGCCACTGTTTGCAAGAACTAGTAAAGGAAGATCGTCATGTGACTTATCGTGAGTCCGAGGCATCCTTGGGGATTAGTATGATGAGCATCAATAAGATATTGTACGAACATTTAGCTGTAAGTTATTTTCCACAATAAATTGCTGTCTTTTCACTATTAGGCTGAAAACATTAACAGCAACCCTCGTAAAAGTAAGTTTTAAAGAGTTTATCAATGTTGTTGTATTCTACTTATCACATGAACTTCATTATGCTTGACCACTTATTTCCCACTTAATATCTTTTTGACTTCTTCCTGACTTCCAACTATCTAAAAAGCCTATTCTTTTTATTCTTCTCCCTTGCTTATCTATCATTATCCTTTCTCTAGAATGGTTTATTGACATCCCACCATACACATGCATCAGTGAAATCTCCTCCAGCGACTCCTCTTCTGCCTTTTTTGGAATTCACTTTGCACTATTCTAATGTTGCTACTACTCTGCACACTTTCCTTCAAAATGCTGCCCACTTGTCTTTAAACTTCATCCCATCATATATTATACAAGGCCTCAAAATGTGGAATAATTGAATTTTTATGGCGTTCGTCTTTGCTGAAGTCATACAACTTTTTGCATTACAGGTAGGATTTTTTAATGTACACCTTCATTCACACAAAATAATCCTTTATAATGGACAGCTTAATATTCATGTTGTAAACATGTTTTCTCTTTAAGCGTGATTCTTATAGTTTTTAAGTATAAAAGTGTAGAGTTCGGCATCATTTTTAATGAGACATTTGTAATTTCTTCAATGCTTTAGTTTACCTCTTAAGATTTATTTGGTGTTGTATTGATAGAATTTTAAAAGGAGTAGTAAAACCTAAACCAACAACTTGGTCATTTTCCAGATCTACATGCTCTTATAGAGAGGGAGATGTAGACAGGGTATTTGAGAAATTAAAGGATATAATTTTGGGTATTCCTAGGAGGAAAAAAAAAGGCAAAGGCTTCGTCATGTGAGGATTACAGAACAATAAGTTTGATATCCCACGCAGCTAAAGTTATTCTCAGGATCATCAACAAAAGGATAGAGAGTAAGGCAGATGATTACTTAGGGGATGATCAGTTTGATTTCAGGAAAGGAAGAGGTACGCGTGATGCCATTGCAGTAATGAGATCACTAATCGAGAGGAATATAAAATACAATCAGGACGTTTTTGCCTGTTTTGTAGATTTCAAAAAGCGTTTGATAGAGTGAATTGGGAAAAATTAATGCGTGTATTGCAGAAAATAGGAATGGATTGGAGGGACAGGAGACTGATCCGAAACCTGTACATGTCTCAGACTGCTCAGGTGCGAGTGGGGAACGGAGAGTCCGGATGGGCAGTGTTAGGAAGAGGTGTAAGGCAGGGTTGCCCATTGTCACCGGTACTGTTCAACGTATATGTAGAGGAAATGATTAAAGAGGCATGGGAAGAACTGGAGGTAGGAATGAAAGTCGGAGGGGAATTCGTAAAATCGGTTAGGTTTGCTGATGACCAAGCATTAGTTGCTCAGTCAGTCAAGGGGTTGCAAGCATTGTTGAGTGAATTGGAGGTTCAGTGCGATAAATATGGGATGAGAGTCAATATTAACAAAACAAAGGTTATGCGATTTTCCTGAAAGAAAAAGGCTAAGCTAAATATTAAAATAGGCAGGGAAAAAATAGAGCAGGTAGAACAGTTTACATATCTCGGAAGTGTTTTGGACCAATACGGTCAAAGTGGTAGGGACGTAAGGAGAAGAATTGCGCTAGGCAAGGAGGCTTTCTCAAGGAGGAGGGAGTTGATGACGGGGACGTTGAGTAGGGATGTTAAGACAAGACTCGTAAAAACTCTGATATGGAGCGTAGCTATGTACGGCGCGGAAACGTGGTCGCTGAAGCAGGAGGATAGACATTTGGATTGGAGGCTTTTGAAATGTGGTTGTGGAGAAGAATGGAGAAGGTGAAATGGACGGAAAGGAAAACAAATGAGGAAGTACTAGAAATGGTGGGGTAGGAGAGGGGTTTGTTGAGAGAAATCCTATGGAGGCAGGAAAAATGGATGAAAGGCGTATTGAGCGGTAGTGGAATGTTGAAGAGGGTGATAGAGGGGAGAATGTTGGGCAAGTGAGGTAAGGGTAGGAACAGGATAGGGATGTTGGATGGGATGAAGGGTGGAAAGAAGTACACAGAGATGAAGAGGGACCTGATGTAGTTTAGGTTGCTGGATTGGGTTTTGTTTGGAGTTACAAAATATTTATTTAATAGTTGTGTCCATCCAAAAACCTACCCTAACCGGTAGATTACCTAGGAGGGAAGATTGGAGATTGGGGTTGATTGGGGATTGGAATGCTACAGTAGGCCAAGGGTTAGATGGGAATAGGGGAATGTGATTTTGGAACAAGGAATGACCTCCGGTAGAAAGCAATAGAGTTTGGTAGCAGACAGGGTTTAATCATAATGAGTACTTGGTTTAAAAAATGCAGCAAATGTATGTGCACATAAAAGATGCTTCAGAAAGAGATGAGTTAGACTATTATGGTTAGGCAAAGATTTGAGAACCGCCTGATTAATTCACTCAGTTTTCCAGGAGCGAATGCAAATTCAGATCATTATTAAGTACTAGTGAAGGGTATTGTAAGATTCAAAAGGATGAAGAAGGGAAGACTAAGAAATGGAATTTGGAACTGCTAACAGGAATGACAAGAAAGGATTGCCAATAGTTAGTAAAGGGTATAATGGGTGAGGAAAGAGAGATGGGTGCAATAGAAGAAAAATGACAGCATATCAAAAACGGATATGAAAAGAAACTATAAGAACAGTTAATAGGAAGAGGACAAGGAAACCATGAATTTCAGATGAGATGCTTAGAAAGGTAGATAGGAGAAAGAAATGGAAGGTTTTGCACAGAGTTAGGTAGCAGGGACGATAAAGTTAGGAGTTGAAAAATATTCAAGCAAATGGAAAAATGAGACACAAACAGGGCAAGAGAAGTGTGGTGGAAGATGCAGTGAAGCATGTGGAGTGTATACAAAGGAGGGGTGAAATTGTTGCACTGTACAGGAAGGTGAAAGCACTGTCAATAGGAATTTATTGCAGAGAATAGGAATGGATTTAAGGGACAGGAGACTGATCCGAAACCTGTACATGACTCAGACTGCTCAGGTGCAAGTGGGGAACGGAGAGTCCGGATGGGCAGTGTTAGGAAGAGGTGTAAGGCAGGGTTGCCCATTGTCACCGGTACTGTTCAACGTATATGTGGAGGAAATGATTAAAGAGGCATGGGGAGAACTGGAGGTGGGAATGAAAGTCGGAGGGGAGTTCTAAAAATCAGTTAGGTTTGCTGATGACCAAGTTTGCCAGTAGATTGGCCAAGAGATTGCAAATGTTGATGACCCCATTGGAGACTTGGTGCAATAGGTATAAGGTGAGAATAAATTAAAATAAAACTAAGATTATGTGATTTTCTGGAAAGAGAGAAAAGCTAAGTTAATTATTGAAATAATAGTTCTTAAACTTGAGCAGGTGGAACAGCTCACCTATCTCGGAATGGAAGTGTTTTGGACCAATACGGTCAAAATAGTAGGGACGTAAGGAGAATAATTGCGCTAGGCAAGGAGGCTTTCACAAGGCGGAGGGAGTTAATGACGGGGACGTTGAGTAAGGACGTTAAGAAAAGACTCGTTAAAACTTTGATATGTGGTGTAGCTATGTACGGCACAGAAACATGGTCACTGAAGCAGGAGGATAGACGTAGACTGGAGACTTTTGAAATGTGGGTGTGGAGAAGAATGGAGAAGGTGAAATGGACCGAAAGGAAAACAAATGAGGAAGTACTAGGCGAGGAGAGGAGTGTTTTGGGGGAAATCCTATGAAGGCAGGAAAAATGGATGAAAGGCATATTGATCGGCAGTGGGATATTGAAGACTGTAATAGAGGGGAGAATGTTAGGCAAACGAGGAAAGGGTAGGAACAGGATAGGCATATCTTAGATAGGGGATGAAGGGAGGAAGGAAGTACACAGAGATGAAGAGGGACTTTGTTTGTAGTGTCAGATGTCAGGTATTGTCTTTTTAGGCGAGGCGAGTAATAGGGTAGTATTAATTTTTTTAAGTGCATTTCTCTCTAGATTTCAGATCTGTTTTCGTGTAACTCAGTGTCATATTAGTTTGTATTCTCTATCCTTTATTGAAAATTGTCTGGCATATTATGAATATTCATGGTAGTTGACTAATTGGGAAATGACAGGAGCTGAAAGTATATCTTGTTAAGAATTTGTGAAAGGGAGTCGTCTTTAAAAATGTTGATATTTTGATGTCCATAAGATTATTTCTAATGTAAGCCATGTATCCTCTCATTTTATTAATTTCCGTTTGTTTAATCCAGCTTGCAAACTTCAGGTGCCATTTACCTGTTTCATACATGAAACAGCAGCTGAGAGAGCTTGCACTAAAGATTATTCAAGAGAATATTTGGCATTCTCTCTTATAAAAATGCAGCCTTTTTCTTTGCAATTGTCTGCAACTGACTTCTTAATATACACAGTAGATAAGTGCAATAGGAAATTCTTACTGTCAGCGATTGTGGCTGATTGCTCAGTCATGACTGCTAGTTCATTTCTGTGTGCTCTCTCAATCTGTTGTGATGCCTGTATTCAAAACAATTCACTATTTTGTACTAAAGAAGTGTCCCTTGCTTGCAGGTGTGTCCACATATCCATTGGGAAGTGTCCTTCTACACATTTGGTATTTTTGGGCTGGTGTGGGCAATTTTCTGGAGCCTGCTGGTCAGAGAGAATATGATTCCGTTTTCAGATTCTTCTCTGGAAACAAATTCACTGGAGGCTCTACTAACTGGGGCCAGTGAAGAGCCATCTTCTCAAACACCTCGGGTGAGTGCTTCTTGCTTATTTGCTACCATTTTGTGCTTGTGTGGTGATTTTTAGTGGATCCAGTGTGTTCAGGTGCTATCTGAATAAGTGGACATATTTTCGAAATTCATGTGGCCTCAAACATTATTCTGGCTTGGTAATATTTTATGCAATGCCCATTTTTGGGTGGGACAAGTAAGTAACGACCTGTTTCGACCACTTCTCGAGTATTTAATTCCCCTTTTACAGCACTACAGAGTTTTACTCACCCAATACTTAGAATAGGAGAATGTTAAAAATTTCCCCCTCACATTTTAGCATTTATTAAAACACACTTGTGTGTCTTCATATGATTGGAATATTTTGAGAATCTGTAGCCAAGGTACAAGTTGAGTTTGTGCCTCTTCCCTGCTGTGCCAATGTTCTCAATTCCACTTCACCCCAGTCCCACGCATCATCTCACTCTCTTTCTCCATCTTCTCCGAATCCTCCCAAGCAGCATGTTCTCATCCCTATCACTTGGCAATTTGCATTTTGTGATCAGCTAATGATCCATCATCTGTTGAGCTTGGGGTGGACTGACCCTTGACGTTGTTTGCAGAAGGTATGTTCCATTTATGCTTGTCCTGTTAGGGCAACAATGATCCCAGATGAGGTTTATGGCATTAAAGAAAGCAATGGTGGGATTATAATTGAAAATAGAGACAAAGCAAAAATATGTGAAGGTTGTTTGGAGAATCGTTATGAGAAATTACTATCGAATGTGGCACTGAACGAAAGCAGCAGAGGAAATTAGATATTTGGAGTGCATATAATCGCATCCCTACAGAGAGGAATGGAATCGAAATGAATCTGATGACAGAGTGGCAAGAGTGCAAATAGATTGAAGTGTTAGAGAGTCCATGGAATATGACACTTGTAAGGAGAAGGGGGAACTAATTGTCGGGCCCACACCAAGTGGAAGGTGGTAGCACCCTTAAGAGCCCAGTAATTGAAGGAAAACAGAGTGGAAGGGCTTTAAACTGAGGAAGGACTAGGAAGAGTGACGATTATTGGCAGACGAGGGAAAGATAATGCAAGGAGCAGGGAAGGAGTGAAGAGAGGTTTGCAGGTTGAAATCGTGAGTAGTTTTGGCTGCTGCTGCCACCTTTTGATTGAAATCATAAGGAGATGAGTGAATAGCTTAACTTGTAGTAGACTGCTCAGATATCCCTTCCTGTTGCTTGCATTTTTGATGAGAGGAAAGTATGAAGGTGTGACATAAATTTGGGATCACACGTGATTCGTGTTCAATGTTCTTATGTTAAATACATGTTAAAAACATGTCTAATAGGAACCATTATACATGTACATTATTATTATGATAAGGACATGTTTTTCCTTATCATAATAACAATGTACCTGTATATTGGTTCCTATTAGACATGTTTTTAACACGTATTGAACATGTCACATTGTCTGCTCATATTCTTTGCAGGCTATACAGAGCCAGCATGTATCTCAAAAAATAAAATATAAGTAAGTGAATAGAGTAAAAACCGAAAAAAGGAGTGGGAAGAAGAAGACTATTGTCTTAGAGTTATTCATGAAGAAAATCATTCAAAATAAAGAAAGGGACATGAATTCATCCACTCTATAGCATTGATGATCACAAATTGGAATTTATTACAAGGAATTGATGTATTAAGATCTGGTGTTTTCCCGGCTAATTGCTTGATGAAGTTTTCTCGGGTCTTCCACTGGGTCAGGGGTTCCTTATTTGCCAAGAGTGAAGAAAGGTGTGCAGATTGGAATGGATTGGACTGTTCCAAATATGGAACCCCTACAGTGAATTCTGTGAAGATGTAATTTAGACTTAAATAACAAAAAAATTATCCATTTCCCTCCATTTTCTTGGTAGAACTTCAAAATGCTGATTGCATCCCTGTTTTAAGTGTATTTAAGTCAATCTTAGATTTGATTGAGAGAGAAAAAGTTTTATAGTAGAAAAAAATGTTATTTTTATGGCTGAACTTATGGGAGTCATTTGATGGAAAATGGTGTGGTAGAGCTAGGGCCACCATGCATTCTGTGCGCATAGACACCAATGCCAAATTTCTGCACTAACAAAAGCACTGTGGCTAATTTAGAATAAAGTGAAAAAGTGTTGAATTTTCAAATCATTGCAATTTTCATTGAAATGGCATCACTGAAATGTGATCTCCAAGTTAGTTGCCAATGCTCATTGCATTGGCAATACTCAGTGATGCTTTACGCACCACCTTTTGACCAGATTTCAAGCAGTAAGGTAGCACTTGGGGGTTATTGATTATTTTGGTGCATGATAATTTTTATGTCGAGATAGGAATAGTATGGCACTGAAAAAAAATCCTTTTCACAAAAATGTCAGAGTTATGGAATTTTACGTTGTTTCCTTTCTGTTTAGCAAGTTTCTGTGAGACAACATTAATAGTATTACTGTCCAGTGGAGTTTTCATGGATCTTCTCTCTCAAATAATTTCAGTTCCGTGGGTGGAAGAGCCAATGGAACAACAAGGACACCGTTGACGGTATTGAGTCAGAGGCCTCCACGGAGAGCCGAAGTGTGCACTGGTCTCAGTTTCTGTGCCATTGGCCATTGTGGGGTATATACGCTGCCCATTTTGCCATGAACTGGAGCAGCTATATCATCATGCAGTGGCTACCAACCTACATGGCTCGCTCCCTCTCTGCCAGTAGTCTCGCAATCAGTCTTTCAGCCCTCCCATACCTTGCCAACTCCTTTGTTGGCATTGGTGAGTACCGATTTGTGTTTATGTGCATGAGTCTTTTCAGCCATGGGCACCTTTTGAGAAATTTAAACTTGTCAAACTAATGTAAAAATAATATTATTGGCATTATTATTATCAGTGGTAGTAATCTCATGATATCAAGGGTTAGGTCTTGAATGGACCCAGCCAAACTATAGGATGCGGCGACATAGCTTCCTTTTTCACAAAGCAAAACCCCTTTAACAAAGGGAGTTGTGGTGCCGGACCCTGCTCTATGCCATATCATACTTCACTTATTACCCCCTCATTACTAAGCCTTTGAAAAAGTTAGTACAAAGTATTATTGGTGTATATAATGGAAACTGGCAAATGTTCTCGAATTCATCATGAAACGTCTAAGAAAGTATGTAATAGGAGTTAAATTACTAGTTTTTCCGAGTCCATGCCATAGAAGTCTTGTAGTGAAGAGAGACGGAGTTGCTAAGGATGTGCATTGTGATCATAGGGGTTTTTTTTATAGCAAATGGCATCAAAGGAATGAAAAAAATTACAATAATTCAAACTGCTACTCAATAGTAAAAACCTTAAAAGTGTACCAAGTCAAAAACTCCATACATTCCTTTTTGGAGGTGCTGCTCAAGTCAGAAACCACAGCTTTGAAACAAGACATGATTAATCTTTCACACTCCATGTTACTAGAAGGTTGTCACAAAAGCCAGATAGAGTGAAATCTAGGTTATCCACAATGATTGCATTAATTTTTCATTTAGCTTTTCTGTTTATTTTTTCCCTTAAGTTTTTCTTCCTCTTGAATGAGAGTCTGGTCAGTATGGTCATGAAAGTGTGGCTATAATTTTTTTGCCCAAAGAACATGAGTTTTTAGGGGCAGTGACTGACAGTTGAGTTCCTTTGCATAATTAGGAATGCGTAGATGAGTGATTCAGTAGGGATAGGATGGTCAGAAAATGGAAGAAGTGTGGAGAGAAATCCAGAGTCTGCATTATCCTGCTCTTTACGATAGGAGCCTAGTCAGCCACTGTCAAACTTCCCTTTGATGAAAGATGCACTCAGTTAAAAGTGCTTCCCCCCCCCCCCCGCCCCCCCCCCCCAAGTAGGGATTAAGATAGCAATGGTAAACGAATAAATTACTGACTGCACCATCCTATTCCACAAGGGAATCGGTCATAGTGTTCTAGTCTCCTGGAAAGGTCATGGCCAGAGTGTTTTGGGATGTGAATGGGAGTCTGTTGATTGATTACCTTGAAAGGCAAGAACAATTGCAGGCGAATATGATTCCAACCTTCTTGACCAGCTGGATGCCAAAATTTGCAACAAGAGGCCTGTCTTGAAGAAGGAAAAAAAACATATTTCACCAAGGCAATGCACCTGCTCACAAAGGTGCGTTGGTGATGGGAAAACTATAGGATTTGGGGTACAATTTGATCGGCCTTCCCCCCTATTCTCCTGATTTTGACTTCCATCCGTTCCCAAACTTGAAGAAATTTCAAGAAACTGCGGGAGATGCCGCAACAGTAACTATTAACGGAGTCATCCGCTATGTGTGTATTATAATGCAACAATTTCAGAGAGTGAAGAAGTTGAGATGACTGTGGATGGATATTTTCACAGCCTTCTTTTCCACAGACTCTTCACTTTTTTGGGAAGGAATACTGATATTGGAAAACGCTGGACCAAGTGTGTTTAATTCAAGGGAGAATATGTAGAAAAATAAAATTTTTTAACCGAAAATTGCAGTCTTTCATTGTCAGGCTGGAAACTTTTCACCTTACCCTTGTATGTTCTCCATTGCATTTCTTTCCCATCCATTGCCTGTCTCTTTATCTATTCTTTGCTGCTGAATCTACACAGATTTTCTGTGTATGTCCATCAAGAGCTTTACTCAATTTCTCGGATACAGTACACATTTGAAATTGTACTTGCTTAATATACGAGAACTATAATTGCTGTCAACAGTCTTTGAAGGTGAGCTTTTTTTGCATATGGTGTGGGGAGCAGGGGAATAATTCCACCATTGCTAATGTTTCAAATTAATTTTTCTATGTCAGTCATATATTAAAAAAACATATCTTTGATTTACGAGACGTTGTAGTCCATTGGGTGGAGTGGTGGGCTAAATAACTGCTGTGGCTGGGTTTAATTCCCTGGGGATTCCTCTGTGCACCCTCAGCTTCACTCAAGCAACGTGGTCACTGAAGCAGGAGGATAGACGTAGATTGGAGGCTTTTGAAATGTGGGTGTGGAGAAGAATAGAGAAGGTGAAATGGACCGAAAGGAAAACAAATGAGGAAGTACTGGAGATAGTGGGTGAGGAGAGGGGTTTGTTGGGAGAAATCCTATGGAGGCAGGAAAAATGGATGAAAAGAGTGTAGAGCGGCAGTGGGATGTTGAAGACGGTAATAGAGGGGAGAATGTTAGGCAAATGAGGAAAGGACAGGAACAGGATAGGGATATTGGATGGGATGAAGGGAGGAAGGAAGTACACAGAGATGAAGTGGGACCTGATGTAGAATAGGTTACTGGATTGGGTTTTGTTTGGAGTTACAAAATATTTATTTGGTAGTTCTGTCCATCCAAACCTACCTTAACCGGTAGATTGCCTTATAAATACCTTAAATTTATGGGGTGAAATGGATTTTCAACAATTTATTGTGTATGCCAACACGTGTCATCAAAAATTTAATTGTTTGTGAAATTTCTCTTTGGAGTGTGTTATTTTATTTCACTTTGGTGTTTTATCCATGGTTTATGTCTACAAGTTTAATTTCATTTAGCATCAACCTTGTGTACTTTATTACGTAATATATGTGTTCATTCAGTGTTCATTCAAACTCTAAATCATGATAGACAAAAAAATTAAGTTATTCAAGTCTGCAAACACCTTCCGTATGATTTCCCCAGTGAAAATCTTTTACAGTGGAAACTCATGAAATAATCAATTTCATATTGTGATTTAAATGCATAACAGTGTGGTATGTAGTGAGAACAAGAATAATTGCCCGCTGTCTATTGCTATCATCCGTGAAATTCTCTCCTTTGTATATATTGCAGCCGCAGGGCATGCAGCTGATGCCTTGATTTGTCGTCATGGCTGGCCTGTGTTGTCTGTTCGGCGTCTGATGACTAATCTTGGTCTCCTTGGCCCTGCTTTCTCTTTGCTCATCTTTTGTTCCGTGAATAACCTGGCAGTAGCAGTCCTGTAAGTAGAATTACTGTTCTTGTGTAATGTGTAAATTCGAAAAAATTAGTTTCACAATGCTTAATTTGCCAGGAGTTTTACATTTGGCTGTGATCCATCACTTTTCATTTTTCTCTGCTGAATCTTCGAAGCTTAAGTTTCTCGGATTCACGCTTGAATATTTTTGATACAATGCAAGAGAAACCTTGAGTCAGAAATTGTAACACTCATACGCAAACCATAGAGTATATCAAATGATATACCATGTATGATATATGATATCCTATGCTAATAATTGTAAAAACACACAATGAACCAATTCTCATTCCCATTGTCAAAGTCAGAATTGTTATAAATAAGATGTTTGCATGTAACATTGGAAAATAGTGTAAGCTGTGAGAAAGAAAAAGAATAAGGCACTTTTATTTTAAAAATCACTCCAGGGAAAAAATGAAAATAAGAATCATTCAAAAAGAGGAAACTCACAAAGAACATAATCCTTTGGTCATGTTCTTAACCAAGCCCTCGAGAGGAGATTCTTGTTTTTAATCTCACTTTTCCATGGTAATGTGGGCTAGATTAATAGATTGATTACATTTATTTATTGGCATTTGAACTTGGAATACAGATATATAATTAAACAATATTTTGATGCAACTAAGATAAATAACATTTGAGTGGTAAATTGAATACACTTAAACAATGTAGTTAATTTACATTTAAAGTTGAGGTGATCAGATAAAGCACAGAAAAGTTAACACAAGTACGATGTATTAACGCACATGCTTATTTCAAATCGTGTTGAATTTCATCTCGAGACTCTTTGAGATTTAGTGCCTTGGTGTGATTGACATATGGCACTCCCCCAGCCACAAGGGATGGCGTGGATTTTCCCTCACTTCCCCACACACGTGCATTTTCCATTTGTGTACTATTCCAGAGCACAGAAGATGCAAGTTAAAGGAGGAGTTTATATTTGTGAGCCACATGGGGGACTCTTACTCCACTTACTTCACTAGATATTGGGCTGCTATTTTCAAATTCTCAATTCAAACAGTTCACATCAATGCCATTAGATATCGTTGACTGTCGCTGTATACCACCCATCAAAGGCATCTTTTTGAAATAAATGTACAATATCAAAACAAAGTTGTAAAATATTGTGAATAGCATGTAAGCACTTGCAGATTTGATGTAGAAATTCATAAACTGTTTGGAAAATCTAGAAGAAAAAAATGTAAATTATGGGAAAATGGAAACGGATACATACACTTTAAGGGTTAGATTTACATTGTAATGATATGGGAGGTAATGGGACTTGAGAAGAAGATTATGTTGGTAAAAAGTGAGTACTTAATAGTGTGAAAATGTAAATTGTGATGACATGAACAAGGGTACGAACTAGTGAATGATAAATAGTATGTCTATGGGAATGTTCAGGCTTGCAAGAGAATGAGATTTGATATCCCAAAACATGAAAAGCAAATTGTATTCCAAATGGTGTGGAAGGTTTATGCATTGAACACAGAAACCTCTCACTTGAACGTTACTCTCTCAAAAGTGAATAAAGATTGCTTAAAACATATATAATGTGCTATACCTAACAATTTATTTGAAGTTATTTATTAAAAATTACTTCCTTACCATATGTAACATTGGATATATTGTACGTAGACAGCAATGCGTACTAAAAACTCTCCTTTTTAAACTGATGATGCCGGGATGAAAATTGACTGTTAGCTTTCAAAATATCACAGTTTTTAAAAATTAATAAAATAAAAAGATTATCAACAAATAAAAATGCAAAATAAGGTGGGATGTCACAGACTGCAAGAGCTGGGTTCAAGCTGCTGGGATATGAATCACACCATAAGGCCAAATAGAAAATCTCAGGAGAAGAGGAAGTTACAAGTATGATTAGAGAAGAATGTTGGGCTGCAGTAAGCCAATCTTAAGATTGAAATACTAATGATGATTAGTCACGTAGAATGTATTATTATTATTAGGTAATCTACCGGTTAAGGTAGGTTTTTGGATGGACACAACTATCAAGTAAACATTTTGCAACTCCAAACAAAACCCAATCCAGCAACTTAATCTACATCAGTTCCCTCTTCATCTCTGTGTACTTCTTCCCTCCCTTCATCCCGTCCAACATCCCTATCCTGTTCCTACCCTTTCCTCGTTTGCCTAACATTCTCCCCTCTATTACCTTCTTCAACATTCCACTACTGCTCAATACGCCTTTCATCCATTTTTCCTGCCTCCATAGGATTTCTCTCAACAAACCCCTCTCCTCACCCACCATCTGCAGTACTTCCTCATTTGTTTTCCTTTTGGTCCATTTCATCTTCTCCATTCTTCTCCACACCCACATTTCAAAAGCCTCCAATCTACATCTATCCTCCTGCTTCAGCGACCACGTTTCCCTGCCGTACATAGCTGCACTCCATATCAGAGTTTTTACGAGTAGGATGTATTGCAGAATGATAAATATTTTGCATGATTTAGTTGAAGTCAATACTTTGTACAATGTCATTATAATGAGGAGGACAAAACAAATAACTAATTGTTTCCACAGAATAGAATTTTTATTTGACTAGTTTTGCTGCACTGTAACAATTTAGTCCCGATCATGCTACAGTGTAGCAAAACTATTCTGCGATGGTAATGCTGTTTTGTGGAAACAAAAAATTATGTTTTGTCCTTTTCATTATTTTGCATGCTATTCCCATGGCGTCAGTTTATGCAGAAATTCATAATCATCAACATTCTGTGCTACCTTGAAGATTGAAATTGGGTCACAAGTGTTTTGAAATCTGTGAGCTCTCTGCAGCAGCGGTGACTTTTGTGTGCAGGGAAAATACCTTGGTTAAATAGTCTTGCCAATGTGGCCGGTGCAAGACAATGGTAGGGTAGAATTCCCGGATGATAATGAAATAATATTAATGGAAGATAGATTAATTGTAAAATTCAGTACATTCTCATATTTGTGTTCAAGCTGTCGTTCTGGATGCAATTTTAAATGCTGGCATTCAGGGCATTCCCGATTTTTCAGGACATGTAACAACTCTGCTGGCATGACATCAGTTTCTATGTGAACCACTTTGTCTGTTTGTCACCTATCATTGTTGTTCCTTTTATAGTATACCTCACAATGTCCTTGGGGAGGATCCACCGAGAAGTGGTCCTGGGTTCATGCCTTGTTCTCATCTCTGACATGGAATTATTATCCCCATAACTACAGCATGGTTGTGTTCCGCTGTTGTTAACTTGAGTTGAACCCTGGCATGGGATTAATTTCCCTGAACGCAGCCATGGTCTTGATTTAAGTGAATGCATTGTATATTGTTCAAACTAATAGCTATGCTCGTTGGAGTGAAACCTAACAGTTCTGGGCAACGTGTCCCCAGAGATACACCCTTTTGACTAGATAATTGTTGCAGCTGCCCTGGCAGCTTGCTACTCTGGATTACACTGGTAGCAGCTTTTTTAAGACTCAGCTTCTATACCACTGTCCCTCTTTTATGTTTATGATTCCTTTGGAACAATAATTTTATCAATTCTTATTGTATTCACAGGTTAGTTTCAATTTCCATGGGCTTTTGTGCCTGTAACTCAGCTGGCCACCTGAGTAACCATGCAGAAATAGCTCCTAACCATGCTGGAATAACATTTGCCATCTCTAACACGCTGGTAAGTATTTTCTGTTTTAATGGCTTTTGGGCATTCCTTCATTTCAGGGTCTTCATTAGAGAGAGATATATGATATTCATTCAATTGCAATTTATTCTTTGAAAACAAATACACCTCGTGCAGTCAAATAAAATTTAAATTTTTTCTATTGTCAAGTAGCCTTTAATGAAGCCAATGAATGTAATAATAGTCCCTTTTCAGCCAATTCCTCTTGATTTTTCAGGAAAATTTAGGCCATCAATGTGGTCATTTTACATCATATGCATAAGGATATCAACAGGAAAACTATAATACCTTAAATTTTTATGGCTTTGCAGGATAGCATGCATTGTCATTGTGCAATAAAACATGGGTCATTTAAAAACTCCTTAGAAAATCCAAGAGATGGCCCTTATATTGTTGGAAAAGGTTTGCCTTATCTCTCTCACAAGACTGCTGCTAGAGTTTCAGATAAATCATGTTGTGGTTTCACTTTCATAGTCCATTGAAGTAACATACCTTTGTTTATTTAGGTAAATGGGGAAAATGAGTTTTGTGTGGCACATCTATTCAAAAGGCTAGCGCCGAAAGAGTTCAAAGTTGAGTTGTTATGAAGTTCATGGCACATTTCTCATCCAATTGTGGACTTGTCCCTTTTGCTGATCTCTGCTGACAGATTCTATTGAAAAAGGTAGCTTCTGTGACGACAGACTGAAATGCTGTCCCACTGATGAGCCAATGGGCCTGGAGAAGCACGTTCATCTGTTTGATGCAAATGGGTATTCTGAAGTAGTTGCAAATGTGCGTGCTCTGCCATTAAGTAAGGTTGCAATTATACAATTTCCTTGTTTACGTAATGTCAGTCACCAGTAGATCATTTATAATATCTAGCAGGGACGGGAGGGTGGCAGAAGGGAGGTAGGGGTGTACTGTACCTAATGACTGGGTCTTGGGCAGGGGGAAGGTCGTTAGTTGGTTCCCTGGGAAGTAATCGTGGAATGCCTATGAGGAGGAGTGGGAAGGAAAAAGATGGTCATTGTTAATGGTTTCCTTTCTTTCTACACGGGTCAATATGACCAATTGTTCAACCATCCGTATCCATTTTCTCTTCGTGTACCATCTGTGGCATGAAGTCCACCTGATGACCTTTTCTGAGGAGGTTGGCTGCAAATCGTGGTTTTCCTGCTCTCTTGTTGAAGTCCTAGCAATGTTCATCTGCAGGAAATGCAGAGTTGTATGGTTCTTCCTTGTTCATTATAACAAAATTTCACCAAGTATTGCCCTCTACTATCTCTCAGGTCAATAATTCTTGTTTAACTCTAATTGATAATATCATTTTTTCTCATGAGGGTAAAAAAAAACTTTACACTTCCACAATAAAGATTTGATGTTTCAAGACCATGGTTTCGATGCTGCGCATCACCATGAGGTAACATGCATCAAACATTTTTCAACTTATATAGTCTGGCTCCAAGAGGGGAGGAAGGGAGAGGGGGTGGGTATGTATTGGAAGGTTTTTGGCTCAAATTTGTGGAAGTGTATGCACATTAAATGAAGAACACGATGTAGCATTGCATATCCTTATGTCCATTAGCTCATGGTATATATCCTATTCCACCAGCAGTTATTAATGAGCTTTTAAGTATTATGTACTATGCTCTTACGTATTAAGCAAATTTTTACCAAGCACCAATTACTGAATTTCATTTTCACTTGCGAAACAAAGGTAAATATGTGCGCTGTGAATGAGATAAATGACTGATAATTGGCCAATATTTTATCATAAGGATGTCAAAATATAGAAAATTCAATGAAATAATTTAAGGTCAATTGTATTCAGCTCGAGGTTAATGGTCATCATAGTTACAATTAGTTTGGAAATACATGATTTAGCTTCCTTTTTCAAGCATACATTTCACAAAATTATAATTAAACCACTAAACTAATGACAACTGAGTAGAAATTTATCAAGTGTCATATCGACGACACTGGTTTTGCTCGAGTGTGAGCAAACGTGGCACCCATCTTGCACACAGCTTTCTAATGTCCAAATTTTCTGTTAATATACAATGTACCACACTTTTTCAAATGCCTACTATGTCTGCTAGCTCGCGCACTTTCAGTCGACGATCATCCAGTATCACTTTGTGGATTTTCTTCGCTGTTTCTGGAGTCATCACTTCAATTGGTCAACCAATGTGATGTTCTCATCTTGACAGCTCATTTAAACTATGCTACCCAATATTTTCCCTCCCATGGACTACAACCTTGTTGTGGTGGAAGGGCTTGTGTGCTCCGATGACCCCTAGATCTGTGATGGCGGTAGTAATAATAATTACCCCTGGAAGGGTCACCCATGCCAGATAGGTCTAAGGTTAGGAGCCAGACGAAAGGTAGTCCACGCAGCGTCTGTTCCTCAGTGAGGCGGCTGCAATGGCGTCTGACCCCAGTGGGGCGGCCATTAAGTGATGGTGTCACATTAAAAACAATATTGAGGAAGGCAATGGGAAACCACCTCAATTATGATTCCCAAGAATGTAATGATGGGCACTATAGATAATATGAGTCCTGGCAACTACGGGACTCGGCCCAAGAGGCCGTGTGTCGTGCCCGGCAGCGGGAGAGGCAAGGCTTCCGCGGTCGTCATCCCACGAAACCCTTGCAGGGAAGAAATAACTTCAGCAGGACAGAAGACTCAGAAGAAGACAAAAGTAGTTAGAATATGAACCTGGAACGTCAGGACAATGTTGAGGAGAGGCAAATTAGAAAATATTAAGCGAGAGATGGAAAGAGGTAATATAGATGTTTTAGGTCTCTGCGAGGTGAGATGGAAGGATAGCGGGGATTACTGGAGTGACAATTATACAGTGATATACAGCGGTGGGGACGAGAGCCAACGAGGGGTTGCCGTAATTTTAAATAAAGGGGTAGGAAGAAGCGTAGTCAACATAGAGCAAGCAACAGATAGAATTTTACTCATAGAGATCAAAGCAGAGCCGACGAACTTGGTCATTGTTCAGGTATACATGCCACCGAGCAACCACAAGGAGGAAGAAGTTAATAGGATGTACGATGAGTTAGAGGATATCATCGCGAGTGTCCCTGCAGGGAAACATTTGATAGTGATGGGGGGTTGAAACGCGACGGTAGGCGAAGGAAGAGATAGTGGTGAGGTGGGGGACTATGGGTTAGGCACGAGGAATGAACGCGGGGAGAAAGCAATTGCATTCTGCAGGAGACAGGGGTTAGTCATCACTAACACATGGCTTAGACACCACAAAAGGCGTAGGTATACATGGAAAATGCCAGGTGACTCAGAAAGGTATCAGTTAGATTATATTATGGTTGGGCACAGGTTTAGGAACAGTGTGATAAATTCGCACAGTTTCCCAGGAGCGGATGCGGACTGTGACCACAATTTAGTTGTTATGAAATGTAACGTTCATTTCAAGAAGATAAGGCAAGGGCGGCGGGTTAGGAAATGGAATTTAGAAGCATTAAATGGATTAACGAGGAAGGAGTATCAGCAGGCTGTAGAGAAAATAATGGATGACGATAAAGAACTGAGTAATATCGAAGAAAAATGGGAATGTATCAAGGAAGGGATATTGGAAGCCGCTTATTAATTTGAAAAATTAATGCGTGTATTGGAGAAAATAGGAATGGATTGGAGGGACAGGAGACTGATCCGCAACCTGTACATGTCTCAGACTGCTCAGGTGCGAGTAGGGAACGGAGAGTCCGGATGGGCAGTGTTGGGAAGAGGGGTAAGGCAGGGTTGCCCATTGTCACCGGTGCTTTTCAACGTATATGTGGAGGAAATGATTAAAGAGGCATGGGAAGAACTGGAGGTAGGAATGAAAGTCGGAGGGGAATTCGTAAAATCGGTTAGGTTTGCTGATGACCAAGCATTAGTTGCTCAGTCAGCCAAGGGGTTGCAAGCATTGCTGAGTGAATTGGAGGTTCAGCGCGATAAATATGGGATGAGAATCAATATTAATAAAACAAAGTTTATGCGATTTTCCAAAAAGAAAAAGGCTAAGCTAAATATTAAAATAGGTGGGGAAAGAATAGAGCAGGTAGAACAGTTTACATATCTCGGAAGTGTTTTGGACCAATACGGTCAAAGTGGTAGGGACGTAAGGAGATTACTTGCGCTAGGCAAGGAGGCTTTCTCAAGGAGGAGGGAGTTGATGATGGGGACGTTGAGTAGGGATGTTAAGACAAGACTCGTAAAAACTCTGATATGGAGCGTAGCTATGTACGGCACGGACACGTGGTCGCTGAAGCAGGAGGATAGACGTAGATTGGAGGCTTTTGAAATGTGGGTGTGGAGAAGAATGGAGAAGGTGAAATTGAGCGAAAGGAAAACATATGAGGAAGTACTAGAGATGGTGGGTGAGGAGAGGGGTTTGTTGAGAGAAATCGTATGGAGGCAGGAAAAATGGATGAAAGGCGTATTGAGCGGTAGTGGATGTTGAAGAGGGTAATAGAGGGGAGAATGTTGGGCAAGCGAGGTAAGGGCAGGAACAGGATAGGGATGTTGGATGGGATGAAGGGAGGAAAGAAGTACACAGAGATGAAGAGGGACCTGATGTAGTTTAGGTTGCTGGATTGGGTTTTGTTTGGAGTTACAAAATATTTATTTGATAGTTGTGCCCATCCAAAAAAAACCTACCTTAACAGGTAGTTTACCTAATACATATATACATATACATATATATAAACCATAAACACAGTAATCAACCCGAAGGTCGGTTTAGTAGGTGATGGTAGAGCTCACCCATGTACCTAGCCCGACGGCGTGTTACATATTCACACATCAGGGTAGGGGGGCCAGTTCCTTTCCCTGTGCTGGTTATGGTTTCCCAGGAAGACCTGGTACCCGAAAAATCAACTAGCTTGGGTGGAGCTGCAGGTGCCCAAAGTGCCTTGCCCAGGAATCGAAACCGGGACCCTCCGGACAGCAGTCCAACGCTCTACGCGCTAGACCACCGCGACCTGCATATATACACAACGTATATATATATATATATATATATATATATATATATATATATATATTATTATTATTAGGTAATCTACCGATTAAGGTAGGTTTTTGGATGGACACAACTATCAAATAAATATTTTGTAACTCCAAACAAAACCCAATCCAGCAACCTAAACTACATCAGGTCCCTCTTCATCTCTGTGTACTTCTTTCCTCCCTTCATCCCATCCAACATCCCTATCCTGTTCCTGCCCTTACCTCGCTTGCCCAACATTCTCCCCTCTATTACCCTCTTCAACATCCACTACCGCTCAATACGCCTTTCATCCATTTTTCCTGCCTCCATACGATTTCTCTCAACAAACCCCTCTCCTCCCCCACCATTTCTAGTACTTCCTCATTTGTTTTCCTTTCGGTCCATTTCACCTTCTCCATTCTTCTCCACACCCACATTTCAAAAGCCTCCAAACCTCGTCTATCCTCCTGCTTCAGCGACCACGTGTCCGTGCCGTACATAGCTACGCTCCATATCAGAGTTTTTACGAGTCTTGTCTTAACATCCCTACTCAACGTCCCCATCATCAACTCCCTCCTCCTTGAGAAAGCCTCCTTGCCTAGCGCAAGTAATCTCCTTACGTCCCTACCACTTTGACCGTATTGGTCCAAAACACTTCCGAGATATGTAAACTGTTCTACCTGCTCTATTCTTTCCCCACCTATTTTAATATTTAGCTTAGCCTTTTTCTTTTTGGAAAATCGCATAAACTTTGTTTTATTAATATTGATTCTCATCCCATATTTATCGCGCTGAACCTCCAATTCACTCAGCAATGCTTGCAACCCCTTGGCTGACTGAGCAACTAATGCTTGGTCATCAGCAAACCTAACCGATTTTACGAATTCCCCTCCGACTTTCATTCCTACCTCCAGTTCTTCCCATGCCTCTTTAATCATTTCCTCCACATATACGTTGAAAAGCACCGGTGACAATGGGCAACCCTGCCTTACCCCTCTTCCCAACACTGCCCATCCGGACTCTCCGTTCCCCACTCGCACCTGAGCAGTCTGAGACATGTACAGGTTGCGGATCAGTCTCCTGTCCCTCCAATCCATTCCTATTTTCTCCAATACACGCATTAATTTTTCAAATTAATAAGCGGCTTCCAATATCCCTTTCTTGATACATTCCCATTTTTCTTCGATATTACTCAGTTCTTTATCGTCATCCATTATTTTCTCTACAGCCTGCTGATACTCCTTCCTCGTTAATCCATTTAATGCTTCTAAATTCCATTTCCTAACCCGCCGCCCTTGCCTTATCTTCTTAAAATGAACGTTACATTTCATAACAACTAAATTGTGGTCACAGTCCGCATCCGCTCCTGGGAAACTGTGCGAATTTATCACACTGTTCCTAAACCTGTGCCCAACCATAATATAATCTAACTGATACCTTTCTGAGTCACCTGGCATTTTCCATGTATACCTACGCCTTTTGTGGTGTCTAAGCCATGTGTTAGTGATGACTAACCCCTGTCTCCTGCAGAATGCAATTGCTTTCTCCCCGCGTTCATTCCTCGTGCCTAACCCATAGTCCCCCACCTCACCACTATCTCTTCCTTCGCCTACCGTCGCGTTTCAACCCCCCATCACTATCAAATGTTTCCCTGCAGGGACACTCGCGATGATATCCTCTAACTCATCGTACATCCTATCAACTTCTTCCTCCTTGTGGTTGCTCGGTGGCATGTATACCTGAACAATGACCAAGTTCGTCGGCTCTGCTTTGATCTCTACGAGTAAAATTCTATCAGTCGCTTGCTCTATGTTGACTACGCTTCTTCCTACCACTTTATTTAAAATTACGGCAACCCCTCGTTGGCTTTCGTCCCCACCGCTGTATATCACTGTATAATTGTCACTCCAGTAATCCCCGCTATCCTTCCATCTCACCTCGCAGAGGCCTAAAACATCTATGTTACCTCTTTCCATCTCTCGCTTAATATTTTCTAATTTGCCTCTCCTCAACGTTGTCCTGACGTTCCAGGTTCCTTCAGAAAATATTCCTTCAAACTCGCCCAATACACCAGTCATTCTGAGTTTCTTTCGTCGTGTATAACACTAGGCATAATCCCCAATGGTCTACGTACGAAATTCCCCATTTCAGGTTTACCTCCCCAGTTTCGTCCCTCCTTGAACACAATAACATTCCAACACTCATTTTTCCTCTGTCATTTCATACGAGATCAGTACAATCATCTCATTGCCACATACTATAACTCAATTTACTCCCTGATTAAAATCATTTCCCTGGCCGCCCCACATTTCCTTTACAAAGTAGAAGAGACTCTGAGAGCGTCCGCGTGCTCGCTACAATATCGGCGTCAAAAATTACTTACAAAGTTATCCTCTCTCTGTAAATCACACTTCAGAATGGGTCTGCGCCTACCCCTCTCCCTAGCCACCCCTCCCCCGCCTCCCCCTCCCCTACACCTCTACAAACCAGACCTGGCTACCATCTATAACCTCCCCCCGCCGACCTCTCGCGGGGTTTTCCCCGAGAAGTACCCGCATTCTAGAGTCTCTATACCCGCCGCCCCCATGCCGCCAGACGATGAGACGGACTCCGTTAGCCACGTGGTTAATCTTTCGTCCAAACCCCTTAACCCAAATCAAACTTCTCTTTTAAACAAGGGCCTCTCTTTCACCCCCACCCCCAGAGTAAACCACGTAAGAATTCTCGCCGACGTACCGTGTTTTTGCCGGAATCTCCGGTGGAAGGCTTTTTGGGAGTCGCAACCGGCACCCCAGCAAATCTCCAGACCCCTTCACAACGCCTTACAGAAATTCAAGCCGGCTTCAGCCCAAGAACCCAGTCCCCTCCCCTCAAATCATCCAATTGAAATTTTTATAAACCGTCTCTTGTCCAGAATCGCCAACCCGTCTTTCCTCAAGTCCCTTAATCCTCGATCTAACCTGTCCCCTACCGAATCCTCAGAGCTAAATAACTTAATGAAAAATCCTAACATCATCATTACTTCCGCAGATAAAGGGTCAACGGTTGTGGTCTTAAACAGATCAGACTACATTAGGGAAGCTGAAACACAACTCTCTGACACCTCTTCCTACCAGCAAATCCCCGAAGATCCAAATCCCGCACTTCAGGAGGACCTAATTGAATTTCTTAGTGCCAATGGGCCGAATGAGGGTCTATCTCCTTCAGACTTAGCCCTCCTCTCCCCTCCCCACCCACGCACTCCTCATTTCTATATCCTTCCGAAGATTCACAAGCCGGGTAATCCTGGTCGACCGATTTTATCCTCCCGTCACTCCCCAACAGAAAGAATCTCGGCATTTGTAGACCACTATCTCCAGCCGATTGTCCAGGCCCTACCATCATTCATTAAAGATTCCTACCATTTCCTGGATAGATTAAATTCTATCTCCCTCCCTCCAGATGCCAAGATCATTATGGCCACTATAGATGCCACGTCCCTGTACACATCCATTCCCCACTCAGAAGGTCTCTCCGCCCTCCAACACTACCTCTCCCAACGCCCTGAGCCACACATCCCCAGCACATATTTTCTCCTCAGCCTTTCCGAGTTCATTCTTACCCGCAATTCCTTCTCCTTTAATGATAATTTCTACCTACAAATCAAGGGTTGTGCCATGGGTAGCAGATTCAGCCCGTCCTATGCAAACCTCTTTCTTGGTCTCGTGGAGAATAAATTCCTGTCACAACAACCCCTGAAACCGCTATTGTGGCTCAGATATATTGACGATATTTTCCTTCTCTGGCCACATGGTCCTGATTCCCTGAAAACTTTCATTTCCAACCTTAATGCTTCGTCCTCTATCTCCTTCACGTCTACAGTTTCCTCCTCCCAAATCACCTTCCTAGATGTAAACATATCATTTATAGACCATAAATTTCACACATCCGTACATATAAAACCCACAAATAAACAACAGTACTTACATTTTAGCAGCTGTCACCCATACCACACCAAACGTTCCATTCCTTATTCCCTTTCCATAAGGGGTCACAGAATTTGCAATGACCCTGACTCCCTAGACAATTTCCTCATAAATTTACACCATTCCCTCCTCAAACGGGGTTATCCTGAATCCCTCCTGAATAAGAGGATCCGTAGGCATACTTACACTCCCAGACCTTCCACCACCGCGAAAAACCACCCTCTTTCAATTTGTACCACGTTTCTCCCTGGCCTAGAATCTCTGCGTTCTATCCTAAAGGACCTCTATCCTATCCTCAAAAACCACAATTCCACCACCAACCTTTTCCCCAAATGCCCCTCTGTCACTTTCAAACGCCCCGCCAATCTATCAGATCTTCTAAAATCTACCAATCCACTTCTTAAATCCTCGCCCCGTTCCAAAATCACTCCCAGACCCTGCAATAAACCTAGATGCAAAACATGTCCTATTTTCCTAACCAGAATCCCATCCCTCTCCCACCCGCTCTTTAACTCTCTCCCACCAATTCCCTACTCATCGTGTACCTCCAGCAATGTTGTCTACCTACTCAAGTGCCAACTTTGCCCTGCCTTTTACATTGGACAGTGTACCACACCCCTCAATATTAGAATCAATAATCATAGAGCCTCATGCAACAATTCCTCCCTTATTGGTATGCTCCCAATCCCCAAACATGCCTCCGAACACAACGCTGCCTTTGACCAATGTTTTAAAGTATCCGTCTTAGCATCCCTCCCACACTCAGACCCTCCACTGAAACTCAAAACATTAGAGCTAGCTTTCATCTGGCTCTTGGATTCCTGGAATCGCCCAGGTATTAATATTAGACATTAATTACCCCCTTTATGCATATTATTTCATCCCCCTCCGCCCCCAACAACTTCCATATCATCCCCACCTTTTTTAAAATTCCCGCGCCATACACTACCCCTCCAAACTCCTCACCTCGAATGCCTTCCCCCCTTTTCCTTTCTTTTCCCCTCTTTTCCCCTCTTTTCCCATCTTTTCCCCTCTTTTCCCCTCTTTTCCCCCATTTCCCCTTCTCCTTCCTACCACTGCTTTCGGGCCCTCCTCTGCCTCAGTTCTGTTCCTAATTCCTCTTGAGAAAGGTGGTTGGACCACCGAAAATTCGAGAACCAGTGAGTTTTTCCTCTTTTGTGTTTTGGTTTCTGTGTATGTTATGACTATCAGTGAATTTACATTGCACGTTTGTGGGTTTTCCAAAAAAGTGTATATATATATTTATACATATATATATCCCTCCCATGGACTACAACCTTGTCGTGGTGGAAGGGCTTGTGTGTACTGATGAACCCTAGAGCTGTGCTGGCGGGAGTAATAATAATTACTCCTGGAAGGGTCACCCATGCCAGATAGGTCGAAGGTTAGGAGCCAGACGAAAGGCAGTCCACGCAGCCTCTGTTCCTCAGTGAGGCGGCTGCAATGGCGTCTGACCCCAGTGGGGTGGCCATTAAGTGATGGTGTCACGTTGAAAACACTATTGAGGAAGGCAACGGGAAACCACCTCAATTATGATTCCCAAGAATATTATGATGGGCACTATAGATAATATGAGTCCTGGCAACTACGGGACACGGCCCAAGAGGCCGTGTGTCGTGCCCGGCAGCGGGAGAGGCAAGGCTTCCGCGGTCGTCATCCCACGAAACCCTTGCAGGGAAGAAATAACTTCAGCAGGACAGAAGACTCAGAAAAAGGCGAAAGTAGTTAAAATAGGAACCTGGAACGTCAGGACAATGTTGAGGAGAGGCAAATTAGAAAATATTAAGCGAGAGATGGAAAGAGGTAACATAGATGTTTTAGGCCTCTGCGAGGTGAGATGGAAGGATAGCGGGGATTACTGGAGTGACAATTATAGAGTAATATACAGCGGTGGGGATGAGAGCCAACGAGGGGTTGCCGTAATTTTAAATAAAGGGGTAGGAAGAAGCGTAGTCAACATAGAGCAAGCGACAGATAGAATTCTACTCGTAGAGATTAAAGCAGAGCCGACGAACTTGGTCATTATTCAGGTATACATGCCACCGAGCAACCACAAGGAGGAAGAAGTCTATAGGATGTACGATGAGTTAGAGGATATCATCGCGAGTGTTCCTGCAGGGAAACATTTGATAGTGATGGGGGATTGGAATGCGACGGTAGGCGAAGGAAGAGATGTTGGTGAGGTGGGGGACTATGGGTTAGGCACGAGGAATGAACGCGGGGAGAAAGCAATTGAATTCTGCAGGAGACAGGGGTTAGTCATCACTAACATATGGTTTAGACACCACAAAAGGGGTAGGTATACATGGAAAATGCCAGGTGACTCAGAAAGGTATCAGTTAGATTATATTATGGTTAGGCACAGGTTTAGGAACAGTGTGATAAATTCGCACAGTTTCCCAGGAGCGGATGCGGACTCTGACCACAATTTAGTTGTTATGAAATGTAATGTTCGTTGCAAGAAGATAAGGCAAGGGCGGCGGGTTAAAAAATGGAATTTAGAAGCAGTGAATGAATTAACGAGGAAGGAGTATCAGGAGGCTGTAGAGAAAATGATGGATGACGGTAAAGAACTGAGTGCTATTGAAGAAAAATGGGAATGTATCAAGAAAGGGATATTGGAAGCCGCTAAAGACACTATAGGAACCGTTAACGGGAAAAGGATAAGGAAACAATGGGTAACGGATTAGATGATTGCGAAGATGGATGAGAGAAGAAGATGGAAAAATGTAAACACAGAGTTAGGCAAAATGAAGTACAAAGAGTGAAACAATAAATTGAGAAGGGCCACAAATAAAGCAAAAGAAGAATGGTGGAAAACGCAATGCGAGGATATGGAAAGTTTACAGAAGAAGGGTGAAATTGGTGCTCTATACAGCAAGGTTAAGTTATTATCGGGAAGTAAGAAGGTAAGAGCTGTGCTAACAGTTAAAGATAAATGGGGTAAGATAATAGTTGAACCAGGAAAAATCCAAGAGAGATGGAAGGAATATATAGAAGCACTGTATGGTAAAGAACTTAGGCCGACAAGGTTAGACATAGAAAAGGAACATGACGTAGAAGAAGATAGCTTAGGTCCAGGCATACTCGACGATGAAATAGAAAGGGCATTAAAGGAGATGAAAGCAAATAAGGCTGTGGGGGTGGACAATATTCCTGTAGAAATGTTGAAATGGTTAGGGAAAGGTGGGAAAAAGGCCATATATGGACTGATTCGTAGTATCTATGAGGAAGGAATCTGGCCGGAAGATTTTGTGAGATCGGTGTTAGTTTCTATTCCAAAAAAGGCAAAGGCTTCGTCATGTGAGGATTACAGAACAATAAGTTTGATATCCCATGCAGCTAAAGTTATTCTCAGGATCATCAACAAAAGGATAGAGAGTAAGGCAAATGATTACTTAGGGGATGATCAGTTTGGGTTCAGGAAAGGAAGAGGTACGCGTGATGCCATTGCAGTAATGAGATCACTAGTCGAGAGGAATATAGAATACAATCAGGACGTTTTTGCCTGTTTTGTAGATTTCGAAAAAGCGTTTGATAGAGTGAATTGGGAAAAATTAATGCCTGTATTGCAGAAAATAGGAATGGATTGGAGGGACAGGAGACTGATCCGCAACCTGTACATGTCTCAGACTGCTCAGGTGCGAGTGGGGAACGGAGAGTCTGGATGGGCAGTGTTAGGAAGAGGTGTAAGGCAGGGTTGCCCATTGTCACCGGTACTGTTCAACGTATATGTAGAGGAAATGATTAAAGAGGCATGGGAAGAACTGGAGGTAGGAATGAAAGTCATAGGGGAACTCGTAAAATCGGTTAGGTTTGCTGATGACCAAGCATTAGTTGCTCAGTCAGCCAAGGGGTTGCAAGCATTGTTGAGTGAATTGGAGGTTCAGTGCGATAAATATGGGATGAGAATCAATAATAATAAAACAAAGGTTATGCGATTTTCCAGAAAGAAAAAGGCTAAGCTAAATATTAAAATAGGCGGGGAGAAAATAGAGCAGGTAGAACAGTTTAAGTATCTCGGAAGTGTTTTGGACCAATACGGTCAAAGTGGTAGGGACGTAAGGAGAAGAATTGCGCTAGGCAAGGAGGCTTTCTCAAGGAGGAGGGAGTTGATGACGGGGATGTTGAGTAGGGATGTTAAGACAAGACTCGTAAAAACTCTGATATGGAGCGTAGCTATGTACGGCGCGGAAACGTGGTCGCTGAAGCAGGAGGATAGACGTAGATTGGAGGCTTTTGAAATGTGGGTGTGGAGAAGAATGGAGAAGGTGAAATGGACCGAAAGGAAAACAAATGAGGAAGTACTAGAAATGGTGGGGGAGGAGAGGGGTTTGTTGAGAGAAATCCTATGGAGGCAGGAAAAATGGATGAAAGGCGTATTGAGCGGTAGTGGAATGTTGAAGAGGGTAATAGAGGGGAGAATGTTGGGCAAGCGAGGTAAGGGTAGGAACAGGATAGGGATGTTGGACGGGATGAAGGGTGGAAAGAAGTACACCGAGATGAAGAGGGACCTGATATAGATTAGTTTGCTAGGTGGGGAGTCACAAAATGTTTATTTGATAGTTGTGTCCATCCAAAAACCTACCTTAACCGGTAGATTACCTAATAAAATATATATATATATGATGATGATTAGGTAATCTATATATATATATATAGATTAATATTATATATTTATATATATATATATATATATATATATATATATATATATATATATATATATATATATAGATTAATATTATATATATATTATAGATTTTATATATATATATATATTATTATTAGGTAATCCCTCTTCATCTCTGTGTACTTCTTTCCACCCTTCATCCCATCCAACATCCCTATCCTTTTCCTACCCTTTCCTCGCTTGCCCAACATTCTCCCCTCTATTACCTTCTTCAACATTCCACTACCACTCAAATGCCTTTCAGTGACCACGTTTCCGCTCCGTACATAGCTACGCTCCATATCAGAGTTTTACGAGTCTTGTCTTAACATCCCTACTCAACGTCCCCGTCATCAACTCCCTCGTCCTTGAGAAAGCCTCCTTGCCTAGCGCGATTCTTCTCCTTACTTCACTACCACTTTGACCGTATTGGTCCAAAACACTTCCGAGATATGTAAACTGCTCTACCTGCTCTATTTTTTCCCCGCCTATTTTAATATTTAGCTTAGCCTTTTTCTTTCTGGAAAATCGCATAACCTTTGTTTTATTAATATTGATTTTCATCCCATATTTATCGCACTGAACCTGCAATTCACTCAGCAATGCTTGCAACCCCTTGGCTGACTGAGCAACTAATGCTTGGTCATCAGCAAACCTAACCGATTTTACGAATTCCCCTCGGACTTTCATTCCTACCTCCAGACTTCTTTCCTCCCTTCATCCCGTCCATCATACCTATCCTGTTCCTGCCCTTACCTCGCTTGCCCAACATTCTCCCCTCTATTACCCTCTTCAACATCCACTACGGCTCAATACGCCTTTCATCCATTTTTCCTGCCTCCATACGATTTCTCTCAACAAACCCCTGTCCTCACCCACCATCTCTAGTACTTCCTCATTTGTTTTCCTTTCGGTCCATTTCACCTTCTCCATTCTTCTCCACACCCACATTTCAAAAGCCTCCAATCTACGTCTATCCTCCTGCTTCAGTGACCACGTTTCCGCGCCGTACATAGCTACGCTCCATATCAGAGTTTTTACGAGTCTTGTCTTAACATCCCTACTCAACGTCCCCGTCATCAACTCCCTCCTCCATGAGAAAGCCTCCTTGCCTAGCGCAAGTAATCTCCTTACGACCCTACCACTTTGACCGTATTGGTCCAAAACACTTCCGAGATATGTAAACTGTTCTATCTGCTCTATTCTTTCCCCACCTATTTTAATATTTAGCTTAGCCTTTTTCTTTTTGGAAAATCGCATAACCTTTGTTTTATTAATATTGATTCTCATCCCATATTTATCGCACTGAACCTCCAATTCACTCAGCAATGCTTGCAACCCCTTGGCTGACTGAGCAACTAATGCTTGGTCATCAGCAAACCTAACCGATTTTACGAATTCCCCTCCGACTTTTATTCCTACCTCCAGTTCTTCCCATGCCTCTTTAATCATTTCCTCCACATATACGTTAAACAGCACCGGTGACAATGGGCAACCCTGCTTTACACCTCTTCCCAACACTGCCCATCCGGACTCTCCGTTCCCCACTCGCACCTGAGCAGTCTGAGACATGTACAGGTTTCGGATCAGTCTCCTGTCCCTCCAATCCATTCCTATTTTCTGCAATACACGCATTAATTTTTCCCAATTCACTCTATCAAACGCTTTTTCGTAATCTACAAAACAGGCAAAAACGTCCTGATTGTATTCTATATTCCTCTCGATTAGTGATCTCATTACTGCAATGGCATCACGCGTACCTCTTCCCTTCCTAAACCCAAACTGATCATCCCCTAAGTAATCATTTGCCTTACTCTCTATACTTTTGTTGATGATCCTGAGAATAACTTTAGCTGCGTGGGATATCAAACTTATTGTTCTGTAATCCTCACATGATATAGACTTTGCCTTTTTTGGAATAGGAACTAACACCGATCTCACAAAATCTTCCGGCCAGATTCCTTCTTCATAGATACTACGAATCAGTCCATATAGGGCCTTCTTCCCGCATTTTCCTAAACATTTCAACAGTTCTACAGGTATGTTTTCCACCCACACGGCCTTATTTGCTTTCATCTCCTTTAATGCCCTTTCTATTTCATCGTCGAGTATGCCTTGACCTAAGCTATCTTCTTCTACGTCATGTTCCTTTTCTATGTCTAACCTTGTCGGCCTAAGTTCTCTACCATACAGTGTTTCTATATATTCCTTCCATGTCTCTTGGATTTTTCCTGGTTCAACTATTATGTTACCCCACTTATCTTTAACTGTTAGCACAGATCTTGCCTACTTACTTCCCAATAATAACTTAATCTTGCTGTACAGAGCACCAATTTGTTGATTCTTCTCTAAACTTTCCATATCCTCGCATTGCTTTTTCCACCATTCTTCTTTTGCTTTATTTGTGGCTCTTCTCAATTTATTGTTTTACTCTTTGTTCTTCATTTTGCCTAACTCTGTATTTACCATCTTCCATGATCTTCTCTCATCCATTTTTGCAATCACTTCATCCTTTACCCATGGTTTCCTTATTCTTTTCCCCTTAACGGTTCCTATAGTGTCTTTAGCTGCTTCCGATATCCCTTGCTTGATACATTCCCATTTTTCTTCGATTGTACTCAGTTCTTTACCGTCATCCATTATTTTCTCTACAGCCTGCTGATACTCCTTCCTCGTTAATCCATTTAATGTTTCTACATTCCATTTGCTAACCCGCCGCACTTGCTTTATCTTCTTGAAAGAAGAAGAAAAAGAACTTGCTAATGTGCACTTGCAAAGACATCTGACCCTGGTGGGGTGGTCATTGAGTGATGATATCACATTAAAATGACTGCAATGAGGAAAGCAAGGGGAAACCACCTGAATTATTTATCCCAAATGTTATGATTTTTAAAGTATAGTTACCAAAATTTTATTTGAGTAAGTTTTGACCAACTGCACTCTGTTTTCATTGTTTCTTGATTAATTGGCCAACATGATTAGGTTTGCCAAATTGTGAATTGATTCTGGCTCTGGTCCTAGCTCTGGGTCATCCTCACTTAGTGCATTGTACTCGCAGTTCAAGTGAATACTAAGTTCAGGAGAATATCCCAAATCTGAGGCTAATAGTTGGGCTTAAAAGTGACCAATTTGTGACTGTACTGAAACTGCAAGCAATTATAATTAGCGAGGGTTTAAAGCAACTCCTAATCTGTTAGTATGGACACTCAAATGAAGTATTTTTTCAACTGTCAAATCTTTCTTAATTTACTGATATTTTTTGGCAAGTTTGGTGGACCAAGGAATAAGGAAATAGAAGGGAATGCTGTCCATTCTCTCAATTCCTCTTGGCATCCATCTTCCGTCTGCATCATCCCTTCGTGAAACCTCTCTTAGCAACCTTGCCTCCTCACCCATCATTACTCTCTTAGCTTCCCCTTCCGGTTGCATTATTTCTTCTAACCCTATCCGCACTCACAAATCCTTTTGTTTGGTCCTGCATACTTTCAACCTCCCTTGATTACACCCAGTAGGAGTGTTCCTTTCCTTTTGTCTTCTGCATCCATCGCACTGGATCTCCTCCATATTTTTCTCCTGCCTTCTTTGGATTTCTGCCAACAACCTTCTCTCTTCCCCCAACATGCAGAATTGTAAATCTTGCAAGTTGTGCATTTATGCCCAGAATATTTTAGCATGTAATGAAAAAATTTCTATCCTATGAAAAATATTTGTAAGCTTCCGAGGGATTTACTTGAATCCCAACGCTTTGGTGTGATGGGCCTCCTTGCAATCAAATGCTGTTGCAATAGGATTAGCTTTATTTCCAGAAATAATAGTTGATTGATCCTGATTATTTTCTGTCCCCCAGTGATGTGTACTCTGCTCTCTTTTCTCCAGGCCACCATTCCAGGGATCTTATGCGGTCCAATGACTGCCGAGTTGGTGACATCCTCCAGGGGTCGATGGTTTCCTGTTTTTGTCCTGGCAGCCACAGTCAACTTGACTGGGGCTGTAATTTACCAAAGCCAAAGCTCTGCATCTCAGATAATTTGATCTTGAATGTACTGTAGAGGAAATGTTAGGATGTCCACTCTTGCTCACATGGTGCTGCTGTTGAATGTTGAAGTGAGTTTAGAATTTGAACTGCATGTTCCGTGGCTCAAAACACATTATGGACCTTAAGGTATATCCTGAAAGAGATAAATCATTTTTGCAAAGGTGGTTTTAAAAATACTGGCAAATTTTATACTGATGTAATATCAAGGATGTAATGCTGATGTTGTTGAACGTGTAATGTAATGAACAATTTTTGTATTGAATTGGAGTTGCACCCTATTTCAGTAAGGCCACACATTCCAGGAATCTATAAGTGGAGAAAAACTTTGGGTAATGTCCTTTTTCTACAGAATTTTTTTATTTTAAATATTGTAGATAGGAAATCATGAATTTTAATTTTTAGGTTCCCTGTAAAATATTGCTGCAGATTTATTCTTTGTAAAAGTATACATTTTAAGTAAGAATATATTGAATTGCAGAGGTGTAGAGGAGGATACATCAGTTGCCTTTAGTTTGCTTGAACTTGGTTTTATGTTGTGGTTTAAGCAATGCAGTGAGGCAAAGCCAAACATCAGTTGTTTATGGTTGTGCTCTAGGTGCTCTATGGCGTGCGCTCGAGTAAAAGATATTTGGGAGTGGACAGACATTTACTTTGGGAGATGCTTGAGAGAGTTGGTTCTTCTTATTTTTATTTGACATATTTGTTCCATTAGTCTTCATTATTTAACCCATTCTGTCAGAAATCTGCTGTCAGTGACCCATGGGGGGCTATCACATTATGCTCAGTAAGAGGAAGCATTTTTCTCGTGTTCTCTTGAATCATTTTCAATGACTTTTAGTTGCATGTGAAAGTAAATCACTGTTTTGTGATATGTAGATCAAATGATCTCCAGTGTAAGTAAATTTTATCCATAGCAATTATTAATGTGTTTTGGTTACAAAGTGTTAGGTGCTATGAATCCCAATCCATCTCTCGTAAGCATGTATCTTTCTTTGGTCAAGCAGGTATGTGTGTATAATCGTGTGATGAGTTGGCGATTAAATCATCCAATTTCTCCTAAAAAAGTGACTTCTCCTTCGTTCGCTCACGAACCAAGGAAAACATGTACATCTAATAGTATGTGTAATCAATATATTTATCAGAAGTCCCACATGAGATTATGGAATGGATTCATTCCAAGTAGCCTCAGGTAAAAACTGACTGGAACAGGGTTTATTTGTTGCATGTTATTGTGTATTTGATCAAATCATGGATTTAGAAATCCTGAACCTGTATGAAACTAAAGCCAATCTTGTAAAAAATGAGTTTGATTTATTTGAATCCTCTTGCAGTAACCGTCCATTTCCATTCTACAATCTGGTACAATAGCTTATTTATGCTTATTAGGATTAACTAATTTCCTTTGCAAGAAATTTAGAATGGAGTGCCCTATAAGTCTCATGGTATTAACTGATGTGATGAGTATATTGCACATGGAACCTGTATCAGTAAATCAGTAGATTTCACACTGTTCTACCTAGCAGAGTTCATGGTCTCAAATCTACCCTTCGACTGGTGTTCCTCTTGGGTGGATTTGCTTGCCCATATTACAAATCAAGTTAATAACAATAATTTATACATGAATGAATAAGGTGTCATCAAAGCAGGCATGGATAGTGGCTTGCTTCCAATGTTTACTTTGGTCATGATTTAATGGAACCTTTTTGATTTGAGGGAAATATATTTCTCTTATGCAGCAGTAATTCTTAAGACCACCCTAGCAGTTCAAGGAAAAATTCATTGGGATCCTTTCATTGCAAATATCAGAGGATAAAATTTCGGTCCTAATGGAGTGTTAATATATATTTATATATGGCACCGAAGCATGGTCACTGAAGCAGGAGGATGGACGTAGATTGGAGGCTTTGAAATGTGGGTGTGGAGAAAAATAGAGAAGGTGAAATGGACCAAAAGGAAAACAAACGAGGAAGTACTAGGGATGGTGGGCAAGGAGAGGGGTTTGTTGGGAGAAATCCTATGGAGGCAGGAAAAATGGATGAAAGGAGTGTAGAGCGGCAGTGGGATGTTGAAGACGGTAATAGAGGGGAGAATGTTAGGCAAACGAGGAAAGGGCAGGAACAGGATAGGGATGTTGAATGGGATGAAGGGAGGAAAGAAGTACACAGAGATTAAGAGGGGACCCGATGTAGAATAGGTTGCTGGATTGGGTTTTGTTTGGAGTTACAAAATATTTATTTGGTAGTTGTGTCCATTCAAAAACCTACCTTAATCGGTAGATTACCTAATAATAATATAAAAATATTTACATACTCTCATATATATATATACATATTTCAAAGTTAAACTTGAAAATGATTTAGTACATCAAAACTTGTCGCCAATAAATCTTTATCAAGTGGAAAATTTCAACGGTTTTAGTCTCTGTTATTACTAAATCTTCAATTAATATGAGTACCTTTCCTTTGGTGGTCGTAAGAGTAATACATATATTATTTTGATTCTGCTAGGAAACATAAATACTTGGGCTAATTGTAACTTGTACATACGTTTAACCCCAAGGACAAGTTTTTGGAATGAATACAAATTCTTCTCATTAGTAATTAAATGGAGTGAATAACGAAAAAGTATGTTCCGAGTCTTTGTAATTCTCCGTAAAAACATTCTCTTATCCTTCTATCATAGGTTAGTTGGATAAGAACCCTCCTTTAAAAATGTTTTATTTTGATAGGAATCCTTAACAGATTGATTCGTCACGAGCTGCTCAGAAAAGGATTTTTGCCTCTCTCTCTCTAAACCCCAACCCCTTGAGTTAATTTGATCACTCACAACAGATATTAATGTTTTGAACTTGGAATAATTTCCCTTGGCAGGCAGCCCTTCCATGAACAAACGTGACCTGTTGGCGGGAGAAAAAAACATTTTGAAAAGGAACGTCTTGCTGGAAAAGATGGGAAAATCACCACAAAACCATTATTTGATTCAAAATAGCATAGTATTCGGAGACCAAAGGCATGTAAAACCCTTCCTTCCTCTGGCAGCGTTAAGAGATATTAAATATTCACATAATCCACCAGAAATAAACATAAAATGAACATACCTACGGCCGTGAAACAATGGAAAAACGAAGTAAGCAAGGACGTAAACTTGATTGGCAATGGGTTTGTTTTGGTGGGTACGTAATAACAAGGTGACAACTTGGGGTAAATTGAAAATAACACATTGCATTGTTGTTGATAAATAAAAACAAACCTGGTGCCAATCAAATTTACGGCCTTGGTTATTTTGTTTTTCCATCAACTACAAGGTTTGTGTGATACTGAAGGCTAGAGTTTACCTGTCTCATAGTAAGCTCTATGTTTTGTGTGAAATTAACACATTTTTAGGGTCTAGGTGTGTGGTAGTTACTAGGGTAACCGGTGGTTTCCCGTGAAGCTTGGGGACTAAAAAGATCAAAGAGCTTGGGAAAAACTGTAGGCACCTGATGTCGGCAGGAATCAAAGCCAGCTTCTGGATGCTTTACATTTGACCAAATTTTATATTTTGGCCATATATTTACTATATATGTACAAAGTAAGGACTAGAGCAGGTACTCGGATATCATTGACAATAATAGACAAACAAGTTAGCGAGAGTACCTTGGTAATAAATTGGTACTAGTGATTAACTAATATTTATTATTATTTCATCTCATTATTTTACAATGGTTAAATAACGTCCAAAGGTAAAGGAAAAGTCTTATAAGTGGTTTCCTGAAGTGATCTGGTTTTGAAGAAAGAGAAATTGTTCAACAAGATGATGAGCATGATCGTCAGGAATGCATGAAGAATCATCTACATGGATTGATTGCCTAAAGGACAAAGCATGCGTGGAAAGAATCATACATCATTTAATGCCCCAGTTGACAAAAGAATTAGATTAGATAGAAAAAGAAGATTACATCTTCTTCATAACGAGAAATGTGTTCATATGTGTGACCAGGATTGAGATTCTTTCCATTTCAATCGATTGCAATTCAAATCAGCTTCTCAAAAGGAAATAAATAGATGAAGAACGAAATGCAAGTAAGGGGCTGAGAAGTTGTAAACATTTTGCGATTATGCTGTTTTAATAACTTTTACTGCTACATCAAGTAAGAGGTAAAAGATGACAGTATAATTTTTTATTTTAATTTTCCGGTAAATCATTCTGTGCAATTTAAAACGATCAGAATGTGCGATAAAACCGGCTTGAAACTCTGCAGATTGTGTTTAAACAGTCGTGGGTTGTTGATCAATGTTTTCGGGGAAAATAGTGAATTGGAATTCATGTTGAAAAAGACTGTAGAGGATTTAATAGATGTTAAAGTAAGTTCAATTGTCTGCGGTACGTTCTTTTTAAAATTAAGTGTGTAAAAGATCTTAAATGAATGAGTAAGATATTCCGTAATGAGTTTATATATTCCGTACACTGTTGTCAACAAGTTGATTCTTCTTAGGGAAAAGTGCGTTTCGTCCATTCTGTTGTTAATGTCTGTTTATGACATATTTTATTAGGTCGTGGAGGATGCAAATCATCCCTGGTTAGTGTGTTCTACCTGCATGGAGAAGCTTACGGAATTTCGGCTGTTTAAGCGTCGATGTGCAGAGTGTTTGTATGTTTTCTATAATCGCATCCAAAAGGGGTGCAATCCTGCAACGAAAGACTGGATACACAATCGAGGGGAAGTAAGTTGTACACATTAAGTTGAACCATGTCAGCGGCGAAGACATCTTTGTGGAATAAGGAATATTTCGTCGTATCTTCTCTGATTAATATGCAGAAACATTATTTGTTCGTCACTACGGCCATTATGATCAAACCCAATTACTTTAAAGTTTGGCAAAAATACTCACTCTTCAATAAGGGAAAAATGGAAGCATTGGAAATTTCAATTCTTAGATAATTTATCATGAGAAATAAAGTTGTGTGCTTTAAAAAGTTTTAAATATGCACTTTCTATTTCTTAAAAGAATGAACGACATCAATTATTTAGACACTTCGAAAAATTGGCTTTTTGAGTGAGTAATTTGACCAACTCTCTTCCCCTCTTACTTCATGAGAGTTTTAACTATTTCATTATTTATTTAGTCTAATAAGAGCAGCAGCCAATGACATTGGGCAAATAACAATCAGATTGCCTTCCTGAATGATGCACCATTTTCACCCTTCCACTTTAGACTTTCCATTTCCACACTGCGTCTTCACAATGGTTCTTTTTTTCTAAGTTTAATTAACCTTGGTTTATTCTTTAACTTTTCATGCCTAATTTTACCTAACACTGTGGTTACAACTGATTCATACTGTTCCTAAATGTTTGCCTAGCCAAAATTAATAATCTAACTGATACCTCATAGAGTCACCTGAAATTTCCCTTTTCACAGATATACCTTTTGTTTATGTCTAAACCAAGGTTTGGTGATGACTAAACCTTGTCTCTCTTCTGCAGAACTCAATGGTGCTTCCCCATGGTCATACCTCGTACCTAAACTCTAGTCCTCCACCTCATCACTCTCTGTGCCTTTGCATTTTTTTAATATTCTATTCGGTAGTCACTAACAATTGTTTCCCTGCAGGAACACACACCTCTAACGGATGGTATATCCTGTCGACTTCTTCATCCTTATGATTGCTTATTGGCTTCTAGACAAGACCTTAATGACGATCAGGTCCCTTGGTTTTCTCTGTTCTTCTACTAAAATTATTCTGTTAGTTACTAGGTCTATTTTAACCATGCTTTTATCAGCACCATTTCAATATTATTGCCCTCCTGATATTCAGTGGCTTTATTTTCCAGAGTTAAGGGGCTCAGAATTTTGTAGTTACAGGGTCCATCTCAGACATCCTCTAATGGCAACGGTTTTTGTAATGATTTATTACAAGATTAAAGAAATGTAATCCAAGCTGAATGTTTCTTTCCTTTCTGAATGGGATTTACAGTAACTGTAAATAGCAAGCAGAGATGTAGTGGTCATGGAGTAGTTGTTTGATTACCAATTGGGTGACATAGGTTAGATTCCTATACACACCTCTCTGGCCACCCTCTGCCATTCACCTGCGGTATCTGATTCTCAGCACAGTACCAGATGTCACCCCGGGAAATCGTAGGTGGCACAGGGAAAGAATTTGACCCCCCTCCCCTTTTTAATACCCTACTAGTGGGTGAATTTCACTGAATGCCATAATGGCCTTAGCATTGGGTGAACTCCAACATTAACTACCAATAAAAAGAGATGCTTCACGTGTGATATGGTGGAATATCATGATTAATAAAAAATCTTACATCGCAAGGACTTAGACCTCATCAACGAAGTCCAATTTTTATCTTCACCCTCCCCCCTCCTCTCCATTACCTTCCCTCGACGTACTTGTGACCAGTGATCCCTTGTCCTTAACCATTGGAATTTCCCCCATCCCCCTGTGCAACCTCTGACCATGTTTTCCCGAAGAAGGCGGTAAGCCATTTGTCCCCACCCTCTTTCTTCACGGACGATTTGGGAAGGCTCAACACTGCGGGACAACTCCCACCCTAAAACCCCCGACATTTGTAAGTGAAATCCCTACTCCATCCCTCCCTAAACCCTCGCTAGGGCTTTCCCACCGTTCCCCCCTTGGAACCATAATAGACAGTGATTCCAAATCTTGACCCCTTTTCACGCCTCTTTGTGCTTTGATATTTTGCGCCCAGTCAATGACCGGGGTAAACCCAGATTTCATCCCCTTTCTCCACAGCCCTAGGACTATGGCACCGCTCCGAGGGAACAACGAGACACCCACTCCATCCAGCCACAAGGTTTTCTCTGGACTTGATTGTGTTCACCACCCCTTTCTCCTCCCCCGCACCTCGTCACTCACACGTCCTTCCATCCCTCCCTTCCCTCTATCTTCCATTTTCCACTACACACCAACCCCCCCCTTACTAGCTTTTCAGCATATATACTAGACACTGAGTTATAACTGTCACCAGAAGATGATGTAGTTACATCGAAACTGGTCGTATTAAAATTTTATTTTGTGGAGAATTGCCAATTTTTATTAATTAACTACCAAACCGACCTTCCCCTTGATTATTGTGTTTATGGTTTAAAAGGAGGAGAGTGATATCCTGAGGCATGATAACAAGTGTGCGGAGAGACCAGGAAGGGATATGGATGGCAGTGCATCTTGCAAAGTGTACCTTGTAGTGGGCGTTGAGTAATGCCTTGGAAACTCTTTCTTCAGTTTGAACGGCAACAGTTGAGGTGGATGGCATTATATTGGGCACATAAATTAATTGGATGGATAGTAATAATTATAATAAATTAAAGATCTAGTGGAAAGAATTGAGGAATTATGCATTGCAGTGCAAGCAAATTCTGTTTCCCAAAGTTTTAAATTAAAGTGTCTCAAAGTGTTCTTATTTTGAAATGTTTATCGTCTCCTCTTATTAAAATGTAGTTTGGTATGCTTTGCATTAGTTTCCCAGTGAGATCAAGAAAGAGATTGATGAGGATGCAATTGCCAGTGATGCTGTTGACAGTGGTGCTGTTGATGTCCGAGATGACATGATCGTTGTCAAAGAGAAGATTGACACTGCCAGTGGATACTCTGTTGCTGCAGAAAAGGATGTAGGTTGGCCAATCGTCGCATCAATACAAGAATGCGACAGTCATTGGTTCAGCAATGGTGAAGCAGGGAATTTGGTGAGTGCGCACATTCATGTCATATTACATAATTGGCCAATTGTGCTTTGAATCCAGTGTAATTTAAAGTAAAACTTTGCCGTTTGAATTTGAACAATCCCCTCTCATACCATGAGTTTCGCACTTAGTAGTTTGTTGTCCTTCAATTCCGCTTCATCTCATGTGACCTTTAAGGACTCCAGTTCCTCTTGTTCTGTTTGGAGTAGTGATTTAGGAAAATTTAAACACTTCCATCAATCATTATAATTAGTATGTTAACCTGAAAAATGATCAAGTCTGTTGGTTCCGTGCACTTATCCTGTTAATATTCTATCACTAGCTAGGTCTACGTTAGCTATGCTTTTATCATCATTTTTATTCAGTATTATTGCCACCGCGATATTCAATGTCATGATTACTCAGGGTTTTGGGGCTCAGTATTATGTAATGCCAGGGTCCATCTAAGACATATCTTCGTAGCAAAGGTATTTGCAATGAATTATTAAAATTTAAATGAAATTTTATCAATACAGAAAGCTTTCTTTTCTGAATGGGACTTATAGGAACTATAAATAAAAGATGGAGATATGGTTGTCAAGAGGTGTGGATTAGATTACCGACTGGGAGACCTGGATTACATTCCTGTACACATCTCTCTGGTTACCCTCTGCCATTCACCCGAGTTGCTCGATTGTTAAAAGGGTCCCAGATGTGATCCTGGTGATAGCACAGGAAAGGAATTTCACCTACTCCCAATTTTTAACCCTTTGCGCTCGAGGCCTTTCCGTGCGGACCAACCAGCAACTCGAGATGTTTCGTAGCGTTTTGTCCTTTTATAAAGTAAATACGAATTTATTGAGCAAATTTCAAGCCCCTAAAAAAAAAATTACACCACCATTTCAAAGATTTTTGTAAGAAATAGTACCATGTGGTTAATTGATTTGCACGATCGACACCACCCATATGATTTATTACAACATTAGACTTCTTGACGGTAACTTCAACTGTCGCATCGGGCTCTTGGCGACATAAGGTGCGTCGAGAGGATAGATAATCAGGGAATAATCAAGCCGAAATACCCAGGAACGTCATGGCAATATATTTTTCCCAAAACAAGGCACATGGTAAAAAGTAGATCACTTACGTGCTACGATGAGAGCGAGGGAGAGAGAGAGCCGGGCACCGGGATGCGATCCCTACTCGGGATAGCACGATTGGGCGACAGCGAAACGTTCGTTGGCAGACGCGGGCACGGCGAACGTATCCCCAATCGTCAGCGCGGCACGGAGCAGAACCAGAGGGGAGACGGGACAGCGAGGAACGCGGGCACGGCGAGCGTTACCCCGGCGGAGCCTTCGTTCTCGAGTACGGCTGGCAGGGGGTGGTCTGGTCGTCTAGCCGAAGTCACGGCGAGCGTAACGAGCCTCGTGCTAGACGCGGTCACGACATGCGTGGCCCAACTGCCCCCGATGCCTTGCCGACAGCCGAATTTATTCCCGCTCCTGGGCATGACCCTTGTCCTCTGACGCGCGCAGCCAGGAGTCATACTTAGGGAAGCAAGGCTTTCCCGGCCCACGTCACCGGCCCTCGGTACTGATAACGAAACTAGTCATGCCCCTGCGGAGTCATGCCCGGTATCTAGTTTCCACGAATTAGATGATGCGTAAGGTGCCTATCACGAGGGTATCGCGAATGCATACCCTCGACACAACATCACCTCTTATCATTCTTCTTACAGAAGTCATTCCTGCATTGTTCCAATTCGTCAAGCACGTGACAACCCTCTTGTTTTTCCGTGATAAAACTAATGTATTTCGCTTGCGGAATGCTACTGTTAATTTCCTGCCGAATTTTGGTTTTTTGATTTGGTTTGGCAAGTGCTCCCTACTTGTTAGTATTGTTTCTGACAAGTGGCATTTCAATTTCAATAACTCTTCAGCTAGGATAAAGCTGGTGTAGTTCCGATCAGTGAACATGTGGTGTCCTTGACCCGTACTGATTCCGTGACCAGTACTCTTGCAAATTTGTGAGTGGCATTGTCCCCATATTTATCATAATGCTAATAAATGCCCACATTTCTTCGGTAGTCACACTGTGCCAAGTTTGCCATATCAAGAACGGTGATAGCCTCTTGTTCTCTAACTTTCTTCCGGCATAATTATTTGTTTCTGTAAATACTTCATTTACGAGTTCATCAGTAAAAAATAGTTTTAAAAAATCTAATGGTTCTTTCATGTCTGCGAATATGTTCGGTTCTGCAAGACTGTTGCCAGCAAAAACAGTATTCTCAGGAGTATCTTCGGATTCTGGACAGCTAATCCATTTGGAACTGTCAGATTGTGGTTCTTCTCCAGCATCATTGTCACTGTCTATTATTCTAATTTTTTGCCTTCTTTACACCCCTTATTCATCAATATCATCATCACTGCTCGCGTTCTCTCTATCATCAAGCTCTTTGTGTATAGATGTAATTTCCTCGTTTAGCAACTCTAAATCAAACTCATCTTCACTAGAGTGTATTTCATTTTTATGGTCCATGGTAATTATTAGGTAATCTACAAGTTAAGGTAGGTTTTTGGTTGGACACAACTATCAAATAAACGTTTTGTGACTCCCCACCTAGCAAACTAATCTATATGAGGTCCCTCTTCATCTCTGTGTACTTCTTTCCTCCCTTCATCCCGTCCAACATCCCTATCCTGTTCCTGCCCTTACCTCGCTTGCCCCACATTCTCCCCTCTATTACCCTCTTCGGGGATCAAAAACTTCAACTTGTCTAGACTCTTTGCCACAGCTGTCAGGTTCGAACTGAGACCGAAAATGAAATCCGGTACCTGGTTGCATACTAATTTCAGATAAGAAAGTCTTATCTCCATTTGAAGGAACTAAGGATAAGAAAGACTTATTTCCATTTGAAGGGATTTCATTTCACACTTCATTAGATTATACAAACAGAGCGTAGGAACCCACGTCGAAGGAGCTAAACGTAAACAACTACCACCGCATATCAAGTTACTGCAGCGTACGAAGTGGTGAGCGACAGTCACCTCTCTAGTTGCGGCACGAAATCGCGTGGTGAGTGAGACTTACCTCTCGAGTGCAAACCCTATTAATGGGTGAATTTCACTGAATGCCAAAATGGTCTTACCGGTGGGTGAACTCTATCATTAGCTACCAAACCGACCTTCCTCTTGATTATTGTGTTTATGGTTTAAAAGGAGGAGAGTGATGTCCTGAGGCATGACAACAATGGTGTTGAGATGGGGATGAGGTGTTGATATGTTGACAGGAAAGGATGCGGTTGATGGTACATTTTGCAAAATGTGGTCATTGAGTAGTGCCGTGGAATCTCTTTATCATTCAATTTGAATAGAAATAATTAATTGAGATGTCAATTACACAGTGGGCCCTTGGATGTATTTGATGGGTGCAAATAATTTCAAAAAAGGAAAGATCAAGGTGAAAAAATGAGCAATTATGCATTGCAGTCAAAATAAAAGCTGCTTCCTAAAGTTAATTACTATTGTGCCTTAAAGTGGTTTGGTTTACAGCTGCTCTAGTTTTTATCTCGAAAGATTTTATTTTCCTGGTGTTCTTTTTAGAAATGTTAATCATCTTCCATTATTAAATTTCAATGTGTTAATGCTTTGCATTAGTTTCGCAGTGAGATCAAGAAAGAGATTAACAAGGACGCAATTGCCGTTGACACTGTTGGCGGTAGTGCTGTGGATGTCCGAGATGACATGATCGTTGTCAAAGAGGAGATTGAAGTTTCCAGTAGATGGTCTGCTACTAAAGAAATGGATGCAGATTTTCCAATGGTCACTTTAATGCTGGAAGGTGACAGTTATTTGTCTAGCAATGATAAAGCAGGGATTTTGGTGAGTGTGCATATTCATGTTTTGTGCATAATTAGCCCCTTGCACTTTGAATCCGGTGCCATTCAAAGTAAAATTGCTGTTCGAGTGCCAATCCTTATTTCAATTATGATCTAATTTGTAATCAGAGCACATTCTCCAAACCAAAGCACGTAGATGGTGGATTCTTGTGAATACATTTAAGAAGTGACCCATAATTCTAAATATGACATAGCTGCCAACATTTCGATTCCTGACTTGGTCAACATCTTCAGGGCTTCTGAGTGCCGTTTCGCCAAAAAGTGTCCAGTACATATACAGTATCCCCCACAGCGACATCATTGGAAGCATAGAACAGGCTGTCGGGAAACTTCCAGAAGACTCGGCTGAGGAAGTGAGAAATGAAATTTCTCTGGTCCTGAAAAGGGCCGTGCCACCTAAACCCAAAGTCACGAGAGAAGAGCGGGCTGCTCTCTACACTTTATGAAGAAATGTGGACATCACCATCTTGCCCGCGGACAAAGAAAATGCTACGGTATTGATGAAAACCGAAGACTACCACCTAAAAATCTGGGAGATTCTCTCAGATGAAGCCTACCGGCGTCTGCCCCGCGACCCCACTAACGCCATTACGGGGAAGACTACCGCTCTGATGAAGATATCTCTGGCCTGCCTACCGAGACCATCAGGAAACTACAGCCTCCAGCTCCTGCTCCTCCCAGGATGTACGGACTACCAAAAGTGCACAAGGAGGGGACACCGTTACGTCCGATTGTGAGTGCCACAGGGTCACCCACCTACAACCTGGCCAAGCACCCAACAGGCATCCTTGCGCCGTACGTGGGTTCGTGTGAGCACCATGTTAAAAACTCAGCGGAATTCGTAAAAACCTTAGAAGGCATTCAATTAGGGACAAACGGCATCATGGTCAGTTTCGACAAGGTATCTCTATTTACCCGAGTGAACTTTCAAGGAGAGGGAAGGTGTCAGCCTTCAGAAAGAAGATTTGACAGTCAGACTGTTAAACTTTTCCACCTCGTCTTAACATCTACGTATTTCCCTTTTTATGACGCCAAGTTTTTTGAGCGGACAGATGGAGTAGCTATGGGATACCCGCCTTCCCCGGCCATCGCTAATTTCTTCTTGGAGGATTTTGAAGAAAAGGCACTGAACGCAGCTCCAATGCAACCAAAGTGTATCTTCAGATACGTGGATGACACGTTTATAATCTGGCCCCATGGACTCAACACCTTGAACGCCTTCCTAGAGAACATGAACAACCAGCACCCGAACATCCACTTTACCATGGAGATGGAGAAGAACCATCGCCTCCCGTTCCTTGACTTATTAATCCACAGAAGAGACGGAAGGCTGGGGCATAGCGTTTATCGTAAACCCACCCACACTGATCCCTATCTCAATGGTAACAGCCACCACCACCCTGCTCAGCGCGGTGCCATCCTGTCTTGGCTGATCCACAGGGCTAAGGTGGTAGCCAACAAGGAGAGCTTACCGGCTGAAATCAAACATCTGAAGAAGACGTTCCTTCAGAATGGATAGGGTGAGCGGCAAATCTACCTGGCCCTCAGAAGGGCCAAAGAGGAAGGCAGAAGACGAGCTGAGGAGACGGACGAGAAACCGCTCGCCACAGCATGCCTGCCATATGTCTCCACCGTATCGGGAAAAATATCCAGAATACTCGGGAGATTCAACATCACCACTATTCACATACCTCCAGCCAAAATAAGGCACCAGCTGGTCAACGTGAAGGACCCGATTGGCCTCAAGACTCCCGGGGTTTACCAAATTCCATGTGAGTACGGTGAGGTCTATGTTGGAGAAACAGGCCACACCATTGAAACCTGCATGAAGGAACATGAAAGACACCTGAGACTGGCCCAGCTGGAAAAATCAGACATAGCCGAACACAGCGTCGGCCGAGACCACACCATCAACTGGGGCAAGGCGAAATTACTTTGCAGCTCGTGTGGCTACTGGGATTGGCTGGTAAAGGAGGCCATCTGTTCCTCAGTGAGGCGGCTGCAATGGCGTCTGACCCCAGTGGGGTGGCCATTAAGTGATGGTGTCACGTTAAAAACACTATTGAAGAAGGCAATGGGAAACCACCTCAATTATGATTCCCAAGAATATAATGATGGGCACTATAGATTTCGCACAGTTTCCCAGGAGCGGATGCAGACTCTGACCACAATTTAGTTGTTTTGAAATGTAACGTCCATTTCAAGAAGCTAAGGCAAGGGCAGCGGGTTCGGAAATGGAATTTAGAAGCAGTAAATGGATTAACGAGGAAGAAGTATCAGTAGGCTGTATAGAAAATGATGGATGACTGTAAAGAACTGAGTACTATCGAAGAAAAATGAGAATGTATCAAGAAAGGGATATTGGAAGCTGCTAAAGACACTATAGGAACCGTTAACGGGAAAAGGTAAAGGAAACCATGTGTAACACATGAGATGATTGCAAAGATGGATGAGAGAAGAAGATGGAAAAATGTAAACCCAGAGTTAGGCAAAATGAAGTACAAAGAGTTAAACAATAAACTGAAAAGGGCCACAAATAAAGCAAAAAAAGAATGGTGGAAAACGCAATGCGAGGATATGGAAAGTTTACAGAAGAAGGGTGAAATTGGTTCTTTATACAGCAAGGTTAAGTTATTATCGGGAAGTAAGAAGGCAAGATCTGTGGTAACAGTTAAAGATAAATGGGGTAAGATAATAGTTGAACCAGGAAAAATCCAAGAGAGATGGAAGGAATATATAGAAACACTGTATGGTAAAGAACTTAGGCCGACAAGGTTAGACATAGAAAAGGAACATGACGTAGAAGAAGATAGCTTAGGTCCAGGCATACTCGACGATGAAATAGAAAAGGCATTAAAGAAGATGAAAGCAAATAAGGCTGTGGGGTTGGACAATATTCCTGTAGTAATGTTGAAATGGTTAGGGAAAGGAGGGAAGAAGGCCATATATGGACTGATTCGTAGTATTTATGAGGAAGGAATCTGGCTGGAAGATTTTGTGAGATCGGTGTTAGTTCCTTTTCCAAAAAAGGCAAAGGCTTCGTCATGTGAGGATTACAGAACAATAAGTTTGATATCCCACGCAGCTAAAGTTATTCTCAGGATCATCAACAAAAGGATAGAGAGTAAGGCAAATGATTACTTAGGGGATGATCAGTTTGGGTTCAGGAAAGGAAGAGGTACGCGTGATGCCATTGCAGTAATGAGATCACTAGTCGAGAGGAATATAGAATACAATCAGGACGTTTTTGCCTGTTTTGTAGATTTCGAAAAAGCGTTTGATAGAGTGAATTGGGAAAAAATAATGCGTGTATTGCAGAAAATAGGAATGGTTTGGAGGGACAGGAGACTGATCCGCAAACCTGTACATGTCTCAGACTGCTCAGGTGCGAGTGGGGAACGGAGAGTCCGGATGGGCAGTGTTAGGAAGAGGTGTAAGGCAGGGTTGCCCATTGTCACCGGTACTGTTCAACGTATATGTGGAGGAAATGATTAAAGAGGCATGGGAAGAACTGGAGGTAGGAATGAAAGTCGGAGGGGAATTCGTAAAATCGGTTAGGTTTGCTGATGACCAAGCATTAGTTGCTCAGTCAGCCAAGGGGTTGCAAGCATTGTTGAGTGAACTGGAGGTTCAGTGCGATAAATATGGGATGAGAATCAATATTAACAAAACAAAGGTTATGCGATTTTCCAGAAAGAAAAAGGCTAAGCTAAATATTAAAAAAGGCAGGGAAAGAAGCAGGTTTTTGGATGGACACAACTATCAAATAAACATTTTGTGACTCCCCACCTAGCCAACTAATCTATATCAGGTCCCTCTTCATCTCGGTGTACTTCTTTCCTCCCTTCATCGCGTCCAACATCCCTATCCTGTTCCTACCCTTACCTTTCTTGCCCAACATTCTCCCCTCTATTACCCTCTTCAACATTCCACTACCGCTCAATACGCCTTTCATCCATTTTTCCTGCCTCCATAGGATTTCTCTCAACAAACCCCTCTCCTCCCCCACCATTTCTAGTACTTCCTCATTTGTTTTCCTTTCGGTCCATTTCACCTTCTCCATTTTTCTCCACACCCACATTTCAAAAGCCTCCAATCTCGTCTATCCTCCTGCTTCAGCGACCACGTTTCCACGCCGTACATAGCTACGCTCCATATCAGAGTTTTTACGAGTCTTGTCTTAACATCCCTACTCAACGTCCCCGTCATCAACTCCCTCCTCCTTGAGAAAACCTCCTTGCCTAGCGCAATTCTTCTCCTTACGTCCCTACCACTTTGACCGTATTGGTCCAAAACACTTCCGAGATATGTAAACTGTTCTACCTGCTCTATTTTTTCCCCACCTATTTTAATATTTAGCTTAGCCTTTTTCTTTCTGGAAAATCGCATAACCTTTGTTTTATTAATATTGATTCTCATCCCATATTTATCGCACTGAACCTCCAATTCACTCAACAATGCTTGCAACCCCTTGGCTGACTGAGCAACTAATACTTGGTCATCAGCAAACCTAACCGATTTTACGAATTCCCCTCCGACTTTCATTCCTACCTCCAGTTCTTCCCATGCCTCTTTAATCATTTCCTCTACATATACGTTGAACAGTACCGGTGACAATGGGCAACCCTGCCTTACACCTCTTCCTAACACTGCCCATCCGGACTCTCCGTTCCCCACTCGCACCTGAGCAGTCTGAGACATGCACAGGTTGCGGATCAGTCTCCTGTCCCTCCAATCCATTCCTATTTTCTGCAATACATGCATTAATTTTTCCCAATTCACTCTATCAAACGCTTTTTCGTAATCTACAAAACAGGCAAAAACGTCCTGATTGTATTCTATATTCCTCTCGACTAGTGATCTCATTACTGCAATGGCATCACGTGTACCTCTTCCTTTCCTGAACCCAAACTGATCATCCCCTAAGTAATCATTTGCCTTACTCTCTATCCTTTTGTTGATGATCCTGAGAATAACTTTAGCTGCGTGGGATATCAAACTTATTGTTCTGTAATCCTCACATGACGAAGCCTTTGCCTTTTTTGGAATAGGAACTAACACCGATCTCACAAAATCTTCCGGCCTGATTCCTTCCTCATAGATACTACGAATCAGTCCATATATGGCCTTCTTCCCACCTTTGCCTAACCATTTCAACATTTCTGCAGGAATATTGTCCACCCTGACAGCCTTATTTGCTAAAAGTAATGGTTTCAGGCATAACTTTGTGGAATTGCTTCATGGTAAAAAATTGAAACACTGTAGACTTCCACATATAGAATTTATTAAACGACCCGGGTTTCATCGCTGAGCGACATCATCAGGTAAAATGTTTTCCGTTACATACCAATATATACCCTCTGAGTCGAGGTAGGAGATTGGGGGAGGCAGCGAGGGAGGAGGAAGGGTCGGTGGGGGGGGGGGGAGAAACAATGTAGTCAAGAAGGGGTGGGGGACACACAATGGGGAAGTCATTAGCCAGGTTATGAGATTGGAGGCAAGGGAAAGGAAGGTCACTAGCGGGGGGGAAAAAGAGTGAGAAAGCCTCACCGGGATGGGATAGGGTCTGAGGCAAAGTGGTCAGGGAAGAGTCGGAGGTGGGTTCTTCCCATCCGTGTCTTGGGGTGAGGGGGCGGGAGAGGTAGTGGTGATTAAAGAAAAGGTGGTAGCGTCGGTGTGAGTCACAGTAACATTGCAAGGGGGAGGGGGGTGGGACGGTTTGGGGGAGCGGGGGTGTGGACGGTTAGGAAAGGAAAGGTTCAATAGAGGGGAGCGGGATTGATACAACAAATCATTTAAAATCTTAAATTTGTCCGTTTTTACAATTTAAAAATTTCTATTTGTTCTAAGGCGTCCAACTTGGGACATTTATTAGCAAAGTGCAGAATTTCCGGGTTGAAGTCACTAAAATGGTTGCAGTCCAAAAGGTGTTTGGCGAACAATGAAGTGTGTTTTTCGTTCCTAAAACACGCCTCATGTTCCCTAATTCTTAACTTCATATTTCTGCCAGTCTGGCCGACAAACCATATTGCATACGTTGCACATCAGTTTGTACACACCACTCCTCAGTAGAGGGTCCACTTTGTCTTTTCCTCGACTTATTAAATTGTGGAGATTTTTTGGGTTGTAAAAAGCTGGCCTGATCTTCTCCTTGGGTAGACTATTGCTGATATGGCTGGATATACTCCCCAAGAATGGAATTTTGCGCCATTTGGGAGTGCCCTCTTCCGAACAGAGGGTGGGAAAGATACTCATCGTAGCTAACTTATGCCGTTTTCTTTTGTAAAGGGAATCAACAAGGGTGGGGGAATAGCCGTTATTGAGCGCTATTTGTTTAATGATGTCTAGTTCTTTAGCTATGTTGGATACTGACATTGGAATACTGAGTAACCTGTGTAATAGTGAATGAAAGGCGGCCAATTTTTGAGAAACGTGATGTCTGGAAGATGAGTGGATGATCTGGTCAGTATAAGTTTTTTTTCGGAAGATTGAGAATTCCAGTTTCCGGTTAACATTTTTTGAAATTGAGATGTCCAGAAAGTTCAAAGTTCCATTTGTTTCTTTTTTTTTTCAAATTTAAGGCACTTATCGACACTATTTAACAAATTTAAGAACCTCTCAAGTTGTCTAGTGGAGCCAGACCAAATGCAAAAAATGTCGTCAACGTATCTGTACCAGCAAACCATGTTTTTAATTAATTCTGAGTTCAGGGATAACAGACTCCTTTCAAAATCGTCCATATAAATGTCTGCCAGGAGGGGTGATAGCGGGGAGCCCATAGCCAGGCCTTCAGGCTGTTTGTAAATTTTGTTGTTGAACTTAAAATAATTTTGTGTCACGCACATACTTGTCAGGGAATAAATTTCACGGGGGCGGGGGCGCCTGCCTGCTGATGAAACCCGGGTCGTTTAATAAATTCTATATGTGGAAGTCTACAGTGTTAACCTCCTTTAATGCCCTTTCTATTTCATCGTCGAGTATGCCTGGACCTAAGCTATCTTCTTCTACGCCATATTCCTTTTCTATGTCTAACCTTGTCGGCCTAAGTTCTTTACCATACAGTGTTTCTATATATTCCTTCCATCTCTCTTGGATTTTTCCTGGTTCAAGTATTATCTTACCCCATTTATCTTTAACTGTTAGCACAGATCTTGCCTTCTTACTTCCCGATAATAACTTAACCTTGCTGTATAGAGCACCAATTTCACCCTTCTTCTGTAAACTTTCCATATCCTCGCATTGAATTTTCCGCCATTCTTCTTTTGCTTTATTTGTGGCCCTTCTCAATTTATTGTTTAACTCTTTGTACTTCATTTTGCCTAACTCTGTGTTTACATTTTTCCATCTTCTTCTCTCATCCGTCTTTGCAATCATCTCATCTGTTACCCATGGTTTCCTTATCCTTTTCCCGTTAACGGTTCCTATAGTGTCTTTAGCGGCTTCCAATATCTCTTACTTGATACATTCCTATTTTTCTTCGATAGTGCTCTGTTCTTTACCGTCATCCATCATTTTCTCTACAGCCTGCTGATACTCCTTCCTCGTTAACGCATTTACTGCTTCTAAATTCCATTTCCTAACCCGCCGCCCTTGCCTTATCTTCTTGAAACGAACATTACATTTCATAACAACTAAATTGTGGTCAGAGTCCGCATCCGCTCCTGGGAAACTGTGCGAATTTATCACACTGTTCCTAAACCTGTGCCTAACCATAATATAATCTAACTGATACCTTTCTGAGTCACCTAGCATTTTCCATGTATACCTACGCCTTTTGTGGTGTCTAAACCATGTGTTAGTGATGACTATCCCCTGTCTCCTGCAGAATTCAATTGCTTTCTCCCCGCGTTCATTCCTTGTGCCTAACCCATAGTCCCCCACCTCACCACCATCTCTTCCTTCGCCTACCGTCGCATTCCAATCCCCCATCACTATCAAATGTTTCCCTGCAGGAACACTCGCGATGATATCCTCTAACTCATCGTACATCCTATAGACTTCTTCCTCCTTGTGGTTGCTCGGTGGCATGTATACCTGAATAATGACCAAGTTCGTCGGCTCTGCTTTAATCTCTACGAGTAGAATTCTATCTGTCGCTTGCTCTATGTTGACTACGCTTCTTCCTACCCCTTTATTTAAAATTATGGCAACCCCTCGTTGGCTCTCGTCCCCGCCGCTGTATATCACTCTATAATTGTCACTCCAGTAATCCCCGCTATCCTTCCATCTCACCTCGCAGAGACCTAAAACATCTATATTACCTCTTTCCATCTCTCGCTTAATATTTTCTAATTTGCCTCCCCTCAACATTGTCCTGACGTTCCAGGTTCCTATTCTAACTACTTTCGCCTTCTTCTGAGTCTTCTGCCCTGCTGCAGTTATTTCTTCCCCGCAAGGGTTTCGTGGGATGACGACCGTGGAAGCCTTGCCTCTCCCGCTGCCGGGCATGACACACGGCCTCTTGGGCCGAGTCCCGTAGTTGCCAGGACTCATTATCTATAGTGCCCATCATTACATTCTTGGGAATCATAATTGAGGTGGTTTCCCATTGCCTTGCTCAATAGTGTTTTTAACGTGACACCATCACTTAATGGCCGCCCCACTGGGGTCAGACGCCATTGCAGCCGCCTCACTGAGGAACAGACGCTGCGTGGACTACCTTTCGTCTGGCTCCTAACCTTTGACCTATCTGGCATGGGTGACCCTTCCAGGAGTAAATATTATTACTCCCGCCAGCACAGCTCTAGGGGTCATCGGAACACACAAGCCCTTCCACCACGACAAGGTTGTAGTCCATGGGAGGGATATATATATATACTACCTTGAACAAAAATTTCCTGGAATAACCACCGTGTGGTGCTCCCATCGTTCCGATTTGAGTTCTGTTTTTTTTTGTTAAATTGGTACATCTGTTGTTGATATTCCCTTTAAATCTTAGTGTCATAACTTGACATTTGCAAAAGTTACGTAGCCAAGAGTACATCTATCTCTGTGTGTGTTGGCGATTTTTTACAATTGCAGAAATGGATTTAAATTTGCAACAACGAATTTGTATTAAATTTTGCGTAAAAAACGGATTTAGTGGCGCACGGACGTTAGAAATGTTGGAAAAGTGTTTTGGCAACGATTCTCTAAAAAAAACGGTCGTTTACCAGTGGCACGAGCGGTTCAGAAGTGGTCGTGAGTCAATCGAAGATGATGAACGCAGTGGCAGACCATCGACATCGAAAGTCGGTGAAAAAATTGATAAAGTAAAAGAAATGTTGGTCAATAACCGCAAATTAACCATCAGAGAAATAGCGGAGGACTTGAACATTGCCTATGGATCCGCCCAAGACATTGTGGTAAATGATTTGGGTTTCCGTCGTGTAGCAGCAAAGTTGGTGCCAAAAGACCTCAATTTCATGCAAAAAAGAGATCGTGTTGACGTCGCAAAAGACATGATTTGCGAGGCTGAATCCAATCCCACATTCATCAAAAGGATCATTACTGGAGACGAGACGTGGGTTTATGAGTACGACACGCAATCCAGACATCAGGCAAGTGAATGGCGTTCACCAAATGAGCCGAGACCAAAAAACCACGTCGTTTTCAGTCAAAAAAGAAGGCAATGCTGACGGTTTTCATGGATTACAACGGTGTAGTGCATCATGAATTTTTGCCAGAAGGCCAGACAGTAAACAAAGAGTATTATTTGGGCGTTATGAGACGTTTGCGTGAAGCAATTCGCCGAAAGAGACCAGAAATCGTCGCACTGTGCGTCGAGACCGTCGCACAGTGCTATCATTATTCGTAATTTTTTGACGAAAAATGCAACAAATACCATCCAACAGCCACCGAATTCACCTGATTTGGCTCCCTGTGACTTCTTTCTGTTCAATCGAGTTAAAAAACCATTACGAGGAACGCGTTTTAGCAGCCGAGAGGAAGTAATGGAAAAATCGCAGGAAGCACTGATGGACATACCGAAAACCGAATATAAAAAATGTTTCGAGGATTGGATCAAGCGCTGGCATAAGTGTGTTGCAGTCGATGGGGATTACTTTGAAGGGGACAATATAGATTTAGATGAATAAACTTGTATTTTTAATTTTCTGAATAAATTCCGGGAACTTTTTGATCAAGGTAGTATGTATATATAGGGTGCAGGGTATTGTTTGATCTATTAAGTGAGTGACTGTGATCTTATTCCACTTTCTGGGTAATCATCATCTACAAGAGGGACATTCAGTGGCAGTCAGTTTGAACACTACTTTCCCACCTTTGCATAACTGCATCAAATATTGACAATGGCCTATCATTTCCATAAAGAGACATCATTGAATCAATCAGTGCTAATCTGTACCCAGTTCAACCTTTCAAATAATCAAGAAAGGGTCTTAATCACACTGCATGAGACTTTATCATCTCCATACTGCAAGTAATTCTATCTATGGCTTCCTAAAACAAAACTGATCAAGAGGAATTTAATACATTATGCAGACTTAAATGAATTAATCAATATAATAGGTATTTATATCCTAAAATTAGTTTTTTGTAGGCATCCATTCCATTATTTGGTATTAATTGCCTCATGTTCTGATAGGTTCCCTGTTTTGCATGCTTCTTAATTGCCCTATATACTTGACTCTTGGCCCTTTCGCATGACATCTTTCCTTCATTTTTTCCTTCTATTACGTTTCAAATTGAGCTTCAAGGCATGTCTAATCCATCTAGTTCTTCTTTTCAGTGCTTCTATTTGTTTCATCACTTAGTGTCCATTTAGTCCTCAGCATTCTACTAATCAGTACTGCGTTTCAAATACTTCTATTCTTCATTGGTCCATTTTTCCAACACTCCATGTCTGCGATCCATTCCATGTCCAAGTGCTTCTAGTATCTTGAACATTTTGTTCCAATCGACTTTGTTAAAGTCTTCCTCCAAGTCCACTAATGCCACGTATAATCTCTTGTTTACATGGGTAATATGCAGCATAAAGTTTACCCTGATATCTCGGTTAATTCTTTGTAATAATTACTTAGGTACTGTATAACACCACAAATTTATAAATGTTGATTTTGAAAGGTTTGACTCATAACTAGATGGTTATTTGAACATGGAAAATTAATTTCAAAGAAGTAGTAAATGCAAAAATATTATTTTCAAATTTAAAATGCATTGTACAGCTTTGTAAAAATTTAGAGATGGCTAAAAATGTTTGCATTGTTATGGGCCTGTGAGATGATGTTTATCTTTAATCTTGCAGGACCTTTTGGAAAATGGAGAATTACAGTCATCTTCTGGTGAGGAAGTGAACAATAAGGAAGAAATTCCTCAAGACATTGATGTTCTACAAGAAAAGAACCTGGAAAGGCAAATGTTGCAGGTACAAGGTAAAGGGGGCATAAAACATAAGGCAAAGAACCATATATGTTAGATATACCATATATATATTAGAACCATATATACTTTTATATATGCTTTCTAACCAACTGTCCCCTCTTCTTGTGTGTATTGTCTATTTCTCCTTTGGTGGGTGGAACAGCTCCCTAAAGCCTTCCTTTGACAAATGATTCGGGGCACTCGGGCATTTTAAAACATCGCAGATCTCAGTGTAAATTAGGTTTCCTTGGTGGTGTAATTGGTAGCACATCCGCCTGCCAAGTGGAAGGTCCGGTGTTCAAATGCCGGTTAAAGAAATATTTTTACATTCGTGATCTGCTCTAAAAACTGCCTTCCCCACATGTCCTGTGTTTGCCTTTTATGTGTTTTCCTATCCCCTTTCCTTCCTATTTTTATTTTTGAATGAATATTTGTGCGCCGTATGGCGGGACTTCGTATTTGAATGTATATATATATACAGGGTCGCACCCAAAAGTGGTAGGACTGATTTTCTCTGGCGGAGTGGTGGAGGGGGGTCTGCCTGGCAGATTAAGGTGGAGGGGGCTCTTAGCAACAGACTGACATCAACCTCAGTCACCTGCAGGCTGTCGTTGAGTGAAGACACCGTTTTTCGTGAAGCAAGGTTTTTGTCCGCATCGAAAAACAAAATGAATATGAATTTAGAGCAATGTTATTCCGTGAAGTTTTGTGCGAAACTCGGGAAGACGGCAACTGAGACCCTCGATATGATTAAGCAGGCTTATGGGGACACTGCCTTAAGCCGTTCCACAGGGGCACAAGTTGTTTAAAGAGGGTAGGGAGCTTGTTGAAGATGGCCATCACTCCGGACGGCAGTCGACGGCAAGAACCGACACGAATGTGGACAGAGTGAGGACACTGCTGAACACACACCGACGCTTAACCAGTGAAGAATTACAGACCAGTTGGGTCTGTCTATATCCAAAGTCCAATGCATTATTTCACTGGATTTGGTCATGCGCAAGGTGTGCAACAAGATGGTGCCGAAAATTCTGAATTGGCGGGCTCGTCGTCAGACAGCTCCTGGCCAAATACGGCATTGCCATGTAGCCGCACCCGCCCTATTCACCCGATCTGGCACCACCGGTTCTTCTTCCCCCTGATGAAAAGACAGCTCAATGGACGACGTTCTGACTCGATGAAGGCCGTTCAAGAGGTTTCGACGAGGGTCATCAACGGCATCCCCAAAGAAAATTTCCAGCGGGCGTACGGGGAATGGGATCAATGTTGTACTAAGTGTGTAGCAGCTCAAGGAGCATGCTTTGAAGATTATTAAGTTGATGTAAGAATATGATCAGTAAAATTCTTCTAAAAAAATCAGTCCTACCAGTTTTGGGTGCGAGCCTGTATATATATATATATATATATATATATAGGGGAAGAGCTGGAATCCCTTCTATCTATATACCTATATACTATATATCTATATACTGCTATCCCTTCCCCGTGAGATGGCACATATCTGGGTGCTCCAGTCCTTTAAACCCCCCGGGCTGAACCAAGCCCACTGATTTTATCCAATGCTGCCTACATTTCCCCTCCCCCACCTTGTCCGCTTCCTATTGGCTCTTACCGCTCCTCCTCCTTGTATATATGTAAAAAAATGTGTGTATGCATATATATATATATATATATATATATATATATATATAAGGATTTTATCCAAAGCTGCCTAGAACCACTTCTCTCCTCTGAGTGAATCGGTCACCGAGTCCCCCGCTAAAGGCCCGGCCTTCACGACCGGGACCTTCCAGCTCTTCGCCTACCACGGCAACTCTACCGCCCCCTCCCATTTCCCCCTCCCCCACCTTATCCGCTTCCCATTGGCCCCTTACCTCTCCTCCCGTCACCCTTCTGCACATGTCCTCTCCGCTCTTCCCCGACAACGGCATTCTGATGACGACGGCTGTCGAAACGTAAATATCTACTGTAAGTGTCCTTCTTTTATGTTTCTGTGTGTGTAATATCTATTATCTTAGTGTTTGTGTGTTTATATATATATATATATATATATATATATATATTTATGAAACCTTAAAAGCATAAAGCTCTTAATCGCAGAACTAACCCAATTCATGATCATGCTTTTCCAGATGATGGCCCGGGACAAGATGACACAGGGAAGGAAAGTGGCCAGAGACAAGATGGTGCTGGATATCTCCTGCACCAGTGTCATATTTGCAACAAGGTATTCAAAGAAAAGGACCTTCTGAAAGCACACATTATGCGTGTGCACCTTAAGCAACTCATATGTGATATTTGCTCTAAGGTATTTGAGTGCAAAAGTGATCTCCATGAACATGTGACATTGATTCATACTGTAAGAAGGGAGTATGAATGCCAAAAGTGCTCAATACACTTCCAAAGTATGAATGAACTCAGAATCCATTTGTTGACACATAGTTCGGAGAGGCCATACAAATGTGAAATATGTTGCAAAGCATTTACAGAAAAGACGATCTTTAGCAGGCACATGTGTACACATACTGATAAAAAGAAGTACAAGTGCAAGATATGTTCAAACACATTCACAAAAAATGGAGATCTTAAAAGACACATGATGATTCACACTGGTGAGAGACCATACAAATGTGCGATGTGCGCAAAGGCATTCAATCGCAAAGAAGTGCTGAGGAGTCACATCTTGACACACACTGGTGAGAAGCCATTCAAATGTGAGGCGTGTCCCAGGGCATTCGCTCAGAGATGCGATCTGAGGATGCACAAGTTGACACACACTGGCGAGAAATCATTCAAATGCAACATGTGTTCCAGAGCATTCAGTCGCAAACAACACCTCAAGACACATTCTCTGACACATTCTGTTGAAAGGAATCATAGCTGTGCGATATGTTTGAAAGCATTTAAACATAAAAGCCACCTTATCAGACACAAGAAAGTTCATAAAAAGAGGCAATAACTAACCATCCACCCCCTCCTCCCAAAGAGTGCTGAGGCGACATATAATTGGACTTGAATGCTGATAATTGATTAATATAGATGTAAACGTTTCCCACCAATACACTAACTCTACCTAGATGCCATTATAAATCACTTTTTAAAATTTTGCGTAAAAGGAAAATAATTACTGAACAATATTTCTCATTTGTTTATCCTTATTTTTCTAAAAAAAATATAAAGCTATTCATTCTATGTACAACTTGTACTGTGATAATATAAGAAATATCAACCAGAACTGTTACATATAACCATTTTGTAGAAAATGAAACTGTTCTTCACAATTATTCTCATTTCATATCTTGTAAATTATGCCAAATAAAGAGTAATACATACTTGGTCTATAATGAAAGTAATGCATATGATTTTACTATGACACGTATAATAATGGATAGAGTCAATATATCAAAATATATCTTGCAAAACTGGATAGGGTCAATATTAATCAATTTAAATTCCTTGAACTTATATTTAAGTTTCCCATTTTTTCACCCTTTACATTCAGGGACACAGCCGTTTGCCAGTTTCCTCCAAGCAGTCCGAGTGGAAAAATACTTTTCAGTTTGACCATTAAAGAATAAGCGCCTCTCTGTTACAGGTAAGGAGTTAAATAAGAAGTCTATTATATGAATATTATTCAAAACATTACTAGCAAAACTAGTTAGACTCAATGTTAATCAATTTAAATTTCTTGAACTTATATTTAAGTTGTCTCTATATTCACCCTTTATATTCAGGGAGACCTAGATGTTTTATTAATAAGTCCTTGATTTGAAGCAGCAGCAAATGTTTTTCAAATGCTGTCTCCATCAAAAATTGGCCTTGCTGGCCACAGACATGGTTTTCCACATCTTTGAACAGATGAGAATCATGGAAGGGCCTAACATGGATCAATGCAGGGTTTCTAATGGTTTCCATTGAAATTTTTGTAGCAGCTTCTGCGTTTGTCAGGTTAATGTTTGCAATAAATTTATTCAATTACTGTCATATATGTGTCCATTCATCTTTCAAGGTTTCATATCTCCTCACTGATATGCAGTATAATTTTTTGTTCCTGCAAGTTGTGAATAATAATCTGAATCAGGAGAAAATTTACTTCAATAGACTTTCAAATATTTTATAAAAAATGTCATCTACACTAAAGGTGTTGAACAGCTGTCAAGAGTATATTTATATACATATATATATGTATATTGCAGAAGTATGTGTGTTGTCAATAATTTCGATAGTTAAATCCAAGAAATTGATTTTATTGCCCACTCCCGATTCCATGGTGAAAATTATAGATGGATGAAGGGAGTTGATGAATTTAAAGAAAATGTCTAGCTGTCTATCACTGCCTCTCCAACAGCATAAGATGTCATCCACATATCTGTACCAGTATAAAATGTTGTTGGTGAATTTGGAGTCACTTAGGATCTTGTCCTTCAAATTGTAACCCCGAAGTACTTCTCCATTAAGGCCAGTTCTTCATCCACAGCAGCTCAACACGCGGTCTCCATTGCGGAAAAGTGTGGATTCGGACGGAGTTAAAAACGTGGTACAGAAAGCGGGATTCCTTGTATTACTATTTGTACCACCTCCATGCAGAACTCAGCCATTAACTCCATTCTGCCGAATTTTGTGTCTTCGAAGATCGAGTGAGGTCCCTCTCAGTGGCTATTGCCGATAAAAAACGTGCAGTGATTAACAATAAGCTTTTACGGCTCACCAGTGTTAACCAAGTTTCTTCCGTCAGTGATCCATCTCCCCAGCATCAATGTGATCACCAATTTGCCAGCAGAGTCGTAAATTTATCCACGTGTGAAATTCCCCCTGATGCCATTTCACTCCTAAATAAAGGATTGAAATTTGCTCCAGCCATCCCTATCTCATCCAAAGGTTACAAGAACTTGGCAATGGACTGTGAGGTTGCTCTGTCTAATCAACCCCGTGGTATCAAGCATTTGGTTGCCAACACCATAACAACAGACATGAAAACCTCCTGTTCCTATCCTTCCCATACATCTTCTGAAGGTGAGATTTTAAAGTCACTCCGAGAGCTGAAGGAAGAAAACCAACTCGTACTCAGTAAAGCTGATAAGGGAAACTGCACTGTCATCCTAGATAAGGACGATTACACTAGTAAGTGCCTTAAGTTCATATCTACCAATGCCTTTGATGTACTCCCGAAGGACCCCACTCACACGTGGATAAATTTACGACTCGGCTGGCAAATTGGTGATCACATTGATGCTGGGGAGATGGATCACTGACGGAAGAAACTTGGTTAACACTGATGAGCCGTAAAAGCTTATTGTTAATCACTGCACATTTTTTATCGGCAATAGCCACTGCGAGGGACCTCACTCGATCTTCGAAGACACAAAATTTGGCAGGATGGAGTTAATGGCTGAGTTCTGCATGGAGGTGGTACAAATAGTAATACAAGGAATCCCGCTTTCTGTACCACGTTTTTAACTCCGTCCGAATCCACACTTTTTCAGCAATGGAGACCACGTGTTGAGCTGCTGTAGATGAAGAACTGGCCTTAATGGAGATGTACTTCGGGGTTACTCCGTATTTGATGCACTTGCTGTTAAAGTAAATGCTTATGGACGCTATTCGGCATTGAATAGACAATTTGAGAAATAACTTTGCCTGGATTGCCATGCTAGCATTACGAATAAAAAGAGACGTTTCAGGCGTGATATGGTGGAATATCATGATTAAATAAAATTGGCAATTTTCCACAAAAAATAAAAATTTATTAATACGACCGGTTTCAATGCAACTACATCATCTTCTGGTAACAGTCATATTCTCGTTGTCTGTTATATATGCTGAAAAGCAAGTAAGGGGGGGAGGGTAGTGGAAAAAGGGGGGAAAAAGAGGGAAGGGAGAAGGAAAGTGGGCAACATGGGTGTCAATGGGGGTGGAGAAAGGTTTCGGGTGAGGAAAAAGGGTGAAAAATTAACCCCGTCCGGGAGACCTCACAGCTGGCTGAAAGGGTTGTTCAAGAATTATGTTCACTCCTAAAAATTTGCGTAGAACAAAATTATTTTTTATTTTGCGGCAACTACTATAGACAAAAGGACGGGCTAGCGATGGGGTCACCTCTTTCCCCACTCCTCACCAAAATTTTCATGGACAATTTGGAGTACAAGATCCTAAGTAACCCCAAATTCACCAACAACATTTTATACTAGTACAGATATGTGGATGACATCTTATGCTGTTGGACAGGCAGTGATAGACAGCTAGACATTTTCTTTAAATTCATCAACTCCCTTTATCCATCTATAATTTTCACCATGGAATCGGGAGTGGGCAATAAAATCAATTTCTTGGATTTAACTATCGAAATTATAGACAACACACATACTTTTGCAATATACAGAAAACCCACTTACACTGATCAAGTGATACCATCGGACTCCTGCCACCCCATCACCCACAAACTAGCCAGCTTCAATTGCATGATCCATAGACTAATCAGTATCCCCTTGTCCAAATCCAACTTCGAACGAGAGGTCAAAACCATTAAACACATAGCTTTTAAAAACGGTTACCAGGTCAACCTAATAGATAATTTATTAAGGAAAAAACTTAAAAAACAGGCCCTGAAGTTAAACGTTTCCCTCTCAGTCACCACTACTTCAGAGCGTAAGTGGTGCAAACTCCCATTCCATAACTCCCATGTCCTATAAAATTGCCAACAGGTTTCCCAAAGATCATTTCTGCATTTCATTTTATACCCCCAATAATCTGTTCAAAGCCTTATGCTTCAATAAAGACCCCATACATTGCAATAACCAAAGTGGTGTATACGAAATTCAATCTGAGTGTGGTGCTAGGCCAGACAGGTAGGAGTTTTTCGACTTGCATCAGCGAACATAGGAAAGGTTTCATCACAGGTCTCGCCAATTCTATTTTTGCCAAACACCTTCTCGATTTCAAACATTTTTGTAATTTCAATTTTAAAGTGCTTCACAACCTGACCAAAGGTAAGAAATTAGACGCCATGGAACAGCTGGAAATTTTACATTGAAAGGACTTGGACCTCATCAACGAAGTCAAATTCTTATCTTCACCCTCCCCCCTCCTCTCCATCGCCTTCCCTCGATGCACGTGTGACCAGTGATCTCCTCTCCTTAACTCTTGGAATTTCCCCCCCCCCCATCCCCCGGTGCATCCTCTGACCATGTTATCCCAAAGAAGGCGGGAAGCTTTGTCCCCCCACTCCTTTCTCCCCCTTCCTTCCTCCCACCCCAACCCTGAATCCCTCGCTAGGGCTCTCCTTCACGCATCACTGCGCCCCCCCCCCCCTTGGAACCATATAGACAGTGACCTCAACCTTTACTCCTCTTCGCACACTTCTTTGTGCATGGATATCTTCGCGGCCGGGGGAGGGGGAACCCCGGTCCCCGTTTCTCCACGGTCCTAGGAGCTTGGCGCTGCACTGAGTGTCCACCCTCAACGAGACAACCCTTCCAGCCAGCTGTGAGGTCTTCTGGACGGGGTTAATTTTTCACCCTTTCTCCTCACCCAAAACCTTTCTCCACCCCCATTGACACCCACGTTGCCCACTTTCCTTCTCCCTTCCCTCTCTTTTCCCCCCACTACTCACTACCCTCCCCTCACTTGCTTTTCAGCATATAAAGCAGACAACGAGAATATGACTGTTACCAGAAGATGCTGTAGTTGCATTGAAACCAGTCGTATTAATAAATTTTTTATTTTTGTGGAAAATTGCTAATTTTATTTAAGCTGTCAAGAGAGTAAGATACATTTGAGCCTAGATAAATTTCTATGTGTAGGGCTAGATCCATCATCTTTGGTGTACATTTCCAATGTTTCAAAGCATTAATTCTGAAATTCAAGTTTAAATTCAATACGGTTTAAAGACAATTTCCATTCTTTGCAATATCTCAAAGAGAGTTAATTATCATTTAAAATGTTTAATCCAATTCCTAGTTTCTGGTATTATTTTGATGGCATTGAAATTTGTATTAAAGCCAACCATTTTCTATAAAATACTTTCAGAGTGTAAAAATCATTTGACTTGTGTGGAATTTGAACCCAGATCCCTCGAGGCCCAGCTGAGTGCATGCGTCCAGTTAAGCCATCAAGGCATCCCCTTAAATCTGAAATTTTGTGAGCTTTAAAGTAAAAGATGTTTTGATGAAACACCGTACATACCATGTCAGAGGCATTTATAGTGGTATCAGATGTGTCACAGTCCATGAGGTTAAAGCCAACTTTTTAAACTTAGGTTGTAACTCAAAACCTTTGAGAATTTCAAAGTAAGAGCAGGAGATGCTGTCCTAAAATAACTTTTTCACAGACTGCCTTGGCCAGGATTCAAATGATGGATTCAGGATCGATTCTCTATCAAGGCGAATGATTTTTATACTCTGAAATTGATGCATTGAAATGTATATTAGTGGATGACTCCATTAAAAATTGCTGTTACACTAGAACAAGTAAGTCTTTATACTTCTGCTTCTAAAAATACACTGGATGAAAATAATGACCTCAAACCTGCGAGTGCGTGTTGTGGGAGAATGTTACTTCCACAAGCTGCCAGGATTGTTTCTCAAGGTTATTTTGTCTCTGGTCTATAAGTATGTGTGCATTAGTTTTCAGCCTATCCTCGTATTTTATCAGTAGTTTTAACAATGTCCTGAAAGAAAAAGCTGAGGAAAAGACAATAAAGAGAGAATAAAAATAACTGTAGAAATTGAAATCATTCAAGAACAAGACTGAGGTGCCAGCGTATAACTCATCGCTTATGCAAGTACAATCGCTAAACATCAACCATTTGCAATTTCCTCAAGAAAAAGTAAAAGATGACTCTTGAAGAGCTTGTGGAGTTGTGTTGTATTTCAGATAAAGAAGTGGAGGAGAGTCTGTATGAGAAAATGACAGAAAATCAACTATCTTTAAGGGCGGTAAGAGAAAAGCTGAAAACATGTGAAACTATTGTGTTGAACATTAAGTAAACATTACCCTAACACAGCAGTTTTATGTTAGGAGACCATGACCATGATATTAAGGATACTTATTATGTTAGAGATGAATGAAAAATGTCCCAAATGATGGTGTTTCTACTTCTGCATGTCATGATGTCTCTGGGATGGTAGAGAGAGATTGACGATGAGACAATTCTCATCAACAACAACAGAGTGTGATCACAACATGCAATACATTGAGACACATGCTCAATTCCAATTGATTCCCCCTGGCAGTGTCAGCATTTGTGATAGCAGAAGAAGAGGAGAGCTGCGATATTCAGAAAATCCCAGTTCATTTTATTCTTATTACAGAAGATTGAAAATACAATGAAAAAAGGTGTATATTGCCAAGATGGTCCCCAAGGTGCTGTAGGCACTGATCTCTTGTGTCTGCAATCACGGCCTCTTTTAGCTCTTGGACCACTGCAAAAGTGACTCGAATTTAATTCAGAATAGGTGGTCTATTTATGATGAGACATGGGCCTTCAAGTATGACCCCTGTTTGAGTACAAATCTGGACCACTTTGGATTATGTCAAAGAGGCCATGATGACATACCTTGAATGAGGGCCCTATTGATGCGTTTCAGGAAGTGTATAAGAAGTGTGGCAGAGGCGCTGAAATGACATTGATGTTTTGATGCACCAAGGGTGCTGTTTTTGAAGAGTTTTAGTAATTTTAATTATGTTGATCCGCAGTAAATGTTTTCTCCAATTTTATTCTACTTATTTTCAGGATAGACCTTGTATGCAGAGATGTTTGCACTTATGATAAAACACATTACAGTATATTGTAATACAAGTTGAGTCAAATCAACATTAATTTGAGGAAAATTTAATAATATTAGAAATGAATATAAATTTTAATGGGAATTCAATCTCTCTCTCTCTATAGCTAACTGATCATACACAAATGTTACAAAGAAAGGGAGAAAATTTTATTTATTAAAATAATAATATCAGTACTCAAGTGAATAAGTTTCTCTGTGCTGCTTCAGAGCAAACTGTCTAGTGCAAAGATTCCTTGCTGAATGGCCATTACCAATCTCTTCACTTGTTTGATTTAAGGCACAAAAATTTAATTCAATTAGTAGTTAGTAATTAATAGGGGATGCTAAATGACAGTTATTTAAAACTCAGGTACTTCAAGTGTTCCTCAGTGAAGCATTATTGGACCATTTTTACTCCTGTAGTAGCAGTAGTCATTGTGGGATGCCAAATAACAGCTTAGGTCATTTGTATACCATTATGGATGGTTGTGAGCAAGATAGAAAGTTGAGGATGGAAACCTGGTGTTGGCATTAGCCTACTTCTTAACAACAAAAGTGCCAAGAGGTCAAAGAGCATAAAGTCCCATCTGATTGACGTCATGCTCACTCAAAGTGCTCTCCAAAACAAAGCACCTTCAGTAAGGATCATGATACTACTGAAAAATATTGTGATATCACTGATCATCCCCTAAGCAATTAATTATTTATCCTGCCCTCCTTCATTTTGTTGATGATCCTGATAACCACTTTAGCTGATATTAAATCTCACTTAGTACTCTGTAGTCTGGACATAATATGGCCTTTACCTTTTTTGGAATAAGAAGGAACACTGATCTCACAGAGTTTTCCAGTGAGATTCCTTCCTCAAAGATCCTATCAATCAGCCCTTATAGACTCTTGCTCCCACATTTTCTTAAACCTTTTAGTAGTTCTGCCTAGGGAATGCTGTCTATCCCTATGACTTTCTTGATTTCATCTCCCTTAATGCCCTTTCTATATGATTGTCAGGTATGCCTGGGCCTAAGCTTGTTGTCCTGTGGTTGTAAGTTCTTTACCATACAGTGCCTCTATGTATTACTTCAATCTCCCTTTAATTGTTTCTCTTTCATCTCTTATCTTACCTACCTTATCTCTAATCATTAACACAGATCATCCCTTCATACATTATGATAGTGTTTCAACCTTCTTTTATAGTGCACCAATTTTACCTTTCCTCTGCAAACTTTCCATATCCTGACAAAGCATCTTCTACCATGCTTCTTTTGCTTTATTTGTTACCTGTCTTAATTTATTATTCAACTCTCTTTGTACTTCCTTCTACCAAACTCTGTACATTTATATATTCTTCCACTTCCTTCTCTAATCTATCCTTCTAATCACCTCATCTATGATCCATGGTTTTCTCGGACTTTTCCCAAATAACAGTTTGTATATGTTTTCTTTTCTGGCTCTCAATATCCATTTTTTTAAATATATTTATTTCTTGATAGTACTCAGCTCCTTTCCCTCATTTGAATGATTTTCTCTACAGCCTGTGATATTCCTCCCTTGTCATTCCATTTAATGCTTCTACATTCATTTCTTAACCCACCACCCCTGCCTCGACTTATTCAATCAAATGCTGTACATTTAATAATTCCTAAACTGTGATCATAGTCTGGATCTGCTACCAGGAAACCATGCGAATGGATCATACTTTCCTAAATCTATACTTAAACATGACACAGCCTCTAATTGATACCTTTCTGAGTCACCTATCATTTTCCATGCATACCTACTTGCCTTTTGTGATTTCTAAACCAAGTGTTAGTGATGACTCATCCCTGTCTCCTGTAGAATTCAATGGCTTTCTTCCCATGGTCATTCCTTCTATCTAAACTGTAATCTTCCACTTCATCACCATCTTTTCCTTTGCCTTTCATTACATTCCAATCCCTGATCACTATTAAATATGTAATACAGGCTTTATTATGTCCTTCTTCAATTGATCTTATACCCTATCAACTTCTTCCTCCCTATGACTGCTTCATGGCATGGATTCCTGAGCAAAGATCAATGAACCAAATTAATGTGCCACATATGGTTTCCCTGGAAGACATCTGGTACCCCTTAAATTCACACAGCTAAGATGAAAGGCAGAGGGTGCCCAAAGAGGCATGCCCAGAAATCAAACCAAGACCCTCCAACTATTACTAATTACATTTGCATGCCATGATCATTGCAAGAACTACCACATCATTTTAAGTACCAAGCCTGCATGGAAAAATAATTATGACTATAAGTATATCAATGCAACAATTTCAGAGTCTAAAAATCATTCGCCTTGACCGGGATTCGAACCTGGATCCCTCGATGTCCGGCCAAGTGCTTTAGCCAGTTAAGCTACCGAGACATCCTCTTACACTCTGAAATTTTAGGGGCTTTAAAGGAACAAGATGTTGTGATGAAATACCATGCATACAATGTCACAGGCATTCGTAGTCGTGTAGATGCATTCCAAAAGTAATCCAATAATTTTTTAAAAGTAACTCATTGAACAGATTCACAAACACTTAAAATTCTTCCAAGTACTGTCTTAGGACCTCTACACATTTTATCCAGTGATTCTGCCATGACCAGTACGAAAACTTGAAGGTGTCTTTGGGGGCCTCTTGTGAGATCATCGTCACGACTGATTAGATCTCTTCTATGGATGAAAAATGAGTTACTTTCAGGGCTCCCTTAATTCGAGGGAACAAAAAGAAGTCTGAATGAATGTTTGTTTGCCATATGGCCAAATTTTGTGTTTGGATATGTGTGTGTGTATATTGTATATATATATAAGCATATATATTATTTCACACATAGAAATTGACGAAAAGGGGATAGGAAAACACAGAAAAGGTGGGGAAGGCAAATTTGAGCAGATCACAAATGTAAAAATATTTCCTTATCCAGGATTTGAATGCCGGACCTTCCACTTGCCGGGCGGATGCTCTACCACTTAAGCTAATAAGGAATATAAGATCGCAGATCTCAGTGTAAATCAGGTTTCCTTATTAGCTTAAGTGGTAGAGCATCCGCCCGGCAAGTGGAAGGTCCGGCGTTCAAATCCCAGATAAGGAAATATTTTTACATTTGTGATCTGCTCAAATTCGCCTTCCCCACCTTTTCTGTGTTCGTCTTTTATGTTTTTTCCTATCCCCTTTCCTTATATCTATTTCTATGTGTGAAATAATATTTGTTCGCCATACGGCGGGATTTCGTGTTTGAATGTATATACATAAATATATATATACACACACATACACATATACAAGACTAATACAAGAAAGGTGGAATTGAGCAGATCAATTGAACACCAGATCTTTGGACTTGCCATTGGGCCAATGCTCCAATCACTTGAGCAAAATAGGAAATGTATGTTACATCAAAATCTGTGGGGGGTTTATGCAACCAAGTGCCCGGATTATTTTGGCCAAGAGGTGGCATTAAAGAGCAGTTTCACCCACCATAAGAGAAATGAACAACATACCAGTAGAAAGGACTTTGGGAAAGCAATCATATAACATCATAAAGGATAGGAACAGTATGTTTCATGGCATGCATAGCCAGAAGAAAGAGATTAGCCAATTGGGGTGTTCGTCCTTGATACAGTTTAGTGTTTGAATGTGTAAGACCACTTAAGACACAGTCAAACTGGACCATGAAAATATCCCCAGCCAAACATCGCAGCAAAATAAATAAAATCATTTGCATTCATATAATAAAGGATATAAAAATGTCTACGATGTTTCCACGTGTAAACATGTTGAAATATATTACCACTGAAGTAAAATAAAAAACATTGAATCTCTCTAAATTATAATAAAATAAAAAATATACTGGAAAGACGTTGGTGTTCTTACTTCAATAATAGGTGTGGATTAGATACTTTTGAAATGTGGGTTTGGAGAAGATGAAGTGAACAGAAAGGAAAAACAAATAAGTAAGTGCTGATGGTGAAGTGAGATGGGACTACTGGAAGAAATCCAAAGGAGGCAGGAATGATAGATTCCGGGTACTCCTCAATCAAATGGCATCAGCCCAGAGCACCTGCAAAATGGCATGCTTGCAGGCTATACCGGACAATGAAACTGCCCTTACATCACAATTAATGCTCACAAAAGTGAAAATAAGATTAGTCAAAGTTATTGCCTCTGAGATTGACACCATGTATCTCCAGGAAACAATATTTATTGAACACATGGCAAAAATAACAGTGAACAGAAAATGAATTGTAAATTTGCTCCATGAGATTAAGCCAAACAAATCCCCTGGCCCCAAAAATATACTATCTAGGGTGATAAAGCATTTTGCTCTTAACATCACCTCATGCCTCAAAGTTATATTTAACAAATTCCTGACAGAGAGCAAAGTCCCTAAGAATTAGAAAACTGTGTGACTAACATTTCGTAAAAATAGTGGCAGGGAGGACCCCAGTAATTACAGACCAATTTCTTTCAATTCTTTATGTTTGCAAAACTTTGGAGAACATAATTGTCCATTCCATGAGATTCCTTGATAACATTGACTTTTTAAGTGAAAATCAACACCGATTCAGAAAAACCTGCTAATGCAAGACCCAATTAGGATTAAAAATAGAGGATGTGGAGCTATTGGCTGTTGAACAAGTTGTCACAAGGAAGGAAGAAAATCCTATAGCCAATAAAAATAATGAAGAAGAAACTCCAATACCGGTATTTTGGTCACCAGGTGAACATCTACGGGGAGAGAATCGAAAGGGAACTCGAAAAATGAAAGAAGACTATGCACCCGAGTTTCTTCTTCATTATTTTTATTGGCTAGAGGATTTTCTTCCTTCCTTGTGACAATTAGGATTATTCGCACATGACTTAGTGGGTGAAATTGACAGACAAATGGATACATTCTTTTAAGATTTTCAAAAGGCAATTGATATTGGTCCCCCATGGTAAACTTACTCATAAATTAAAGGTCAAAGGCATAAACAAGGGTGCAATAAATTGGGCTGAAGAATTTCTTGTAAAACGTATATGCATGCATGTGGATAGAAAAGATTTTTGCATGTGCCACTGTAGGTATGGGTTTGCATGCAAGCATTGGTTTTGATTGTAGTTTTGTTACCTAATACTGGTGGTGACCTTACATCCCCCACCACACACCCTTGCTTGTGGGGTGTTATGTAGATGATGTATTGAGATGGCATTTTAACATTACCAACCAAAACAAGATACTTCCATTTTTGTTTTTGCATATACTAATGGCATACCCAACAAGAGTTCTGCATCATTGAAATGGAAACACTGTGGGCAGTAGAAGAGATTTGCATTAAGCAAGAGTGAAAAATTAAGTCTTGAGGCCTCCTTACCTTGTTTCCGTGACAAGTGTGAGGATTATTGGGAGAAATCTAAAAGATATTTTGTAAAAAATTAACGATTACAAGGAAAAATATAGGAAAAGATTAGAGATAGCAGACTGATTCTCAATGTGTACATGACTGTTATCAGGTGCAACTGAGTGACAGAGAGTCCAAATGGGCAGTGTTGGGAAGAAGAGGAGTATGGCATGGGGCATAACGCATTATCACCTGTGCTGCTGTACGTAAGATAGGCATAGATTGGAGCCTTTTGAAAAGTGAGTGTGGAGAAGGATGGAGAAGGTGAAATGGACCGAAAGGAAAACAAACAACAAAGTGCAAAGAGGGGAGGAAAGTGAGAACTGTTGGGTGAAATACAAAAGAGATAGGAGAAATGTATTTCAATCCATGAATCGGTTAATTAAATATTTATTCTATTATTTATACATGTATTAGAGTTTACTGTTGCATATAATATGACACAGAACAGTCTTTAATACATGGATTCATAGAGAAGTTGTCATTGGAATCTATAGGTTGAGAAAAATATATATGTATACTTTTAACAATTACTAATTAGGTATGACTACTTAAACATACACGAAATAAAGTAAACTTCTGTGCAGTTGGCAAAAAAATCAATGTCATATCCTCACATTAAAAACGTATTTTTATAATCACCATCTAAAATATTTTGCATAAGAGCAATATCAAATATTATTTTTCAAAGACCTTAATTGTTAAAATACATTAGGTCAAACTATATCTGCCAAATTAATTTACTACAATTAGTTCATCAACACATTTAAAGGTAACTTAAAAAATTTTAGCCCACAAAAAATATCATGAACACTATATCCACATTTAACGACTAAGGTAATCTACTGGTTAAGGTAGGTTTATGGATGGACACAACTACCAAATAAATATGTTGCGACTCCTAACAAAACCCAATCCAGCAACCTAATCTACATTAGGTCCCTCTTTATCTTCGAGTATTTCCTTCCTCCCTTCATCCCGTCCAACATCCCTATCCTGTTCCTGCCCTTTCCTCATTTGCCTAACATTCTCCCCTCTATTGCAATCTTCACCATCCCACTGCTGCTCAATATGCCTTTCATCCATTTTTCCTGCCTCCATAGGATTTCTCCCAACAAACCCCTCTCCTCCCCCACCATCTCCAGTACTTCCTCATTTGTTTTCCTTTCGGTCCATTTCACCTTCTCCATTCTTCTCCACACCCACATTTCAAAAGCCTCCAATCTACGTCTATCCTCCTGCTTCAGTGACCACGTTTCCGCACCATACATAGCTACGCTCCATATCAGAGTTTTTACGAGTCTTGTCTTAACATCTCTGCTCGACGTACCCGTCATCAACTCCCTCCTCCTTGAGAAAGCCTCCTTGCCTAGCGCAATTCTTCTCCTAACGTCCCTACCACTTTGACCGTATTGGTCAAAAACACTTCCGAGATATGTAAACTGTTCTACCTGCTCTATTTTTTCCCCGCCTATTTTAATATTTAGCTTGGCCTTTTTCTTTCTGGAAAATCGCATAACCTTTGTTTTATTAATATTGATTCTCATCCCATATTTATCGCACTGAACCTCCAATTCACTCAGCAATGCTTGCAACCCCTTGGCTGACTGAGCAACTAATGCTTGGTCATCAGCAAACCTAACCGATTTTACAAATTCCCCTCTGACTTTCATTCCTACCTCCAGTTCTTCCCATGCCTCTTTAATCATTTCCTCTACATATACGTTGAACAGTACCGGTGACAATGGGCAACCCTGCTTTACACCTCTTCCTAACACTGCCCATCCGGACTCTCCGTTCCCCACTCGCACCTGAGCAGTCTGAGACATTTATACGTTGTGGATCAGTCTCCTGTCCCTCCAATCTATTCCTATTTTCTGCAATACATGCATTAGTTTTTCCAAATTCACTCTATCAAATGCTTTTTTGAAATCTACGAAAGAGGCAAATACATCCTGATTGTATTCTATATTCCTCTCGATTAGTGATCACATTGCTCCAATGGCATCATGCGCACCTCTTCCCTTCATAAACCCAAACTGATCCTCCCCTGAGTAATTATTTGCCTTACTCTCTATCCTTTTGTTGATGATCCTGAGAATAACTTTAGCTGCGTGGGATATCAAACTTATTGTTCTGTAATCCTCACATGATGTAGCCTTTACCTTTTTTGGAATAGAAACTAACACCGATCTCACAAAATCTTCCGGCCAGATTTCTTCATCATAGATACTATGAATCAGTCCATATAGGGCCTTCTTCCCACCTTTCCCTAACCATTTCAACATTTCTACAGGAATATTGTCCACCCCCACAACCGTATTTGCTTTCATCTCCTTTAATGCCCTTTCTATTTCATCGTCGAGTATGCCTGGACCTAAGCTATCTTCTTCTACGTCATGTTCCTTTTCTATGTCTAACCTTGTCGGCCTAAGTTCTCTGCCATACAGTGTTTCTATATATTCTTTCCATCTTTCTCGGATTTTTTCTGGTCCAACCCACCCACTTACCCAATCTTACCCCACTTATCTTTAACTGTTAGCACAGATCTTGCCTTCTTACTTCCCGATAATAACTTAACCTTGCTGTATAGGGCACCAATTTCACCCTTCTTCTGTAAACTTTCCATATCCTCGCATTGCGTTTTCGACCATTCTTCTTTTGCTTTATTTGTTGCCCATCTCAATTTATTATTTAATCCTTTGTACTTCATTTTGCCTAACTCTGTGTTTTTACATTCTTCCCTTTTCTTCTCTCATCCATTTTTGTAATCATCTCATTCCTGATCCATGGTTCCCTTGTCCTTTTCCTGTTGATCGTTCCTGTAGTGTCTTTTGCGGCTTTTGATATCACTTTCTTGATACATGCCCATTTTTCTTCGATAGTACTCAACTCTTCACCATCATCCATGATTTGCTCTACAGCCTGCTGAGTGTTAATCCATTTCATGCTATTACATTCCACTTAGTAACCTGCCACACCTGCCTTATCTTTTTGAAATGGACGTTACATTTCATAACAACTAAATTATGGTCCGAGTCCGCATCCACTCTTGGGAAACTGTGCGACTTTATCACACTGTTCCTAAACCTGTGCCTAACCATTATATAATCTAACTGATAGCTTCTTGAGTCACCTGGCATTTTCCATGTATACCTATACCTTTTGCGGTTTTTAAACCATGTGTTGGTGATTACTGACCCGTCTCCTGCAGAACTCAATTGCATTCTCCCCACATTCATTCCTCGTGCCTAACCCATAGTCTCCCACCTCAACACCATTTCTTCCTTCTACTACTGTCGCATTCCAATCCCCATCACTATCAAATGTTTCCCTGTAGGAACACACTGATTATATCCTTTAACTCATTGTACATCCAAAATATATGTTTATATACACATATTCAAATATGAAATTCTGCTATACAGCGAACAAATATTCATTCACACATGGAAATAGATATAAGGAAAGGGGATAGGAAAACACATAAAAGACGAACACAGGACAGGTGGGGAAGGCAGATTTGAGCAGAACACAAATGTAAAAATATTTCCTTAACCGTGACTTAAACACTGGACCTTCCACTTGCCGGGCGGATGCACTACCGATTACGCCATTAAGGAAACCTAATTTACACTGAGATCTGCGATGTTTTTAAATCACCCAGGTGCTCCTAATCCATGGCCAAGAGATTGCTTTAGGGAGCTGTTCAACTCACCAAAAGAGAAATAGACAATACACACAAGAAGAAGGGACAGTAGGTTAGAAAGCAATAGCACCTTAGAGAATACATATATTTATCTGTTGACAACAGTCAAGCCGTCAAAACGTCAATTCATACTATGAGTGTCCTTTTTTTGTGTATCTGTGTTTCGAATATTTTGTATCTGTGTGTTTGTGCATCGCCAAAGAGTGTCAATTACAAAGATATATATACTGTTGGCTGATATAGCCGATACATTTTCTATTCGCCTTCTTTTCCTGTTGTCTGCCACCGCATCATCGTCGCGGTGAGTGTTCTATCCGCTTTCCTTCCCCACTGTTTCCTTTTTTTTCTCAACTCTTTATATTCCTTGCCTTTCCAATGAATTACCCTAACCAATTCCAACATTGGCTGTGCCATTTCCGCATTCATGCTCACAAAGTAGCACAATGTGCTAGCCATTCCCAGTTTCTCACCTCATGTCTCTCCCTTGGTATCATTCCCAGTGGTCTTGTCATCAATATACCCCTCTCTGGTATCCCTCCTAGCCTTCATCCACATCTACACACCGTCATATTGCAACAATCACGCGAACTCACACGTGATGTTCTGTCTCACTACCTCTACCTTTTTAGTCAACATTGTACCAAACTGCTTTCCCTAGCCAAATTCATATCCAATTCAGCCCCTCACTTAGTTCCATCACTTAACCGTATACTTTCCTCCGCACCATTAAAAAACTCTCCTCTCTTATCCAGTCTTTCTTCCTCGTGAGACTTTCCTTGCCTCTTAAACAACCCCCACCACCACCCGAACCTCTGCCCCTATTCCTTTCAAAACCGGATCTAGCAACACTTTTCAATCTATCCTATCCTCCATTCAAAACACCCATTTTCCAAACAAAAGAGACACAGACCCAACATCCAATACCCCAAGCCGAACACAAAGTAGTGAACCTTTCGTCCGAGCCTTCCAATAATTTCGAGCTTTTGCTACTAAGTAAAGGCCTCTCCTTCTCCCCCACCCCTAGAACCAACCACGTTATCATCGTCACCGACACTTTAAACTTCTGCCGGAATGTACACTGGCATGCCCATTGGAATTCGCAGCCTTTCCCTTCGAACTCTTCCACCATTAACCCAGCCCTTACTCGATTACGTCCAGCCTCAGAAAACAAACCCAAATCACTCGCATCCAACCATCCAATAGAAATCTTTATCAATCTCCTTCTGACAAAGACTTCCGATGAAAAACTCATAGATTCTATAAAGCCATCAGATAACCTTTCTCCCCCTGAGAGAAGCTCTCAGACGTTTAGCATCAAACAAATATATATTATCACGACGGCGGACAAAGGGTCATCCATTGTCGTGCTAAACAAGAAAGACTAGGACGCTGAGGCATTACGCCAATTAAATGACCTTTCTTGCTATACCCCCCTGCCCCAAGATCCTAATCCTTCACATCAGACATAAATTCTATCTTTTCTATCCAATTTTGGTCCCAGAGAAGGTCTCTCTCACAAAAATATATCCATTCTTTTTCCACCTAATCCTAAGACACCACATTTTTATTTGCTACCCGAATTTCACAAAACCAATAACCCAGGATGCCCCATTGTCTCCAGCATCAACTCACCCACTGAACGAATCTCCGCATTTATAGACCACCACCTTCAACCAATAGCCACTTCACTCCCTTCTTACATCAAAGATTTGTACCACTTCCTGAAACGTCTACACTCAATCCCAATTCCTCATAGCACGACCATTCTCATGGCCACAATAGACATTACATCTCTGTACACCTCCATTCCCCACAAAGAAGGCTTAGAAGCCCTGAAATACTACCTCTCTCTATGACCCACACCACACACTCCATCCACAGATTTTCTTATCAAACTGAGCCAACTCATCCTCTTCAAAAATGCCATCCAATTCAATGAGAACATATATTTGCAAATAAAAGGTACTGCAATGGGCACACGTATGGCTCCTGCATACGCCAATCTTTTTATGGATACACTTGAAGATAACTTTCTCCAGCAACAAACCCTCAAACCACTCTTCTGGGCCCGCTATATTGATGACATTTTCCTCCTCCAGTCTCACGGACACGAAACCTTATCATCCCTCATTTCCTCTCGCAATTCCTCCTCCTCCGTTTCTTTCACTTCATCTATATCACACTCGAACATCACTTTCCTAGATATTGACATTGATCTCCAGAATAATAAGTTTAACACCTCAGTCCATATTAAACCGAACAACAATATCTCCATTTCAACAGCTGCTACCCATTGCACACAAAACGCACCATCCCCTTCTCACTCTTAGTCCGTGGCCTCCGGCTCTTTGCAACAACACCCCCTCCAAACAGAAATACTTGGACCAGCTGCAGGACTCTCTCAGAGAATGTGGGTACCCTGAAAAACTCCTGAATAGGAAAATTCTCAAACCATCAACCCAATACACCCCTCTTCCCAAACCAAAGCGCCCAAAATGCCCTAACCTTATCCTAACTAAATGCCCTAACCTTATCCTAACTTTCTTCCCCGGAACCCAAAAAATTAAACATATAATCCATAACCTCTTCCCAATTATTAACAAATCAATCCGCATCACTTTTATTCCTACATTGTCCCTCCGTTACGTTTAAACGCCCGTCAAACTTGCGAGACATTTTCAAGTTAACAAAACCACCTATGAGCACCCTTGTCTCTTCCCCACCCCTGTCCGCACCATGCAACCGCCCACGCTGTAAATGCTGCCATCTCCTAAGACCTTCCACGTCCCTTATTACCAACTCCCAACCCATAGCCACCTGCACCTCTAAAAACATTATATATCGCCTCTCCTGTAACTTCTGCCCTGCCTTTTACGTGGGTGAATGCGCGACCACCCTTTCCCTCCGAATGAATAACCACCGCTATTCCACCGAATCTCCCACCTTCCTTAATTATCCCATCCCTACTCACTCTGCTTCCCACAACCAGTCTTTTGATGACCGCTTCTCCGTTTTGATGATTGAAACCCTTCCCAATTCCGCTAGCAGCATAGAGGTGAGAACCCACGAGATGACACATATCTGGGTGCTCCAGTCTTTTAAATCCCCCGGGCTGAACCAACCCACCGATTTCATCCAATGCTGCCTACTTCCATTGGGCCACAATCTATCCAGACTGGGCCACTGGAGGGGTTTCAGAAGATAATTGGGAAGGAAATTCTCTTCCAGTACACTTGGAAGTGAATGAACCGCCTTTTCTAAGAAATCAAGATAAAACATTCAATTTTGGTTAGGAAAAATTCTCTTCCTTCAAGCCAATAGACTAGTAAAACAAATGTGCAGTCACAATGACCAAAGTTATGGAATTAAAATTTGATTAATTAGTCCAGTAACAACATCTTGCCCAATGGGACATTTGCCAATTTTCAAACTTGATAAAAACATAGGCCAAAAATTCACGAAAAACTAGGTTATGCCACAGATGCCTATTCTGAGAGGATATTCTAAAATACTACTTTTTGGATGATTTAGAAAAAAGAGTATATGCAGTGGAAAGTGTGTCTTGGGCTAAAAGCAATTTAATTTTAAAATGAAAAAAAAAAAACACGCCACAAAACCTTCTTGATCTATAGACTTACTGAATGGCCCATGCCCTGGCAATAGGTTTGCTTCTGGAAGTATGTCTTTGATACTATTGCAATTCAAAGGCATCTTAAAAAAGGCTGATTCTAATTTTCCTTAATTCAGCCATTAGATCGTATGCATAGCGAGAAATGTGTTCAGATGTGTGACCAGGATTGAGAGATGATCCTCTCAAAATGAAATAAATAGATGAAGAACGAAATGCAAGTGACAAGCTGAGAAGTTATAAACATTGTGCGATTATGCTGTTTTAATAACTTTTACTGTTACATCAAGTAAGAGGTAAAAGAAGTCAGTATAATTTTCGATTTACTTTTTCCGGTAAATCATTCTGTGCAATTTAAAACGATCAGAATGTGCGATAAAACCGGCCTGGAACTCTGCAGATTGTGTTTAAACAGTCGTGGGTTGTTGATCAATGTTTTCGGGGAAAATAGTGAATTGGAATTCATGTTGAAAAAGACTGTAGAGGATTTAATAGATGTTAAAGTAAGTTCAATTGTCTGCGGTACGTTCTTTTTAAAATTAAGTGTGTAAGAGATCTTAAATGAATGAGTAAGATATTCCGTAATGAGTTTATATATTCTGTACACTGTTGTCAACAAGTTGATTCTTCTTAGGGAAAAGTGCGTTTCGTCCATTCTGTTGTTAATGTCTGTTCATGAAATATTTTATTAGGTCGTGGAGGATGCGAATCATCCCTGGTTAGTGTGTTCTACATGCATGGAGAAGCTTACGGAATTTCGGCTGTTTAAGCGTCGCTGTGCCGAGTGTTTGTATGTTTTCTATAATCGCATCCAAAAGGGGTGCAGTCCTGCAACGAAAGCCTGGGTACCCAATCGAGAGGAGGTAATTTGTACACATTATGTTGAACCCTGTCAGCGGCGAAGACATCTTTGTTGAATAAGGAATATTTCGTCGTATATTCTCTGATTAATATGCAGAAACATTATTCGTTCGTCACTACGGCCATTATGATCAAACCCAATTACTTTAAAGTTTGGCAAAAATACTCACTCTTCAATAAGGGAAAAATGGAAGCATTGGAAATTTCAATTCTTAGATAATTTATCATGAGAAATAATGCTGTGTGCTTTAAAAAGTTTTAAATATGCACTTTCTATTTCTTAAAAGAATGAACGACATCAATTATTTAGACACTGTTCGAAAAATTGGCTTTTTGAGTGAGTAATTTGACCAACTCTCTTCCCCTCTTACTTCATGAGAGTTTTAACTATTTCATTATTTATTTAGTCTAATAAGAGCAGCAGCCAATGACATTGGGCCAATAACAATCAGATTGCCTTCCTGAATAATGCACCATTTTCACCCTTCCACTTTAGACTTTCCATTTCCACACTGCGTCTTCACAATGGTTCTTTTTTTTCTAAGTTTAATTAACCTTGGTTTATTCTTTAACTTTTCATGCCTACTATTTTTTTTGTGTCTAAACCAAGGTTTGGTGATGACTAAACCTTGTCTCTCTTCTGCAGAAATCAATGGTGCTTCCCCATGGTCATACCTCGTAACTAAACTCTAGTCCCCCACCTCATCACTCTCTGTGCCTTTGCATTTTTTAAATATTCTATTCGGTAGTCACTAACAATTGTTTCCCCGCAGGAACACACACCTCTAACGGATGGTATATCCTGTCGACTTCTTCATCCTTATGATTGCTTATTGGCTTCTAGACAAGACCTTAATGACGATCAAGTCCCTTGGTTTTCTCTGTTCTTCTACTAAAATTATTCTGTTAGTTACTAGGTCTATTTTAACCATGCTTTTATCAGCACCATTTCAATATTATTGCCCTCCTGATATTCAGTGGCTTTATTTTCCAGAGTTAAGGGGCTCAGAATTTTGTAGTTACAGGGTCCATCTCAGACATCCTCTAATGGCAACGGTTTTTGTAATGATTTATTATAAGATTAAAGAAATGTAATCCAAGCTGAATGTTTCTTTCCTTTCTGAATGGGATTTACAGTAACTGTTAATAGCAAGCAGAGATGTAGTGGTCATGGAGTAGTTGTTTGATTACCAATTGGGTGACATAGGTTAGATTCCTATACACACCTCTCTGGTCACCCTCTGCCATTCACCTGAGGTATCTGATTCTCAACATGGTACCAGATGTCACCGTGGGAAATCATAGGTGGCACAGGGAAAGAATTTCACGTATTCCCAACCTTTAACATCTTACTAATGGGTGAATTTCATTTAATGTCGTATAGGGCTTAGTATTGAGTGATATATATCAATAACTACTAAACTGATTATCCCATTGACTACTGTGTTTATAGTTTATAAGGAGGAAAGTGATGTCCTGAGCCATGACAACATTGGTGTCGAGAGGGCAGGAAGGGATATGATTGATGGTACATCATGCAAAATATGGGCATTGAGTAGTGCCATGGAATCTATTAATCATTTGGTTCAAATAGTAATGTTTGAGATTGATGACAGTAATGCAGAGAGCATGCAAAATGTAGGTGAGAAAATGGAGCAATTAGGCATTGCAGTCATAACCAATGCTGTTTCCCAATTTTTATTATTACAGTTTTTTAAAGGGATTAGTTTAATACTACTGTTCTAGTTTTTGTTTGGCCCAACGTATTTGCTGCCATGTTGTTCTTATTTTGAAATGTTAATCGTCTACCATTATTCGATAACGTGTGTATGCTTTGCATTAGTTTCCCTGTGAGATCAAGAAAGAGAATAACGACGACGCAATCGCCAGTGATGCTGTAGACGGTAGTGGTGTGGATGTCCGAGATGACATGATCGTTGCGAAAGAGAAGATTGACACTGCCATTGGATACTCTGTTGCTCCAGAAAAGGATGTAGATTGGCCAATGATTACATCAATGCAGGAAGGTTGCAGTCATTGGTCAGACAAGGAAGAAGCTAGGATTATTGTGAGTATGCATATTCATATAATGTGCATAATTAGCCATCTGTACAGTGAATGCATTGTCATTCAAAGTGCAACATTGCTGTTTTAATTGGACTGATGGTTTTCGCACTTAGTATTTTTTTAACCTTTCATTCCACTTCACCTCATGTGATGCTTAAGGACTGCAGTTCTACTTCTTGTTTGCAGCAGTGGTTAGGAGAATATAAACACTTCCATCAATCATTATAATTCACTGGAAATACATAGATATCTTTGCATCTGTAATGCTTGCCTTTGATCCAGCAGGATCCTTTGGAAGATGGAGAATTACGCTTGTCCTTAAACGAGGAAGTGGTAATTAAGGAGGAGTGGGATGTTGACATTCCTCGGGAAGAAGGATGCCTGGGAGCTGATCTGTTGCAGGAACAAGGTAAGGGGATCTCATGACTGTTGCGGTTTTATTTTTGCCTCATGCAAATCCCTTTCACTGCCCTCAGTGTTTCCCCTTCAGTGATGTAGAACTGTTGATGTATATATCACCAGTATATGCAAAAATGAAATCGCAAGTACCTTTTATAAGTTGCTAATTTGTAAATGTCATCTATATACATTTGATTTATATTATATTTACTTTTGTTAATATTAATTGTGGTACAAGGGCAGTTTCTTTGTCAGGGTATAGACTACAAACATGCCATTTTGCAGGTCCTTTGGACTGATGCCATTTGATTAAGGAGCACTTTGAATCCATCATCCCTGCCTCTTTTAGATTTCTCCCAGCAGTCCCCTCTCACTCTACCATTAGCACTTCCTCGTTTCTTTTACTTTCCGTTCACTTCACTTTCTCCATACCCTCAGTTCAAAAGCTAACAAATCACGCCAATTGTCTTGTTTAAGTGAGCATGTTTCACAGTCAAATAAAACCAATACAAAAAGATAAGGTCACCAAAAATTTTGGTTTGAATTGGCATTTCTTGTGTTTGTTTATTCCCTACCACATACCCTAGGGATGAGTGTTGGGTACCTGGCAGACAGATAGATCAAGCCTAAAAAAACATATTGTCTATCCTATTCTTAAAAACCATAAATCCACCATATACCTTTTTCTCAAATACCTCTCGGTTGCTTTCAAACTTAAATAATTCACCTCTGTTACTTAGCAAACTTGCCAACTTATCAGATCTCCTTAAATCAACCAATCACTTTTTAAATATCCACCCTGTCCCAAAGCCACTCTCATGCCCCGAAATAAACCTAGATGTGAAACATGTCTTCATGGACCATTCTCATGGCCACAATAGACATTACATCTCTGTACACCTCCATTCCCCACAAAGAAGGCTTAGAAGCCCTGAAATATTACCTCTCTCTACGACTGACACCACACACTCCATCCACAGATTTTCTTCTCGAACTGAGCCAACTCGTCCTAACCAAAAATGCCTTCCAATTAAATGAAAAAATTTATTTGCAAATAAAAGGTACTGCAATGGGCACACCTATGGCTCCTGCATACGCCAATCTCTTTATGGGTAAACTTGAAGAAAAATTTCTCCAGCATCAAACCCTTAAACCACTCTTCTGGGCCCGTTATATTGATGATATTTTCCTCCTTTGGTCCCACAGACGCGATAACTTGTCATCCTCCATTTCCTCTCTCAAATCCTCCTCCTCGGTTTCTTTCACTTCCTCTATATCAGACTCAAATCTCACTTTTCTAGACATTGACATTCATCTCCAGAACAATAACTTTTACACCTCAGTCCACATTAGACCGACCAACACCCAACAATATCTCCATTTCAATAGCTGTCACCCATCGCACACAAAACGCTCCATCCCCTTCTCACTCTCAGTCCGCGGCCTCCGTCTCTGCAACAACACCCCCTTCAAACAGAAATACATTGACCAGTTACACGTTTCTCTCAGAGAATGCGGAGTTTAATATCCCACGCAGCTAAACTTATTCTCAGGATCATCAACAAAAGGATAGAGAGTAAGGCAAATGATTACTTAGGGGATGATCAGTTTGGGTTCAGGAAAGGAAGAGGTACGCGTGATGCCATTGCAGTAATGAGATCACTAGTCGATAGGAATATAGAATACAATCAGGACGTTTTTGCCTGTTTTGTAGATTTCGAAAAAGCGTTTGATAGAGTGAATTGGGAAAAATTAATGCGTGTATTGCAGAAAATAGGAATGGATTGGAGGGACAGGAGACTGATCCGCAACCTGTACATGTCTCAGACTGCTCAGGTGCGAGTGGGGAACGGAGAGTCCGGATGGGCAGTGTTAGGAAGAGGTGTAAGGCAGGGTTGCCCATTGTCACCGGTACTGTTCAACGTATATGTAGAGGAAATGATTAAAGAGGCATGGGAAGAACTGGAGGTAGGAATGAAAGTCGGAGGGGAATTCGTAAAATCGGTTAGGTTTGCTGATGACCAAGCATTAGTTGCTCAGTCAGCCAAGGGGTTGCAAGCATTGTTGAGTGAATTGGAGGTTCAGTGCGATAAATATGGGATGAAAATCAATATTAATAAAACAAAGGTTATGCGATTTTCCAGAAAGAAAAAGGCTAAGCTAAATATTAAAATCAGCGGTGAAAAAATAGAGCCGGTAGAGCAGTTTACATATCTCTCAAGTGTTTTGGACCAATACAGTCAAAGTGGTAGGGACATAAGGAGAAGAATTACGCTAGGCAAGGAGGCTTTCTCAAGGAGGAGGGAGTTGATGACGGGGACGTTGAGTAGGGATGTTAAGACAAGACTCGTAAAAACTCTGATGTGGAGCGTAGCTATGTACGGCGCGGAAAGGTGGTCGCTGAAGCAGGAGGATAGACGTAGATTGGAGGCTTTTGAAATGTGGGTGTGGAGAAGAATGGAGAAGGTGAAATGGACCGAAAGGAAAACAAAGGAGGAAGTACTAGAAATGGTGGGGGAGGAGAGGGGTTTGTTGAGAGAAATCCTATGGAGGCAGGAAAAATGGATGGAAGGCATTTTGAGCGGTAGTGGAATGTTGAAGAGGGTAATAGAGGGGAGAATGTTGGGCAAGCGAGGTAAGGGTAGGAACAGGATAGGGATGTTGGACTGGATGAAGGGAAGAAAGAAGTACACCGAGATGAAGAGGGACCTGATATAGATTAGTTTGCTAGGTGGGGAGTCACAAAATGTTTTTTTGATAGTTGTGTCCATCCAAAAACCTACCTTAACCGGTAGATTACCTAATAATATAATATAGTCACTTTCTTGGAAAACCCACGAACGTGTACAATAATATTCACTAATAGTCATAACAAACACAGAAACCAAAACACACAAAAGAGAGACTCACTGGTTCTCGAATTTTCGGTGGTCCAACCACCTTTGTCAAGAGGAATTAGGAGCAGAACTCTGTTCCTAATGTATTTATTATATATATATATATATATACTTAGACAGTAACACACAGCACGAGAACACATAAAAAGAACACTCACAATAATATCTTGATAATTTCGACAGACTCGAGCTCCGTCTTCTTCGGAAGATAAGATATGACTCAGTCACAGTACAGTACACACAGACACACATATTTCTATGTTCATTACAATAATACAACTCTTTCAGGTGGTGACATGGGACAGGATGGTTTGGGGAATATTTTGCACAAATGTCAATGTTGCAACAAAGGATTTGCACAAAAAGCCATCCTAGAAGCTCACGTGATGCTTCTGCATCCTGTAAAAGAGGAAGAAATCAGAAGTGGCATTAATGCTGATGCTCTCGAGTGCACAAGTGATGTTGAAGCGGATGCGATGACATACAAGTGTGCAATTTGTTTGAAAGCATTCTCACAGAAGTGCAAACTGAAGAGGCACATGTTGACACACGCTGAGGAAAGGCCACACAAATGTGAGATATGCGCAAAGACATTCAATCGCAAACAACATCTAAAGGATCACATTCGTAGACACACGAGGGAGAAGTCGTACAAATGTGAGGTGTGTTCGAGAGCATTCACATTGAAAAAAAAGTTGATGGAGCACTGGTTGAGGCACAGTGGTGTGGGGCCCCACAAGTGCGAGGAATGCTCGAAGGAATTCTCAAAGAAGGCACATCTGGAGAGACACATGTTGACACATGCAGACAAGAGGCCATACAGATGCGAGATATGTCTGAAAGGTTTCAATCGGAAGCTGCTCTTTGAGGGTCACATGTTGGGTCACACTGGGGAAAGGCCTCACAAATGCGAGGTGTGCGCAAAGACATTCACTCTCAAACAATCCCTTAAAGTTCATATGATTATCCACAGTGGTAAGAAGCCGCACAGATGTGAGGTGTGTTCGAAAGCATTCACGGCGAAACAACATCTGGTGGAGCACGGGTTGACGCACAGCGGCGAGAAGCCCCACAAGTGTGAGTTGTGTCCGAAGGCGTTCTCGCTGAAGCCAAATCTGAAGAGGCACGTGTTGACGACGCATGGTGGGGCCTCTCGTCAAATGCGGGATGTGCTCGAAAGAGTTTGATCGGAAGTTGCACCTTGATCGCCACATGTTGAGCCATCATGGTGAAGAAAAGCCTCACAAATGTGGGGTGTGTCCAATGATGTTCACTCTCAAGCATCACCTTGAAGATCACATTCACGTGCATGCAGGGGAGAAATCTCGCAAGAAGGAGGTACGTTCGAAAGAATTCAGGCATAAACATTACATAAAGAAGCACGTGTCGAACCACAAAGAAAGGCCCCACCTGTGCCTCATTTGTTCCAGGACGTTCACGCATAGAAGCAGTCTTCAAAGGCACATGAAAGTGCACATAGATACAAGCACAATGTGGATTAATGACACCACGATCACCAATGCAGAGTCACTTCCTTCTGGAACAAATAGTGCTTAGGCAGAATGTCAATGTACGGCACTAAAATGCAGAGGATTGATTGATACCTTGACGCATGTACGTTTAAGGATTATACCTAATTTGTAAATGAGAGAATTTTATGTATTTATTGTTCTCAACCTTTCATTTCCAATGAAAACTTGTCTAAAAATTCATGTAATGATGACTGTTCTGTGATAATATTACTCTCATCAACAAACTATAATATATGTATATTAATAGAATAAATGCATAATTTACCATATCATGGATTGAAATGCATTTTTCTCTTCTCCTTTGAAGTTCTCCCGAGAATCCCCACTCTCCTCCCTTCTTTGCACTTCCTTGTTTGTTTTCCTTTCTGTCCACTTCACCTCCTCCACACTCAAATTCCAAAAGGCTCCAATCTATGCCTATCATACCTTGAGCAGCATAGGTGATAATAGACATCCCATACCATAGGCTCCTCCTTAACACTGCACATTTGGACTCTTCATCCTCCACTTGCATCTGATGGTAGTTTGAGATAAATACAGGTTGTACATTAGCCTCTCGTCTCTCCAAACTATTAATTTTTTCTGTAATATACTCTTTAATATTTCAAAATGCACACTATCAAACCACTTTTTGATTTCTGTGGAACAGGCAAGTACGTCCTGATTTTTTATTTCCCACCCCCTCTTAGTGCCCTCCTTACTGCAATGCCTTTCTGCTTCCTGAATCCAAACTAAACCTCCCTTAAGTATTAATCATTTGCCTTTCCTCTCCATCTTCTTGTAGATGATCTTGAGTATCAGGTTAGCTGTGCACAAAATTAAACTTCCTATATTTCTTACAGATTTGTGCCTTTCCTGTTCTTGGAATAGGAACAAATACTGATCAAAAGAATTCTTTCGGAAAAATTCTTCCCTCATGTCAATACTATGATATAATCCAAAGGTACTCCTGCTCCCACATTTTCCTATACCAATAACTAGTTTATAATTATTGTAATAGTTTATCAAATCAGACTTTCCTTAACTATGAACATACGATATGGATGTAAGAAGGTAAATAATTTTTATTAGTAAAATGGTGAATAAGTTTACCTATGAATAATAAAATGAATAATGTTAACATTAAACCATTCATAGTCATATAAATAAATTTTATCACGTGTTTTGAATTTCAAAAACGGCTGGATGGCATCAATGCCTAACGAATTATTTTGTTGTTTATTTGGAAAGGAGCGGAATAGAGACATGGCACAGTAGAACTTGTGATATTTTCATATTACTCTGGAGCTGCAATGCATAATAACTAATGCATGCATAAATTCATGATTACTCTTTCATTTTGACCTTGTAAACAAGGCCTTTATGAATCTTTTGACCCTGTTCTTTCAAATGAATGAACAGAACATTGGCAAACTAATTATTTTCTTACGTCAACGAATTCCCATCTTATTTCATCACCTCATAAATTCTCAAAATTGGCTTATTTGATATTTCTTTTTTTTACCTAGCAACTAGATTACATCTATTTAATCCAAAATATTTGTGACCCAGTTTAAGATCCTCTCTTTCCAAATAATCAGTACCATTGCAATTTGAAGGACTTTCTCAATGAATAGAGTAGATGAAGATGATTGAAGAGCAAGTGACCAGCTGCAAAGTAGTGTATTTTGTGGTTTGGTCAGACAATTCTTCACTGATAAATTGAGAGCTTTTTGTTTAGAGCAATTTGCTAAACATTTTATTACTATTCATTATATATGAACAATTCATGGCATTAGTTTATTATTTTGTAATTGTATATGTAGACACTCACCTACACATGTCAATTGCTATATTATTATAAAAATAAGAAAATACATTGCCACGTGCTATAACCAAAATATTGCAGAATTGATGCTAATCAGTTGATGACATAAACTTCAACATTCAGATGGCTAATTATGCTCACTTTCTCATAACTAATAAAACCTCATTTAGTGGGTGATGCTATGAGTAGATGCTTACGCATTCTAAATGTGATGGTTGGTCAATATCAGACATTAAATCTGATCTTCAATTTCCCCGTAGAGAAAAAACCATTGGGAGTATGGAGATATGACTGATAAATTCAATAAATCTATTCCTTTTTGTGGTTGATCACAGTCATCGATGGCTGTTGTATATTTTATAAAATAGAGGTAATTCTAGTTTTCAGTTCATTGAGCTTTGAGATGGCTTTGACACCAGATTGTTATCATGCAAAACAGTTGGGAGAGGAGATAGGACCCATTTATAGAGCTTCATAAGGGATACAAAGTGGTCACAGAGCTGGAAGCTTTCTCGTGGAGCTCTGGTGCTTTTCAAAGCCATTACTATTTAGCGGACAAAATAGTGGGTAAGGAAAGGGTGAGTGTTAGCATGGTGACTCTGATGGATTTAGGTGCGAATTGAGGTTAAGAGATATGACAAATCAGACTGAACAAGTCTGGGCTATATCTGAAGCTCAGAACAGAAGAAAAAATTGCACAGCATACAAGGATGTGGGTGTTTGAGAATCATGAAACCTTGTCTAACTAAAAAAAATCTAGTGGTGCTCAGAAAAAACGGCATTCAGCTAGAAAGATGAGAGGAAGAAAGTTCACTTTTAGAGATATTTGTTCAAATTAAATCATGGAGCAGATTTTGAGTTGAGATGAGAGTAGAGGCAAAATTTGAATGAAAGTTAGAGAAAACTGTCACCTGTCTGCTTTTTGCATAGTATGATGCTACCCTTGATTAGATAAAGACAGAAACATTTCCCAAACTTTAGTCATGGATAGCATACAGATAGTATTACTTAATAGGCTTTTTACTTAATAGCTAATTACTTAATAGTAATAATTAATAATAGGTGTGAATGATTTGATGGAGTAAATGCTTCTCATATATTACCTAGGATCCCTTGCTCCAGTCAATACATGGTATATTTAGATCCTTCCTGATATCCTGTTTCTCATTGGGGGTCAATATTAATGTACAAGCTCAATTCATGGAATATTTTGACTTGTACTGAGTCCTTTTGTTCCCTCCATTTTGGATTTTGTAAAACCTTTCATTTGTGACCATAATCAGGTTCAGATACAAAGCTATTATTCCCACATATGTGGATTATGATGTCTTTACACCATCTGATCGGGTGGTCTCAACCATATCTTAATCCCTTCTAAGTATGCAGAAACCAGCCTTCTTAAGTTATATTTCACTTTACATGTTTCTTATGGTTTTCTGAGGGCCCATTCCTGGAAGAAACCAGATCTACCATGTAAAGAAATATATACTTCTGTTTTTTTGTTTTCTAAGTCCTCAATTATTTCTCAAGTGAATGTTGTTTTTGATGGGTTATAAGATACATCCTGATTTAAGTAAGGTGTGCAGCAGAGAACACTTTTTCAGTCTGCACAAAAGTCTGTCATTCTGACAACTAAGTTGCTATTATTTTTAGAACTTATGGTCCAAAACGCTAAGTATTTGGCAACACAATTCATATTATCTTAAATAAATTTTCCATTCTCATTAGTGTAATGTGATATGCTAGGTTTAAATTGAAATTTGTAATTTCACTTCTTCACAAATGTTGTAATATTCACCATTGTAATTAAAGGTTACTGTATAACTTTTGTATGTCAATTAAATGGGAATGAGAGTTACTGATAACATATGTTACATGTGCATCTTTTGACAATACAGAAGTAGGCGGCAACATTCATGTTTCATAATAATGAGCTTATTATTAAAACAAAACTTAACATCTACATCTACATAAATACCCTGCGAGCCACCAAAAAAGGTGTGTGCCAGGGGGTGTAGCACCATGAGGGAAGGGTAAGGGATGAGGGGGTTGGGGTTATCAATTAGGTGAGGAAAGGTGGGGGGAACCTGTAAGAAAAAAAATATAATACAAACATGCATATATATATATATACACATACATACATATGTGTACATACACAAACATATGTATACATACATATCCTCGCGCAGTCCCTAACCTGTACGTTAATACTTATTGTAATGAACTAACTCTTGGGGAATTTAGACTACAAACATTCTGGTCCCTTATCGTTCTCGGAAAAAATGACATTTTAAACCTGTCAGTCTAGCAGTCTATCTCTCTAATCTTATATTCGTGATCCCTTCAACCGTAATACGTTGGGGTTCGTACTATATCCTTGATGTCATCGAAAAGGGACAATCTTTAAATGTTTTTAATAAGTTTTATCTATATTGTAAACGCTGCTGTGTAAGAGAATCCCATTTTAAATTGTCTAGCAAAGTGGATACGCTGCTGCGTTGGTCATAACAATGTTTGACAAATCTAGCCCCCCTCCGCTGAACTCGATCTAATTCCACAATCAAATTTATATTTTGAGGATCCCATATACTGGCAGCATACTCTAGGCGGGGCCTGACCAAGGCAAGGAAACATCGTTCTTTCACTTTTTTGCATTTACCAAGCACTCTTTTCACAAATCCCAATTTTTTATTAGCACGACCGCATATTTCTCGTATGTGTTTACCCCAGAACAGATCGTGAGTAATTGTTACACCCAAGTATTTAAAGTAATCTACCCTCGCGATTTTGGTTTGTTTCACTTTGTACGAGGCGTGTTCATAAAGTAAGGCCCGTTTGGTCACAGGAAAAAATATACTCATATGAAACACATTTTATTGGCACTTTTAGTTAGCTACAAACCTACTTCACTTATCTACATAATCGCCATTCACTTCTAAGCATTTTTCGTACCGCTGCACCAGCTTCTTTAACCCCTCTGCATAGAAACTCGCTGCCTGAGGGTTGAACCAATCGACAACGCCATTTTTGAGTTCCTCTTTGGTTTTGAAACGTTGTCCACCGAACCACTGTTTCAAGTGCAAGAAGAGGAAGTAGTCGCTGGGTGTAAGGTCAGGACTGTACGGTGGGTGGTTTAAAGAGTTCCCAATGACCCAAAAACTCTCGTCCACTGGACATTCTTTGCTCTTTGTGGTGGTCGGTGAGCATTTTCGGTACCCACCTTGCACGCAATGTGTGGTATCCGAGGTTTTCCATAACAATATTGTAGACAGTAGTGCGTCCAAGTTGAGGAAATTGTTCAGCCAGGCCATTAATTGTTAATCGACGATCACATCACAGTTTTTGTTCCACTTGCGAAACAATTTCATCGGTCAGAATACTGGGCCTACCACTTCGATCTTCGTCATGGTCCATTTTTAAAATCACAGCACCATTGCCTAATCTTTCCTTCACTCATAACTGTAGGTTTATAAACTAGGCATAATTCCCGATGAATTTCAGCAGCCGACAATCCTTTTGCATACAAGAATCGTATGACAGAACACACTTCACAGCTGGCGGTATCAACGATTGTCGCGGACATTGTTGTTTGCATGCACGGACAAGCAAACAACTTCTGAAACAAAACAAATGCTGCTATAGCTTCTCAATTAATCAGCAGATGGCGCTGCTGGAGCAAAACTGGGTTCTGAAGTGCCAATATTTAAATATAAGCAAACAGTACTTACTTTAAGAATACGCCTCGTAACTATAAGGGAGGGAATTACTCTTTTCCCAAAAATGTATTACTATGCATTTTTAAAAATTTAATTCCAATTGCCACGTATCGAACCAACTTTGAATTGCATCTAGGTCGTTGGCTAACACGACTCTGTCTTCGTGACTTCGAATGTCCTCATAAATTACTGCATCATCGGCGAAAAGACGGAGCTTGCGACGGAACTACGGTACTGATGTCATTTATGTAAATAAGAAATAGGAAGGGGCATATGACACTTCCTTGTGGTACACTCGACGTGACCTTGACAGTATCGGATGATACACTGTCCAGGATGACTGTTTGGACACGATCACTTTAAAATTTTTCAATCCAATTAATAATACTTTCGTGTATTCCATAAGTTTCCAATTTCGCCAGTAATTTGCAATGAGGGACTTTATCGAAAGCTTTCTTAAAATCTAGGAATATTGCATCAACTGGAAAACTTAACAAATTAACAACTTAACAAAGGGGCGACAGAGTTTAAACATGGCCATAGAAGCCTCAAAGTTGATTCATGTGTAATATATCAAAAAGTTGAACTTTACTAGAAATATATTCTATTGTTTCAGGCTTCACTTCGTGGAAGTATTTAATATCCATAGCAAAAAAGAAAGATTTGTACTTTTCCACAGATTTTATTAAATGGTACAACGCGTTTCACCGTGGTCCAATCCAGTGGTTAAGGGAAGAACTGAAAATGTGGTACGCAAAAAGGGATTCCTTCGCACATTACTTGTTCTATCTGCACCAAGAACTTTGCTTTAAGTTACATTTTGCGGAATGGATTACATTTGTGGATGGTGTAAAAGAACTAGTAAGTAAAATCTCTTCTCGCAAATATGCAACTCAGTGGAAAAAACTCAGTAACCTTGTTAATAGTCCACCTCAAAATTACCAGTATACTTGTAATGAAAATAGTATCAAATTACAGTATCAAATTTTGTCCCGGCAGAAAGAGTTGTCAACCTAAGTCACCATATGTTCACGGAGGAGGACAGTAATATCTTAAAGAAAGGTTTGAAGTTTGCCCCCTCTAAGAAAGTTTCCAAAGTCGACATTAAAAATCTAGCCGCAGATTGCGAGGTTGCCCTTCAGAACCAATCTCTGGCTACCAAACACCAAGTTGCTGAAATCATCATGTCGTCATTGAAGGATGAAGTGCCAACAACGACCCGCTCTTCCAGCCTTCAGCAGCAGACGTCCACCTCCGACACCTGAGAGAGACAATTGTCAAGGAAGACCTCATCATACAGAAAGCGGACAAGGGAAGTAGTGTCGTAGTGTTGGATAAACGAGTGTATGTGGATAAGTGCTTGGATTTCATCAACAATAATCCCATTACTCCGTAATCAAAAGACCCAACCTCGAGTTTTCAATGTGAAGTGAAACTTATTATTATATTAATATTGATTCTCATCCCATATTTATCGCACTGAACCTCCAATTCACTCAGCAATGCTTGCAACCCCTTGGCTGACTGAGCAACTAATGCTTGGTCATCAGCAAACCTAACCGATTTTACAAATTCCCCTCTGACTTTCATTCCTACCTCCAGTTCTTCCCATGCCTCTTTAATCATTTCCTCTACATATACGTTGAACAGTACCGGTGACAATGGGCAACCCTGCTTTACACCTCTTCCTAACACTGCCCATCCGGACTCTCCGTTCCCCACTCGCACCTGAGCAGTCTGAGACATTTATACGTTGTGGATCAGTCTCCTGTCCCTCCAATCTATTCCTATTTTCTGCAATACATGCATTAGTTTTTCCAAATTCACTCTATCAAATGCTTTTTTGAAATCTACGAAAGAGGCAAATACATCCTGATTGTATTCTATATTCCTCTCGATTAGTGATCACATTGCTCCAATGGCATCATGCGCACCTCTTCCCTTCATAAACCCAAACTGATCCTCCCCTGAGTAATTATTTGCCTTACTCTCTATCCTTTTGTTGATGATCCTGAGAATAACTTTAGCTGCGTGGGATATCAAACTTATTGTTCTGTAATCCTCACATGATGTAGCCTTTACCTTTTTTGGAATAGAAACTAACACCGATCTCACAAAATCTTCCGGCCAGATTTCTTCATCATAGATACTATGAATCAGTCCATATAGGGCCTTCTTCCCACCTTTCCCTAACCATTTCAACATTTCTACAGGAATATTGTCCACCCCCACAACCGTATTTGCTTTCATCTCCTTTAATGCCCTTTCTATTTCATCGTCGAGTATGCCTGGACCTAAGCTATCTTCTTCTACGTCATGTTCCTTTTCTATGTCTAACCTTGTCGGCCTAAGTTCTCTGCCATACAGTGTTTCTATATATTCTTTCCATCTTTCTCGGATTTTTTCTGGTCCAACCCACCCACTTACCCAATCTTACCCCACTTATCTTTAACTGTTAGCACAGATCTTGCCTTCTTACTTCCCGATAATAACTTAACCTTGCTGTATAGGGCACCAATTTCACCCTTCTTCTGTAAACTTTCCATATCCTCGCATTGCGTTTTCGACCATTCTTCTTTTGCTTTATTTGTTGCCCATCTCAATTTATTATTTAATCCTTTGTACTTCATTTTGCCTAACTCTGTGTTTTTACATTCTTCCCTTTTCTTCTCTCATCCATTTTTGTAATCATCTCATTCCTGATCCATGGTTCCCTTGTCCTTTTCCTGTTGATCGTTCCTGTAGTGTCTTTTGCGGCTTTTGATATCACTTTCTTGATACATGCCCATTTTTCTTCGATAGTACTCAACTCTTCACCATCATCCATGATTTGCTCTACAGCCTGCTGAGTGTTAATCCATTTCATGCTATTACATTCCACTTAGTAACCTGCCACACCTGCCTTATCTTTTTGAAATGGACGTTACATTTCATAACAACTAAATTATGGTCCGAGTCCGCATCCACTCTTGGGAAACTGTGCGACTTTATCACACTGTTCCTAAACCTGTGCCTAACCATTATATAATCTAACTGATAGCTTCTTGAGTCACCTGGCATTTTCCATGTATACCTATACCTTTTGCGGTTTTTAAACCATGTGTTGGTGATTACTGACCCGTCTCCTGCAGAACTCAATTGCATTCTCCCCACATTCATTCCTCGTGCCTAACCCATAGTCTCCCACCTCAACACCATTTCTTCCTTCTACTACTGTCGCATTCCAATCCCCATCACTATCAAATGTTTCCCTGTAGGAACACACTGATTATATCCTTTAACTCATTGTACATCCAAAATATATGTTTATATACACATATTCAAATATGAAATTCTGCTATACAGCGAACAAATATTCATTCACACATGGAAATAGATATAAGGAAAGGGGATAGGAAAACACATAAAAGACGAACACAGGACAGGTGGGGAAGGCAGATTTGAGCAGAACACAAATGTAAAAATATTTCCTTAACCGTGACTTAAACACTGGACCTTCCACTTGCCGGGCGGATGCACTACCGATTACGCCATTAAGGAAACCTAATTTACACTGAGATCTGCGATGTTTTTAAATCACCCAGGTGCTCCTAATCCATGGCCAAGAGATTGCTTTAGGGAGCTGTTCAACTCACCAAAAGAGAAATAGACAATACACACAAGAAGAAGGGACAGTAGGTTAGAAAGCAATAGCACCTTAGAGAATACATATATTTATCTGTTGACAACAGTCAAGCCGTCAAAACGTCAATTCATACTATGAGTGTCCTTTTTTTGTGTATCTGTGTTTCGAATATTTTGTATCTGTGTGTTTGTGCATCGCCAAAGAGTGTCAATTACAAAGATATATATACTGTTGGCTGATATAGCCGATACATTTTCTATTCGCCTTCTTTTCCTGTTGTCTGCCACCGCATCATCGTCGCGGTGAGTGTTCTATCCGCTTTCCTTCCCCACTGTTTCCTTTTTTTTCTCAACTCTTTATATTCCTTGCCTTTCCAATGAATTACCCTAACCAATTCCAACATTGGCTGTGCCATTTCCGCATTCATGCTCACAAAGTAGCACAATGTGCTAGCCATTCCCAGTTTCTCACCTCATGTCTCTCCCTTGGTATCATTCCCAGTGGTCTTGTCATCAATATACCCCTCTCTGGTATCCCTCCTAGCCTTCATCCACATCTACACACCGTCATATTGCAACAATCACGCGAACTCACACGTGATGTTCTGTCTCACTACCTCTACCTTTTTAGTCAACATTGTACCAAACTGCTTTCCCTAGCCAAATTCATATCCAATTCAGCCCCTCACTTAGTTCCATCACTTAACCGTATACTTTCCTCCGCACCATTAAAAAACTCTCCTCTCTTATCCAGTCTTTCTTCCTCGTGAGACTTTCCTTGCCTCTTAAACAACCCCCACCACCACCCGAACCTCTGCCCCTATTCCTTTCAAAACCGGATCTAGCAACACTTTTCAATCTATCCTATCCTCCATTCAAAACACCCATTTTCCAAACAAAAGAGACACAGACCCAACATCCAATACCCCAAGCCGAACACAAAGTAGTGAACCTTTCGTCCGAGCCTTCCAATAATTTCGAGCTTTTGCTACTAAGTAAAGGCCTCTCCTTCTCCCCCACCCCTAGAACCAACCACGTTATCATCGTCACCGACACTTTAAACTTCTGCCGGAATGTACACTGGCATGCCCATTGGAATTCGCAGCCTTTCCCTTCGAACTCTTCCACCATTAACCCAGCCCTTACTCGATTACGTCCAGCCTCAGAAAACAAACCCAAATCACTCGCATCCAACCATCCAATAGAAATCTTTATCAATCTCCTTCTGACAAAGACTTCCGATGAAAAACTCATAGATTCTATAAAGCCATCAGATAACCTTTCTCCCCCTGAGAGAAGCTCTCAGCATCAAACAAATATATATTATCACGACGGCGGACAAAGGGTCATCCATTGTCGTGCTAAACAAGAAAGACTAGGACGCTGAGGCATTACGCCAATTAAATGACCTTTCTTGCTATACCCCCCTGCCCCAAGATCCTAATCCTTCACATCAGACATAAATTCTATCTTTTCTATCCAATTTTGGTCCCAGAGAAGGTCTCTCTCACAAAAATATATCCATTCTTTTTCCACCTAATCCTAAGACACCACATTTTTATTTGCTACCCGAATTTCACAAAACCAATAACCCAGGATGCCCCATTGTCTCCAGCATCAACTCACCCACTGAACGAATCTCCGCATTTATAGACCACCACCTTCAACCAATAGCCACTTCACTCCCTTCTTACATCAAAGATTTGTACCACTTCCTGAAACGTCTACACTCAATCCCAATTCCTCATAGCACGACCATTCTCATGGCCACAATAGACATTACATCTCTGTACACCTCCATTCCCCACAAAGAAGGCTTAGAAGCCCTGAAATACTACCTCTCTCTATGACCCACACCACACACTCCATCCACAGATTTTCTTATCAAACTGAGCCAACTCATCCTCTTCAAAAATGCCATCCAATTCAATGAGAACATATATTTGCAAATAAAAGGTACTGCAATGGGCACACGTATGGCTCCTGCATACGCCAATCTTTTTATGGATACACTTGAAGATAACTTTCTCCAGCAACAAACCCTCAAACCACTCTTCTGGGCCCGCTATATTGATGACATTTTCCTCCTCCAGTCTCACGGACACGAAACCTTATCATCCCTCATTTCCTCTCGCAATTCCTCCTCCTCCGTTTCTTTCACTTCATCTATATCACACTCGAACATCACTTTCCTAGATATTGACATTGATCTCCAGAATAATAAGTTTAACACCTCAGTCCATATTAAACCGAACAACAATATCTCCATTTCAACAGCTGCTACCCATTGCACACAAAACGCACCATCCCCTTCTCACTCTTAGTCCGTGGCCTCCGGCTCTTTGCAACAACACCCCCTCCAAACAGAAATACTTGGACCAGCTGCAGGACTCTCTCAGAGAATGTGGGTACCCTGAAAAACTCCTGAATAGGAAAATTCTCAAACCATCAACCCAATACACCCCTCTTCCCAAACCAAAGCGCCCAAAATGCCCTAACCTTATCCTAACTAAATGCCCTAACCTTATCCTAACTTTCTTCCCCGGAACCCAAAAAATTAAACATATAATCCATAACCTCTTCCCAATTATTAACAAATCAATCCGCATCACTTTTATTCCTACATTGTCCCTCCGTTACGTTTAAACGCCCGTCAAACTTGCGAGACATTTTCAAGTTAACAAAACCACCTATGAGCACCCTTGTCTCTTCCCCACCCCTGTCCGCACCATGCAACCGCCCACGCTGTAAATGCTGCCATCTCCTAAGACCTTCCACGTCCCTTATTACCAACTCCCAACCCATAGCCACCTGCACCTCTAAAAACATTATATATCGCCTCTCCTGTAACTTCTGCCCTGCCTTTTACGTGGGTGAATGCGCGACCACCCTTTCCCTCCGAATGAATAACCACCGCTATTCCACCGAATCTCCCACCTTCCTTAATTATCCCATCCCTACTCACTCTGCTTCCCACAACCAGTCTTTTGATGACCGCTTCTCCGTTTTGATGATTGAAACCCTTCCCAATTCCGCTAGCAGCATAGAGGTGAGAACCCACGAGATGACACATATCTGGGTGCTCCAGTTTTTTAAATCCCCCGGGCTGAACCAACCCACCGATTTCATCCAATGCTGCCTACTTCCATTGGGCCACAATCTATCCAGACTGGGCCACTGGAGGGGTTTCAGAAGATAATTGGGAAGGAAATTCTCTTCCAGTACACTTGGAAGTGAATGAACCGCCTTTTCTAAGAAATCAAGATAAAACATTCAATTTTGGTTAGGAAAAATTCTCTTCCTTCAAGCCAATAGACTAGTAAAACAAATGTGCAGTCACAATGACCAAAGTTATGGAATTAAAATTTGATTAATTAGTCCAGTAACAACATCTTGCCCAATGGGACATTTGCCAATTTTCAAACTTGATAAAAACATAGGCCAAAAATTCACGAAAAACTAGGTTATGCCACAGATGCCTATTCTGAGAGGATATTCTAAAATACTACTTTTTGGATGATTTAGAAAAAAGAGTATATGCAGTGGAAAGTGTGTCTTGGGCTAAAAGCAATTTAATTTTAAAATGAAAAAAAAAAACACGCCACAAAACCTTCTTGATCTATAGACTTACTGAATGGCCCATGCCCTGGCAATAGGTTTGCTTCTGGAAGTATGTCTTTGATACTATTGCAATTCAAAGGCATCTTAAAAAAGGCTGATTCTAATTTTCCTTAATTCAGCCATTAGATCGTATGCATAGCGAGAAATGTGTTCAGATGTGTGACCAGGATTGAGAGATGATCCTCTCAAAATGAAATAAATAGATGAAGAACGAAATGCAAGTGACAAGCTGAGAAGTTATAAACATTGTGCGATTATGCTGTTTTAATAACTTTTACTGTTACATCAAGTAAGAGGTAAAAGAAGTCAGTATAATTTTCGATTTACTTTTTCCGGTAAATCATTCTGTGCAATTTAAAACGATCAGAATGTGCGATAAAACCGGCCTGGAACTCTGCAGATTGTGTTTAAACAGTCGTGGGTTGTTGATCAATGTTTTCGGGGAAAATAGTGAATTGGAATTCATGTTGAAAAAGACTGTAGAGGATTTAATAGATGTTAAAGTAAGTTCAATTGTCTGCGGTACGTTCTTTTTAAAATTAAGTGTGTAAGAGATCTTAAATGAATGAGTAAGATATTCCGTAATGAGTTTATATATTCTGTACACTGTTGTCAACAAGTTGATTCTTCTTAGGGAAAAGTGCGTTTCGTCCATTCTGTTGTTAATGTCTGTTCATGAAATATTTTATTAGGTCGTGGAGGATGCGAATCATCCCTGGTTAGTGTGTTCTACATGCATGGAGAAGCTTACGGAATTTCGGCTGTTTAAGCGTCGCTGTGCCGAGTGTTTGTATGTTTTCTATAATCGCATCCAAAAGGGGTGCAGTCCTGCAACGAAAGCCTGGGTACCCAATCGAGAGGAGGTAATTTGTACACATTATGTTGAACCCTGTCAGCGGCGAAGACATCTTTGTTGAATAAGGAATATTTCGTCGTATATTCTCTGATTAATATGCAGAAACATTATTCGTTCGTCACTACGGCCATTATGATCAAACCCAATTACTTTAAAGTTTGGCAAAAATACTCACTCTTCAATAAGGGAAAAATGGAAGCATTGGAAATTTCAATTCTTAGATAATTTATCATGAGAAATAATGCTGTGTGCTTTAAAAAGTTTTAAATATGCACTTTCTATTTCTTAAAAGAATGAACGACATCAATTATTTAGACACTGTTCGAAAAATTGGCTTTTTGAGTGAGTAATTTGACCAACTCTCTTCCCCTCTTACTTCATGAGAGTTTTAACTATTTCATTATTTATTTAGTCTAATAAGAGCAGCAGCCAATGACATTGGGCCAATAACAATCAGATTGCCTTCCTGAATAATGCACCATTTTCACCCTTCCACTTTAGACTTTCCATTTCCACACTGCGTCTTCACAATGGTTCTTTTTTTTCTAAGTTTAATTAACCTTGGTTTATTCTTTAACTTTTCATGCCTACTATTTTTTTTGTGTCTAAACCAAGGTTTGGTGATGACTAAACCTTGTCTCTCTTCTGCAGAAATCAATGGTGCTTCCCCATGGTCATACCTCGTAACTAAACTCTAGTCCCCCACCTCATCACTCTCTGTGCCTTTGCATTTTTTAAATATTCTATTCGGTAGTCACTAACAATTGTTTCCCCGCAGGAACACACACCTCTAACGGATGGTATATCCTGTCGACTTCTTCATCCTTATGATTGCTTATTGGCTTCTAGACAAGACCTTAATGACGATCAAGTCCCTTGGTTTTCTCTGTTCTTCTACTAAAATTATTCTGTTAGTTACTAGGTCTATTTTAACCATGCTTTTATCAGCACCATTTCAATATTATTGCCCTCCTGATATTCAGTGGCTTTATTTTCCAGAGTTAAGGGGCTCAGAATTTTGTAGTTACAGGGTCCATCTCAGACATCCTCTAATGGCAACGGTTTTTGTAATGATTTATTATAAGATTAAAGAAATGTAATCCAAGCTGAATGTTTCTTTCCTTTCTGAATGGGATTTACAGTAACTGTTAATAGCAAGCAGAGATGTAGTGGTCATGGAGTAGTTGTTTGATTACCAATTGGGTGACATAGGTTAGATTCCTATACACACCTCTCTGGTCACCCTCTGCCATTCACCTGAGGTATCTGATTCTCAACATGGTACCAGATGTCACCGTGGGAAATCATAGGTGGCACAGGGAAAGAATTTCACGTATTCCCAACCTTTAACATCTTACTAATGGGTGAATTTCATTTAATGTCGTATAGGGCTTAGTATTGAGTGATATATATCAATAACTACTAAACTGATTATCCCATTGACTACTGTGTTTATAGTTTATAAGGAGGAAAGTGATGTCCTGAGCCATGACAACATTGGTGTCGAGAGGGCAGGAAGGGATATGATTGATGGTACATCATGCAAAATATGGGCATTGAGTAGTGCCATGGAATCTATTAATCATTTGGTTCAAATAGTAATGTTTGAGATTGATGACAGTAATGCAGAGAGCATGCAAAATGTAGGTGAGAAAATGGAGCAATTAGGCATTGCAGTCATAACCAATGCTGTTTCCCAATTTTTATTATTACAGTTTTTTAAAGGGATTAGTTTAATACTACTGTTCTAGTTTTTGTTTGGCCCAACGTATTTGCTGCCATGTTGTTCTTATTTTGAAATGTTAATCGTCTACCATTATTCGATAACGTGTGTATGCTTTGCATTAGTTTCCCTGTGAGATCAAGAAAGAGAATAACGACGACGCAATCGCCAGTGATGCTGTAGACGGTAGTGGTGTGGATGTCCGAGATGACATGATCGTTGCGAAAGAGAAGATTGACACTGCCATTGGATACTCTGTTGCTCCAGAAAAGGATGTAGATTGGCCAATGATTACATCAATGCAGGAAGGTTGCAGTCATTGGTCAGACAAGGAAGAAGCTAGGATTATTGTGAGTATGCATATTCATATAATGTGCATAATTAGCCATCTGTACAGTGAATGCATTGTCATTCAAAGTGCAACATTGCTGTTTTAATTGGACTGATGGTTTTCGCACTTAGTATTTTTTTAACCTTTCATTCCACTTCACCTCATGTGATGCTTAAGGACTGCAGTTCTACTTCTTGTTTGCAGCAGTGGTTAGGAGAATATAAACACTTCCATCAATCATTATAATTCACTGGAAATACATAGATATCTTTGCATCTGTAATGCTTGCCTTTGATCCAGCAGGATCCTTTGGAAGATGGAGAATTACGCTTGTCCTTAAACGAGGAAGTGGTAATTAAGGAGGAGTGGGATGTTGACATTCCTCGGGAAGAAGGATGCCTGGGAGCTGATCTGTTGCAGGAACAAGGTAAGGGGATCTCATGACTGTTGCGGTTTTATTTTTGCCTCATGCAAATCCCTTTCACTGCCCTCAGTGTTTCCCCTTCAGTGATGTAGAACTGTTGATGTATATATCACCAGTATATGCAAAAATGAAATCGCAAGTACCTTTTATAAGTTGCTAATTTGTAAATGTCATCTATATACATTTGATTTATATTATATTTACTTTTGTTAATATTAATTGTGGTACAAGGGCAGTTTCTTTGTCAGGGTATAGACTACAAACATGCCATTTTGCAGGTCCTTTGGACTGATGCCATTTGATTAAGGAGCACTTTGAATCCATCATCCCTGCCTCTTTTAGATTTCTCCCAGCAGTCCCCTCTCACTCTACCATTAGCACTTCCTCGTTTCTTTTACTTTCCGTTCACTTCACTTTCTCCATACCCTCAGTTCAAAAGCTAACAAATCACGCCAATTGTCTTGTTTAAGTGAGCATGTTTCACAGTCAAATAAAACCAATACAAAAAGATAAGGTCACCAAAAATTTTGGTTTGAATTGGCATTTCTTGTGTTTGTTTATTCCCTACCACATACCCTAGGGATGAGTGTTGGGTACCTGGCAGACAGATAGATCAAGCCTAAAAAAACATATTGTCTATCCTATTCTTAAAAACCATAAATCCACCATATACCTTTTTCTCAAATACCTCTCGGTTGCTTTCAAACTTAAATAATTCACCTCTGTTACTTAGCAAACTTGCCAACTTATCAGATCTCCTTAAATCAACCAATCACTTTTTAAATATCCACCCTGTCCCAAAGCCACTCTCATGCCCCGAAATAAACCTAGATGTGAAACATGTCTTCATGGACCATTCTCATGGCCACAATAGACATTACATCTCTGTACACCTCCATTCCCCACAAAGAAGGCTTAGAAGCCCTGAAATATTACCTCTCTCTACGACCGACACCACACACTCCATCCACAGATTTTCTTCTCGAACTGAGCCAACTCGTCCTAACCAAAAATGCCTTCCAATTAAATGAAAAAATTTATTTGCAAATAAAAGGTACTGCAATGGGCACACCTATGGCTCCTGCATACGCCAATCTCTTTATGGGTAAACTTGAAGAAAAATTTCTCCAGCATCAAACCCTTAAACCACTCTTCTGGGCCCGTTATATTGATGATATTTTCCTCCTTTGGTCCCACAGACGCGATAACTTGTCATCCTCCATTTCCTCTCTCAAATCCTCCTCCTCGGTTTCTTTCACTTCCTCTATATCAGACTCAAATCTCACTTTTCTAGACATTGACATTCATCTCCAGAACAATAACTTTTACACCTCAGTCCACATTAGACCGACCAACACCCAACAATATCTCCATTTCAATAGCTGTCACCCATCGCACACAAAACGCTCCATCCCCTTCTCACTCTCAGTCCGCGGCCTCCGTCTCTGCAACAACACCCCCTTCAAACAGAAATACATTGACCAGTTACACGTTTCTCTCAGAGAATGCGGAGTTTAATATCCCACGCAGCTAAACTTATTCTCAGGATCATCAACAAAAGGATAGAGAGTAAGGCAAATGATTACTTAGGGGATGATCAGTTTGGGTTCAGGAAAGGAAGAGGTACGCGTGATGCCATTGCAGTAATGAGATCACTAGTCGATAGGAATATAGAATACAATCAGGACGTTTTTGCCTGTTTTGTAGATTTCGAAAAAGCGTTTGATAGAGTGAATTGGGAAAAATTAATGCGTGTATTGCAGAAAATAGGAATGGATTGGAGGGACAGGAGACTGATCCGCAACCTGTACATGTCTCAGACTGCTCAGGTGCGAGTGGGGAACGGAGAGTCCGGATGGGCAGTGTTAGGAAGAGGTGTAAGGCAGGGTTGCCCATTGTCACCGGTACTGTTCAACGTATATGTAGAGGAAATGATTAAAGAGGCATGGGAAGAACTGGAGGTAGGAATGAAAGTCGGAGGGGAATTCGTAAAATCGGTTAGGTTTGCTGATGACCAAGCATTAGTTGCTCAGTCAGCCAAGGGGTTGCAAGCATTGTTGAGTGAATTGGAGGTTCAGTGCGATAAATATGGGATGAAAATCAATATTAATAAAACAAAGGTTATGCGATTTTCCAGAAAGAAAAAGGCTAAGCTAAATATTAAAATCAGCGGTGAAAAAATAGAGCCGGTAGAGCAGTTTACATATCTCTCAAGTGTTTTGGACCAATACAGTCAAAGTGGTAGGGACATAAGGAGAAGAATTACGCTAGGCAAGGAGGCTTTCTCAAGGAGGAGGGAGTTGATGACGGGGACGTTGAGTAGGGATGTTAAGACAAGACTCGTAAAAACTCTGATGTGGAGCGTAGCTATGTACGGCGCGGAAAGGTGGTCGCTGAAGCAGGAGGATAGACGTAGATTGGAGGCTTTTGAAATGTGGGTGTGGAGAAGAATGGAGAAGGTGAAATGGACCGAAAGGAAAACAAAGGAGGAAGTACTAGAAATGGTGGGGGAGGAGAGGGGTTTGTTGAGAGAAATCCTATGGAGGCAGGAAAAATGGATGGAAGGCATTTTGAGCGGTAGTGGAATGTTGAAGAGGGTAATAGAGGGGAGAATGTTGGGCAAGCGAGGTAAGGGTAGGAACAGGATAGGGATGTTGGACTGGATGAAGGGAAGAAAGAAGTACACCGAGATGAAGAGGGACCTGATATAGATTAGTTTGCTAGGTGGGGAGTCACAAAATGTTTTTTTGATAGTTGTGTCCATCCAAAAACCTACCTTAACCGGTAGATTACCTAATAATATAATATAGTCACTTTCTTGGAAAACCCACGAACGTGTACAATAATATTCACTAATAGTCATAACAAACACAGAAACCAAAACACACAAAAGAGAGACTCACTGGTTCTCGAATTTTCGGTGGTCCAACCACCTTTGTCAAGAGGAATTAGGAGCAGAACTCTGTTCCTAATGTATTTATTATATATATATATATATATACTTAGACAGTAACACACAGCACGAGAACACATAAAAAGAACACTCACAATAATATCTTGATAATTTCGACAGACTCGAGCTCCGTCTTCTTCGGAAGATAAGATATGACTCAGTCACAGTACAGTACACACAGACACACATATTTCTATGTTCATTACAATAATACAACTCTTTCAGGTGGTGACATGGGACAGGATGGTTTGGGGAATATTTTGCACAAATGTCAATGTTGCAACAAAGGATTTGCACAAAAAGCCATCCTAGAAGCTCACGTGATGCTTCTGCATCCTGTAAAAGAGGAAGAAATCAGAAGTGGCATTAATGCTGATGCTCTCGAGTGCACAAGTGATGTTGAAGCGGATGCGATGACATACAAGTGTGCAATTTGTTTGAAAGCATTCTCACAGAAGTGCAAACTGAAGAGGCACATGTTGACACACGCTGAGGAAAGGCCACACAAATGTGAGATATGCGCAAAGACATTCAATCGCAAACAACATCTAAAGGATCACATTCGTAGACACACGAGGGAGAAGTCGTACAAATGTGAGGTGTGTTCGAGAGCATTCACATTGAAAAAAAAGTTGATGGAGCACTGGTTGAGGCACAGTGGTGTGGGGCCCCACAAGTGCGAGGAATGCTCGAAGGAATTCTCAAAGAAGGCACATCTGGAGAGACACATGTTGACACATGCAGACAAGAGGCCATACAGATGCGAGATATGTCTGAAAGGTTTCAATCGGAAGCTGCTCTTTGAGGGTCACATGTTGGGTCACACTGGGGAAAGGCCTCACAAATGCGAGGTGTGCGCAAAGACATTCACTCTCAAACAATCCCTTAAAGTTCATATGATTATCCACAGTGGTAAGAAGCCGCACAGATGTGAGGTGTGTTCGAAAGCATTCACGGCGAAACAACATCTGGTGGAGCACGGGTTGACGCACAGCGGCGAGAAGCCCCACAAGTGTGAGTTGTGTCCGAAGGCGTTCTCGCTGAAGCCAAATCTGAAGAGGCACGTGTTGACGACGCATGGTGGGGCCTCTCGTCAAATGCGGGATGTGCTCGAAAGAGTTTGATCGGAAGTTGCACCTTGATCGCCACATGTTGAGCCATCATGGTGAAGAAAAGCCTCACAAATGTGGGGTGTGTCCAATGATGTTCACTCTCAAGCATCACCTTGAAGATCACATTCACGTGCATGCAGGGGAGAAATCTCGCAAGAAGGAGGTACGTTCGAAAGAATTCAGGCATAAACATTACATAAAGAAGCACGTGTCGAACCACAAAGAAAGGCCCCACCTGTGCCTCATTTGTTCCAGGACGTTCACGCATAGAAGCAGTCTTCAAAGGCACATGAAAGTGCACATAGATACAAGCACAATGTGGATTAATGACACCACGATCACCAATGCAGAGTCACTTCCTTCTGGAACAAATAGTGCTTAGGCAGAATGTCAATGTACGGCACTAAAATGCAGAGGATTGATTGATACCTTGACGCATGTACGTTTAAGGATTATACCTAATTTGTAAATGAGAGAATTTTATGTATTTATTGTTCTCAACCTTTCATTTCCAATGAAAACTTGTCTAAAAATTCATGTAATGATGACTGTTCTGTGATAATATTACTCTCATCAACAAACTATAATATATGTATATTAATAGAATAAATGCATAATTTACCATATCATGGATTGAAATGCATTTTTCTCTTCTCCTTTGAAGTTCTCCCGAGAATCCCCACTCTCCTCCCTTCTTTGCACTTCCTTGTTTGTTTTCCTTTCTGTCCACTTCACCTCCTCCACACTCAAATTCCAAAAGGCTCCAATCTATGCCTATCATACCTTGAGCAGCATAGGTGATAATAGACATCCCATACCATAGGCTCCTCCTTAACACTGCACATTTGGACTCTTCATCCTCCACTTGCATCTGATGGTAGTTTGAGATAAATACAGGTTGTACATTAGCCTCTCGTCTCTCCAAACTATTAATTTTTTCTGTAATATACTCTTTAATATTTCAAAATGCACACTATCAAACCACTTTTTGATTTCTGTGGAACAGGCAAGTACGTCCTGATTTTTTATTTCCCACCCCCTCTTAGTGCCCTCCTTACTGCAATGCCTTTCTGCTTCCTGAATCCAAACTAAACCTCCCTTAAGTATTAATCATTTGCCTTTCCTCTCCATCTTCTTGTAGATGATCTTGAGTATCAGGTTAGCTGTGCACAAAATTAAACTTCCTATATTTCTTACAGATTTGTGCCTTTCCTGTTCTTGGAATAGGAACAAATACTGATCAAAAGAATTCTTTCGGAAAAATTCTTCCCTCATGTCAATACTATGATATAATCCAAAGGTACTCCTGCTCCCACATTTTCCTATACCAATAACTAGTTTATAATTATTGTAATAGTTTATCAAATCAGACTTTCCTTAACTATGAACATACGATATGGATGTAAGAAGGTAAATAATTTTTATTAGTAAAATGGTGAATAAGTTTACCTATGAATAATAAAATGAATAATGTTAACATTAAACCATTCATAGTCATATAAATAAATTTTATCACGTGTTTTGAATTTCAAAAACGGCTGGATGGCATCAATGCCTAACGAATTATTTTGTTGTTTATTTGGAAAGGAGCGGAATAGAGACATGGCACAGTAGAACTTGTGATATTTTCATATTACTCTGGAGCTGCAATGCATAATAACTAATGCATGCATAAATTCATGATTACTCTTTCATTTTGACCTTGTAAACAAGGCCTTTATGAATCTTTTGACCCTGTTCTTTCAAATGAATGAACAGAACATTGGCAAACTAATTATTTTCTTACGTCAACGAATTCCCATCTTATTTCATCACCTCATAAATTCTCAAAATTGGCTTATTTGATATTTCTTTTTTTTACCTAGCAACTAGATTACATCTATTTAATCCAAAATATTTGTGACCCAGTTTAAGATCCTCTCTTTCCAAATAATCAGTACCATTGCAATTTGAAGGACTTTCTCAATGAATAGAGTAGATGAAGATGATTGAAGAGCAAGTGACCAGCTGCAAAGTAGTGTATTTTGTGGTTTGGTCAGACAATTCTTCACTGATAAATTGAGAGCTTTTTGTTTAGAGCAATTTGCTAAACATTTTATTACTATTCATTATATATGAACAATTCATGGCATTAGTTTATTATTTTGTAATTGTATATGTAGACACTCACCTACACATGTCAATTGCTATATTATTATAAAAATAAGAAAATACATTGCCACGTGCTATAACCAAAATATTGCAGAATTGATGCTAATCAGTTGATGACATAAACTTCAACATTCAGATGGCTAATTATGCTCACTTTCTCATAACTAATAAAACCTCATTTAGTGGGTGATGCTATGAGTAGATGCTTACGCATTCTAAATGTGATGGTTGGTCAATATCAGACATTAAATCTGATCTTCAATTTCCCCGTAGAGAAAAAACCATTGGGAGTATGGAGATATGACTGATAAATTCAATAAATCTATTCCTTTTTGTGGTTGATCACAGTCATCGATGGCTGTTGTATATTTTATAAAATAGAGGTAATTCTAGTTTTCAGTTCATTGAGCTTTGAGATGGCTTTGACACCAGATTGTTATCATGCAAAACAGTTGGGAGAGGAGATAGGACCCATTTATAGAGCTTCATAAGGGATACAAAGTGGTCACAGAGCTGGAAGCTTTCTCGTGGAGCTCTGGTGCTTTTCAAAGCCATTACTATTTAGCGGACAAAATAGTGGGTAAGGAAAGGGTGAGTGTTAGCATGGTGACTCTGATGGATTTAGGTGCGAATTGAGGTTAAGAGATATGACAAATCAGACTGAACAAGTCTGGGCTATATCTGAAGCTCAGAACAGAAGAAAAAATTGCACAGCATACAAGGATGTGGGTGTTTGAGAATCATGAAACCTTGTCTAACTAAAAAAAATCTAGTGGTGCTCAGAAAAAACGGCATTCAGCTAGAAAGATGAGAGGAAGAAAGTTCACTTTTAGAGATATTTGTTCAAATTAAATCATGGAGCAGATTTTGAGTTGAGATGAGAGTAGAGGCAAAATTTGAATGAAAGTTAGAGAAAACTGTCACCTGTCTGCTTTTTGCATAGTATGATGCTACCCTTGATTAGATAAAGACAGAAACATTTCCCAAACTTTAGTCATGGATAGCATACAGATAGTATTACTTAATAGGCTTTTTACTTAATAGCTAATTACTTAATAGTAATAATTAATAATAGGTGTGAATGATTTGATGGAGTAAATGCTTCTCATATATTACCTAGGATCCCTTGCTCCAGTCAATACATGGTATATTTAGATCCTTCCTGATATCCTGTTTCTCATTGGGGGTCAATATTAATGTACAAGCTCAATTCATGGAATATTTTGACTTGTACTGAGTCCTTTTGTTCCCTCCATTTTGGATTTTGTAAAACCTTTCATTTGTGACCATAATCAGGTTCAGATACAAAGCTATTATTCCCACATATGTGGATTATGATGTCTTTACACCATCTGATCGGGTGGTCTCAACCATATCTTAATCCCTTCTAAGTATGCAGAAACCAGCCTTCTTAAGTTATATTTCACTTTACATGTTTCTTATGGTTTTCTGAGGGCCCATTCCTGGAAGAAACCAGATCTACCATGTAAAGAAATATATACTTCTGTTTTTTTGTTTTCTAAGTCCTCAATTATTTCTCAAGTGAATGTTGTTTTTGATGGGTTATAAGATACATCCTGATTTAAGTAAGGTGTGCAGCAGAGAACACTTTTTCAGTCTGCACAAAAGTCTGTCATTCTGACAACTAAGTTGCTATTATTTTTAGAACTTATGGTCCAAAACGCTAAGTATTTGGCAACACAATTCATATTATCTTAAATAAATTTTCCATTCTCATTAGTGTAATGTGATATGCTAGGTTTAAATTGAAATTTGTAATTTCACTTCTTCACAAATGTTGTAATATTCACCATTGTAATTAAAGGTTACTGTATAACTTTTGTATGTCAATTAAATGGGAATGAGAGTTACTGATAACATATGTTACATGTGCATCTTTTGACAATACAGAAGTAGGCGGCAACATTCATGTTTCATAATAATGAGCTTATTATTAAAACAAAACTTAACATCTACATCTACATAAATACCCTGCGAGCCACCAAAAAAGGTGTGTGCCAGGGGGTGTAGCACCATGAGGGAAGGGTAAGGGATGAGGGGGTTGGGGTTATCAATTAGGTGAGGAAAGGTGGGGGGAACCTGTAAGAAAAAAAATATAATACAAACATGCATATATATATATATACACATACATACATATGTGTACATACACAAACATATGTATACATACATATCCTCGCGCAGTCCCTAACCTGTACGTTAATACTTATTGTAATGAACTAACTCTTGGGGAATTTAGACTACAAACATTCTGGTCCCTTATCGTTCTCGGAAAAAATGACATTTTAAACCTGTCAGTCTAGCAGTCTATCTCTCTAATCTTATATTCGTGATCCCTTCAACCGTAATACGTTGGGGTTCGTACTATATCCTTGATGTCATCGAAAAGGGACAATCTTTAAATGTTTTTAATAAGTTTTATCTATATTGTAAACGCTGCTGTGTAAGAGAATCCCATTTTAAATTGTCTAGCAAAGTGGATACGCTGCTGCGTTGGTCATAACAATGTTTGACAAATCTAGCCCCCCTCCGCTGAACTCGATCTAATTCCACAATCAAATTTATATTTTGAGGATCCCATATACTGGCAGCATACTCTAGGCGGGGCCTGACCAAGGCAAGGAAACATCGTTCTTTCACTTTTTTGCATTTACCAAGCACTCTTTTCACAAATCCCAATTTTTTATTAGCACGACCGCATATTTCTCGTATGTGTTTACCCCAGAACAGATCGTGAGTAATTGTTACACCCAAGTATTTAAAGTAATCTACCCTCGCGATTTTGGTTTGTTTCACTTTGTACGAGGCGTGTTCATAAAGTAAGGCCCGTTTGGTCACAGGAAAAAATATACTCATATGAAACACATTTTATTGGCACTTTTAGTTAGCTACAAACCTACTTCACTTATCTACATAATCGCCATTCACTTCTAAGCATTTTTCGTACCGCTGCACCAGCTTCTTTAACCCCTCTGCATAGAAACTCGCTGCCTGAGGGTTGAACCAATCGACAACGCCATTTTTGAGTTCCTCTTTGGTTTTGAAACGTTGTCCACCGAACCACTGTTTCAAGTGCAAGAAGAGGAAGTAGTCGCTGGGTGTAAGGTCAGGACTGTACGGTGGGTGGTTTAAAGAGTTCCCAATGACCCAAAAACTCTCGTCCACTGGACATTCTTTGCTCTTTGTGGTGGTCGGTGAGCATTTTCGGTACCCACCTTGCACGCAATGTGTGGTATCCGAGGTTTTCCATAACAATATTGTAGACAGTAGTGCGTCCAAGTTGAGGAAATTGTTCAGCCAGGCCATTAATTGTTAATCGACGATCACATCACAGTTTTTGTTCCACTTGCGAAACAATTTCATCGGTCAGAATACTGGGCCTACCACTTCGATCTTCGTCATGGTCCATTTTTAAAATCACAGCACCATTGCCTAATCTTTCCTTCACTCATAACTGTAGGTTTATAAACTAGGCATAATTCCCGATGAATTTCAGCAGCCGACAATCCTTTTGCATACAAGAATCGTATGACAGAACACACTTCACAGCTGGCGGTATCAACGATTGTCGCGGACATTGTTGTTTGCATGCACGGACAAGCAAACAACTTCTGAAACAAAACAAATGCTGCTATAGCTTCTCAATTAATCAGCAGATGGCGCTGCTGGAGCAAAACTGGGTTCTGAAGCGCCAATATTTAAATATAAGCAAACAGTACTTACTTTAAGAATACGCCTCGTAACTATAAGGGAGGGAATTACTCTTTTCCCAAAAATGTATTACTATGCATTTTTAAAAATTTAATTCCAATTGCCACGTATCGAACCAACTTTGAATTGCATCTAGGTCGTTGGCTAACACGACTCTGTCTTCGTGACTTCGAATGTCCTCATAAATTACTGCATCATCGGCGAAAAGACGGAGCTTGCGACGGAACTACGGTACTGATGTCATTTATGTAAATAAGAAATAGGAAGGGGCATATGACACTTCCTTGTGGTACACTCGACGTGACCTTGACAGTATCGGATGATACACTGTCCAGGATGACTGTTTGGACACGATCACTTTAAAATTTTTCAATCCAATTAATAATACTTTCGTGTATTCCATAAGTTTCCAATTTCGCCAGTAATTTGCAATGAGGGACTTTATCGAAAGCTTTCTTAAAATCTAGGAATATTGCATCAACTGGAAAACTTAACAAATTAACAACTTAACAAAGGGGCGACAGAGTTTAAACATGGCCATAGAAGCCTCAAAGTTGATTCATGTGTAATATATCAAAAAGTTGAACTTTACTAGAAATATATTCTATTGTTTCAGGCTTCACTTCGTGGAAGTATTTAATATCCATAGCAAAAAAGAAAGATTTGTACTTTTCCACAGATTTTATTAAATGGTACAACGCGTTTCACCGTGGTCCAATCCAGTGGTTAAGGGAAGAACTGAAAATGTGGTACGCAAAAAGGGATTCCTTCACACATTACTTGTTCTATCTGCACCAAGAACTTTGCTTTAAGTTACATTTTGCGGAATGGATTACATTTGTGGATGGTGTAAAAGAACTAGTAAGTAAAATCTCTTCTCGCAAATATGCAACTCAGTGGAAAAAACTCAGTAACCTTGTTAATAGTCCACCTCAAAATTACCAGTATACTTGTAATGAAAATAGTATCAAATTACAGTATCAAATTTTGTCCCGGCAGAAAGAGTTGTCAACCTAAGTCACCATATGTTCACGGAGGAGGACAGTAATATCTTAAAGAAAGGTTTGAAGTTTGCCCCCTCTAAGAAAGTTTCCAAAGTCGACATTAAAAATCTAGCCGCAGATTGCGAGGTTGCCCTTCAGAACCAATCTCTGGCTACCAAACACCAAGTTGCTGAAATCATCATGTCGTCATTGAAGGATGAAGTGCCAACAACGACCCGCTCTTCCAGCCTTCAGCAGCAGACGTCCACCTCCGACACCTGAGAGAGACAATTGTCAAGGAAGACCTCATCATACAGAAAGCGGACAAGGGAAGTAGTGTCGTAGTGTTGGATAAACGAGTGTATGTGGATAAGTGCTTGGATTTCATCAACAATAATCCCATTACTCCGTAATCAAAAGACCCAACCTCGAGTTTTCAATGTGAAGTGAAACTTATTATTATATTAATATTGATTCTCATCCCATATTTATCGCACTGAACCTCCAATTCACTCAGCAATGCTTGCAACCCCTTGGCTGACTGAGCAACTAATGCTTGGTCATCAGCAAACCTAACCGATTTTACAAATTCCCCTCTGACTTTCATTCCTACCTCCAGTTCTTCCCATGCCTCTTTAATCATTTCCTCTACATATACGTTGAACAGTACCGGTGACAATGGGCAACCCTGCTTTACACCTCTTCCTAACACTGCCCATCCGGACTCTCCGTTCCCCACTCGCACCTGAGCAGTCTGAGACATTTATACGTTGTGGATCAGTCTCCTGTCCCTCCAATCTATTCCTATTTTCTGCAATACATGCATTAGTTTTTCCAAATTCACTCTATCAAATGCTTTTTTGAAATCTACGAAAGAGGCAAATACATCCTGATTGTATTCTATATTCCTCTCGATTAGTGATCACATTGCTCCAATGGCATCATGCGCACCTCTTCCCTTCATAAACCCAAACTGATCCTCCCCTGAGTAATTATTTGCCTTACTCTCTATCCTTTTGTTGATGATCCTGAGAATAACTTTAGCTGCGTGGGATATCAAACTTATTGTTCTGTAATCCTCACATGATGTAGCCTTTACCTTTTTTGGAATAGAAACTAACACCGATCTCACAAAATCTTCCGGCCAGATTTCTTCATCATAGATACTATGAATCAGTCCATATAGGGCCTTCTTCCCACCTTTCCCTAACCATTTCAACATTTCTACAGGAATATTGTCCACCCCCACAACCGTATTTGCTTTCATCTCCTTTAATGCCCTTTCTATTTCATCGTCGAGTATGCCTGGACCTAAGCTATCTTCTTCTACGTCATGTTCCTTTTCTATGTCTAACCTTGTCGGCCTAAGTTCTCTGCCATACAGTGTTTCTATATATTCTTTCCATCTTTCTCGGATTTTTTCTGGTCCAACCCACCCACTTACCCAATCTTACCCCACTTATCTTTAACTGTTAGCACAGATCTTGCCTTCTTACTTCCCGATAATAACTTAACCTTGCTGTATAGGGCACCAATTTCACCCTTCTTCTGTAAACTTTCCATATCCTCGCATTGCGTTTTCGACCATTCTTCTTTTGCTTTATTTGTTGCCCATCTCAATTTATTATTTAATCCTTTGTACTTCATTTTGCCTAACTCTGTGTTTTTACATTCTTCCCTTTTCTTCTCTCATCCATTTTTGTAATCATCTCATTCCTGATCCATGGTTCCCTTGTCCTTTTCCTGTTGATCGTTCCTGTAGTGTCTTTTGCGGCTTTTGATATCACTTTCTTGATACATGCCCATTTTTCTTCGATAGTACTCAACTCTTTACCATCATCCATGATTTGCTCTACAGCCTGCTGAGTGTTAACACACCTGCCTTATCTTTTTGAAATGGACGTTACATTTCATAACAACTAAATTATGGTCCGAGTCCGCATCCACTCTTGGGAAACTGTGCGACTTTATCACACTGTTCCTAAACCTGTGCCTAACCATTATATAATCTAACTGATAGCTTCTTGAGTCACCTGGCATTTTCCATGTATACCTATACCTTTTGTGGTTTTTAAACCATGTGTTGGTGATTACTGACCCCTGTCTCCTGCAGAACTCAATTGCATTCTCCCCACATTCATTCCTCGTGCCTAACCCATAGTCTCCCACCTCAACACCATTTCTTCCTTCTACTACTGTCGCATTCCAATCCCCATCACTATCAAATGTTTCCCTGTAGGAACACACTGATTATATCCTTTAACTCATTGTACATCCAAAATATATGTTTATATACACATATTCAAATATGAAATTCTGCTATACAGCGAACAAATATTCATTCACACATGGAAATAGATATAAGGAAAGGGGATAGGAAAACACATAAAAGACGAACACAGGACAGGTGGGGAAGGCAGATTTGAGCAGAACACAAATGTAAAAATATTTCCTTAACCGTGACTTAAACACTGGACCTTCCACTTGCCGGGCGGATGCACTACCGATTACGCCATTAAGGAAACCTAATTTACACTGAGATCTGCGATGTTTTTAAATCACCCAGGTGCTCCTAATCCATGGCCAAGAGATTGCTTTAGGGAGCTGTTCAACTCACCAAAAGAGAAATAGACAATACACACAAGAAGAAGGGACAGTAGGTTAGAAAGCAATAGCACCTTAGAGAATACATATATTTATCTGTTGACAACAGTCAAGCCGTCAAAACGTCAATTCATACTATGAGTGTCCTTTTTTTGTGTATCTGTGTTTCGAATATTTTGTATCTGTGTGTTTGTGCATCGCCAAAGAGTGTCAATTACAAAGATATATATACTGTTGGCTGATATAGCCGATACATTTTCTATTCGCCTTCTTTTCCTGTTGTCTGCCACCGCATCATCGTCGCGGTGAGTGTTCTATCCGCTTTCCTTCCCCACTGTTTCCTTTTTTTTCTCAACTCTTTATATTCCTTGCCTTTCCAATGAATTACCCTAACCAATTCCAACATTGGCTGTGCCATTTCCGCATTCATGCTCACAAAGTAGCACAATGTGCTAGCCATTCCCAGTTTCTCACCTCATGTCTCTCCCTTGGTATCATTCCCAGTGGTCTTGTCATCAATATACCCCTCTCTGGTATCCCTCCTAGCCTTCATCCACATCTACACACCGTCATATTGCAACAATCACGCGAACTCACACGTGATGTTCTGTCTCACTACCTCTACCTTTTTAGTCAACATTGTACCAAACTGCTTTCCCTAGCCAAAATCATATCCAATTCAGCCCCTCACTTAGTTCCATCACTTAACCGTATACTTTCCTCCGCACCATTAAAAAACTCTCCTCTCTTATCCAGTGGACTATCTTATCCAGTCCACTAAACTAAAAAAATTTTAGTTTAATCCAAATGAACCCCTCCGCCCCAAGGTTGTACCGACTTCCCAAACTTCACAAACAAGTCACACCTATTCGACCTGTCATCTCAGCTGTGTCCGCTCCTTCACACCTTTTGGCACGTAAATTAAACGTAATTCTCAGAGATCTCACAGGTTTTAAACCAAAATATGGAGTTAAAAACTCAATAGAGCTAGCACGAAAATTAAAAGATTTTAATGTTCTGGAAAAAGCGAGACTAGTTTCCTTTGACATTAACAATTTATTTACTTGTGTACCCATATCGGAAACTTTGCTTAGGGTGGAAGAACTACTCAAAAATTCCACCATTGCCCAAAATATCTCTGATGACTTGATCTCCCACATCAAAATTACAGTTAACCAGAATTATTTTAGTTTCAACGACACTCTATACAGCCAAACGGATGGGTTAGCCATGGGTTCCCCACTGTTCCCCTTCCTAGCTAAAGTCTTCCTCAATTCTGTAGAAGAACATCTTTTCAATGCTGACAATCAGCATAACAAAAACGTGGGTTATTGGTTTCGTTATGTGGATGATATTCTATGCCTATGGACAGGAAGCAACCGGCAGTTAGACTCCTTCCTTAATTACCTGAACACTATTCATCGGAATATTTCCTTCTCCATGGAAAAAGACCTCAATGGCACTATCAACTTCCTCGACTTGTCAATTACATTAAGGGAAAACAGATACGAATTTGCAATTTATAGAAAATCCACTGATACAGACCACATAATTTCTAATGATTCCACACACCACTTCTCTCACAAACACGCGGCCCTCCACTCCATGATTCACCGCCTCCTACACATCCCCCTTTCCCCCAAAAACTTCAATATTGAACTCCTCACAATCACTAACATAGCTACCAACAATGGTTACAACCCTAAGCTAGTTGACACATTACTGCGGAAAAAACAAAAATCAATGGCCTTAAAAAATATTTTCGGTTCACAGCCCGCAGTATCTAAGGACAAGTGGTGCTCCATTCCATTTCTGGGGGATATTTCATATAGAATTTCCAACTGCCTACCCACCTCACTCAAAGCAGCCTTCTACTCACCCGTAACCCTCTCCAAACTCCTAGCCAATGGAAAAGACACCCAGGATAACCTTCACAAATCAGGTATTTAACAACTGAAATGCGAAGATTGCAATAGCGTTTATGTTGGCCAGACAGGTAGGAACATTAAGGTACGAGTCAAGGAACACGCGAGGTGTCACAAAAATCAGAACACCAACTCTCTCTTCGCCAAGCATTTACTGGAATTCGACCACAGCAGTGACTTTGTCCCGGAGATACTACACATACTCCCAAAAGGATTAAAAATGGATGCTCTTGAGCAATTAGAGATAAGAAGGCACTTAGCAAACCCTAACACTACCCTTTGTAATGAGCAATTGTTCCCATACCCCTCCCCACTCCTCTCTGAGAAACTAGCCTGGAAATGGTCAAAACAACCCCTCAACGCACCTGGGGGCCCCCACCCCTCTCAGGCCCTTCCACCCCTCCCCGCCTCCACTCAGTCCTGAGGGTATATATTCTGCCACTGTCTGTTTAGCAAACTTGTACCTGATGATGCCGCAAGTCGGTGAAACGCGTTGTACCATTTAATAAAATCTGTGGAAAAGTAGAAATCTTTCTTTTTTGGTATGGATATTTACTAGAAATCATTGCCAGAATTAAATATATGGAATTGAAAGATTTTCATATGTATGTTTATGAAATTTTAATTTCAAGGGATGAAACAGGTTTTTAAAATTAATATTATCATGATAGACACGATTATGGTTATGTAACATTTGATATAGAAACATTACATTAAAAACAGGAGAATAATTTATCAGTATGACATTACTCTTTTACCAAAATTGTAACAAATATTTTATTATGGCATCTTGGCAGTCAGAATTTAAAAAAAAAATGTAATAGTACCAATCAATCCAATGGAATTTCCAGTACACCTTAATTATAGCTCAGCATTCTTTAGGATATGGACGTAAATAAAGTGATAGATCTTCAGTTAATCATTACTTTTTTTGCACCTTCTTGTTTTTAATGTGGAGCACATTTACATTGAAATACTTTCAAATAGATCACACATTTATACTGCCTCTTTTCTGTAGATGTCAAAGAGTAAATCCCCAGGTGATCTTTGCAAGTGAATGCTTAAGAACATACTACCTTGAACAAAAAGTTCCCGGAATAACCACCGTGTGGCGCTCCCATCGTTCTGATTTGAGTTCTGTTTTTTTTGTTAAATTGGTACATCTGTTGTTGATATTCCCTTTAAATCTTAGTGTCATAACTTGACATTTGCAAAAGTTACGTAGCCAAGAGTACATCTATCTCTGTGTGTGTTGGCGATTTTTTACAATTGCAGAAATGGATTTAAATTTGCAACAACGAACTTGTATTAAATTTTGCGTAAAAAACGGATTTAGTGGCGCACGGACATTGGAAATGTTGGAAAAGTGTTTCGGCAACGATTCTCTAAAAAAAACGGTCGTTTACCAGTGGCACGAGCGGTTCAGAAGTGGCCATGAGTCAATCTAAGATGATGAACGCAGTGGCAGACCATCGACATCGAAAGTCGGTGAAAAAATTGATAAAGTAAAAGAAATGTTGGTCAATAACCGCAAATTAACCATCAAGAGAAATAGCGGAGGAATTGAACATTGCCTATGGATCCGCCCAAGACATTGTGGTTAATGATTTGGGTTTCCGTCGTGTAGCAGCAAAGTTGGTGCCAAAAGACCTCAATTTCATGCTAAAAAGAGACCGTGTTGACGTCGCAAAAGACATGATTTGCGAGGCTGAATCCGATCCCACATTCATCAAAAGGATCATTACTGGAGACGAGACGTGGGTTTATGAGTACGACACGCAATCCAGACATCAGGCAAGTGAATGGCGTTCACCAAATGAGCCGAGACCAAAAAAAACACGTCGTTTTCAGTCAAAAAAGAGGGCAATGCTGATGGTTTTCATGGATTACAACGGTGTAGTGCATCATGAATTTTTGCCAGAAGGCCAGACAGTAAACAAAGAGTATTATTTGGGCGTTATGAGACGTTTGCGTGAAGCAATTCGTCGAAAGAGACCAGAAATCATCGCACAGTGCGTCGAGACCATCGCACAGTGCTATCATTATTCGTAATTTTTTGACGAAAAATGCAACAAATACCATCCAACAGCCACCGAATTCACCTGATTTGGCTCCCTGTGACTTCTTTCTGTTCAATCGAGTTAAAAAACCATTACGGGGAACGCGTTTTAGCAGCCGAGAGGAAGTAATGGAAAAATCGCAGGAAGCACTGATGGACATACCGAAAACCGAATATAAAAAATGTTTCGAGGATTGGATCAAGCGCTGGCATAAGTGTGTTGCAGTCGATGGGGATTACTTTGAAGGGGACAATATAGATTTAGATGAATAAACTTGTATTTTTAATTTTCTGAATAAATTCCGGGAACTTTTTGATCGAGGTAGTATCTAGCATTTGTACGATCTCTCATCAGTGTCTGTGTATCAGTAACATGTGTCTCTTTAGGTGACCTCTTTGAGAAAATACTCTTGAGCACATGTCACATTTGTGCCTCCTTTGACCAGTATGTGTCGTCATGTGTTGCCTCAGGTTTTCCTTCAACGAGAATGCCTTTGTGCACATCTTGCACTTGTGTGGTCTCTCGCCAGTATGCGACAACAGGTGCCTGTGTAATTGACCATTAGTAATAAATGCTTTTGGGCATATTTTACATTTGTATGATTTCTCATCAGAGTGTGTCAAAACGTGCCTCTTGAGCACACTATTTAGCGCAAATGCCTTTGAGCACACGTCACACTTGTGTGGCCGTTCACCAGTGTGCGCCAGCATGTGCCTCTTTAGATGATCATTTTGAGCGAATAATCGACAACATATCATGCACTTGTGTCTGCCTTCGCCCGTGTGCGTTGACATGTGTTTCCATAGGTTTCCCTTCAATGAGAATGCTTTTGAACAAACGCCACACGTGTGTGGCTTCTCGCCAGTGTGTGTCAAAATGTGCCTCTGCAGATCACTCTTCTGAGCAAAAACTTTCGAACATGATATACATTTAAATTGCCTTCTTCCAGAATGTTTTGACATGTGGATTTTGAGCTCACTCATACTTTGGAAGTTTCTGGAGCAGCATTGGCATTGGTATTTCTTCAGAGCGTGCACCAATTTGATATGTCCTGCAAGGTCATTTTTACACTCAAATATCTCCACGCAAATATCACATCTGAATTGCATCCCCTTCTTAAGGTGTACATGCATCATGTGATCTTTAAGAAGGTCCCTTTCTACAAATATCTGGCAGCAAATGTGACAAGCATGCAGCAGAGTACCTGCAGCATCTTTCCCTGCACCATCTTGTTTCTTACCATTATCTGAAAGATTTGAAGAATAAGAAGATAATAAATGAATAATCAATTCCTGCAATGAACAAATTTGTAATCAACAGTTCATATGTACACATTTATGAGCATATATAACTATATAGGTAGTTGTACATGTTCTTATATAATTGTATTTGTACGGATGTGTGTTTACGATCATATGTGTACATTTGTTCTTGCATAGACACTCATCAATCTGAGTCTATATTCTATTAACTGCAGTTATGCTACATAAATACCCTGCAAAACACCAAAAAGGTATGTGGCAGGGGGTGTAGCACCAGGAGAAAAGAGTAAGAGATGAGGGGGTTGGGATTTTTTAAATAGGTGAGGGAAGGTGAGGATAACCAGTAACAAAAAAATATATTTCTCCTCGCGCAGTCCCTAACCTGTACGTTAATACTTATTGTGTCGAACTGACTCCTGAGGGATTTTGACTAGAAGCATTCTGGTCTTTTGTTGTTCATTCAGTAAAAATGGCATTTTAAAGCTGTCAGTCTTGCAGTCCATCTTTCTAATCTTATATTTGTGATACCTCTGACTGTAATATGCTGGGTTTTGTATTATATTCTTAATGCCATTGGAAAAGGGCTCATCTTTAAATGTTTTTAATAAGTTTAATCTTAATTGTAAATGCAGCTATAAGAGAATCCCAACCTAAATTTTCAGGCAAAGTAGATAAGACTGCTGCATTGGTCATAACAATGTTTTGACAAATCTAGGCCCCATCCACTGAACTTGATCTAATTCCGAAATTAAATTTATATTTTTAGGATCCTATGTACCGGCAGCATACTCTAGGTGGGGCCTGAGTAAGGCAAGCAAACATCATTCCTTCATTAATTAAAATTAGCAATTTTCCACAAAAATAAAATTTATTAATACGACTGGTTTCAATGCAACTACATCATCTTCTGGACTTTGACCAGAAGATGATGTAGTTGCATTGAAACCGGTCGTATTAATAAATTTTATTTTTGTGGAAAATTGCTAATTTTAATTAATCATGTTATTCCACCATATCACGCCTGAAACGTCTCTTTTTAATCATTCCTTCACTTTTTTGTTGCACCTGTCATCACCTAGCAATGTCACCTTGATTAATTCAATATGTTTTTCACAGAAAGTCTGCAGAATATATTTGTACTAATAAAAAACAAGTATGCTTAAAACTTTTCATTCCCGGGAAATATCTTGTTAAGCAATTCATTGTCAGGAAATGTCATGCAATGAGAGGTTAAAATGAAATCATTCTTTGAAATTATATAAGAAATGAACAGACCTAAAATGCACACAATTTATCTGAGCAGATACATTTACCATCATTCTATGGTTTTGTAAAATGAAATCTAAGAATCATTTTCATATACCTATGTAATTACTTCATATAATTGATAATTTCTAACTTTTACTATTAATTAATTAAAAATAAGACTTTAGCAAAATTTCACCCTATTGGTGATGATGCCAATTGTCTATTTCAACCAGCATACACATCCCATGAGCACCTTATTGTTATCTTAAAATTAAAGGTACAAAAGTCATTCATAGCTGCTTCAATATCTGGCTAAAAAAACAAAGAATTAAAATTTTGATGTTATTAGTTGACGGTGAACTAATGTTTCCATTTTCACTATTACTGTTGAGCAAAGAATTAGGAATGAGATATATTTGCAGTAAAATGAACTACATTCTGTGGTAAGAAATGAACTCATTAATATTGGAAATTATTTAATAATAATAGGGGTACATGTTATCTTGCATAACTTTTCCACAAGTATTGACTTGGCATGTAAACTTTTCAAAACAAGTACATTTTTGACAGGGACTTCAAGAAGAAAAAATACCATTTTAAAACTTTAAATTAAAAAAAAATAGCTCACAGGAAAAGAAATATATCATATCAAGAATTAAGTTATTTTCCAAGGAAAAGATTCAAAAATCGCAGAAAATTCATGCTGCTGCTTTCTACAAAATAAAATGAATAACAATTGACATGACAATTTAGACAAAAATGGGATTGGGACTAGGAAAATGATAGTATGCAGCAGTAAACATTAATTTATGGATTCATTAGCTTTGCTAATGTCATTCTCTTAGGAGCTTTGTGATTATTTCATTTATTAAATAATTGTAGTTTGTTATCAAAACTTTCTTGGTTAAAACATAATTTACTTTGCTGAAAATTATTTTTCTAACTATTTCTGTTGTAATATCATTAATCCTTTAGGCATTGTTTCATAATATAATAAATCAGAATTAATTTATTTAGTTGAATAAAAAACAATAATTAAACAAGCCATCACCACTAAACTTTAGTGGCACTATGACAGTTAACCACCAACATTCTTCCATTATCAGAAAGTACGAGGGTCATCCGGAAAGTAGTATCCGTTCGTGAAATAAAGACACAAAAGTAAATATTAACAAACATAAAAAATTTTATTTGAAAGAGGATACTTTAAACTACTTCTCAACATAATCTCCAAGCAAATTAAGGCATTTGTCATAATGTGTGACAAGTTTCTGTATTCCTGCTGCATAGTCCTTCGCCGCCAGCTCATTGAGATACAGGGTCACTCCTTCTTTAAGTTCTTCATCGCTGTCAAATCTTTTTCCTGCCAAAAAGTCTTTAAGCTTTGTAAAGAGATGAAAATCTGAAGGGGCCAAGTCCGGGCTATACATAGATAGATGGTCGAAAGTTTCCCATTTGAATTGCTGCAAAAGTTTTTGTGTTATCCCAGCTGCATGAGGCCTGGCATTGTCATGAACGAGAATGACACCAGTAGACAATAGACCTCGCCGCCGATTTTGTATTGCCCGCCGTAATTTCTTTAATGTTTCACAATACGCATTGGCATTAATAGTGTCTCCACGGGCCATAAAATCAATAAGCAATACACCTCGTCGATCCCAGAAAATGGTTGCCATGAGTTTCCTGGTGGACAGAACTGTCTTGAATTTTTTTGGTTTGTTTGGTGAATGAGCATGATGCCACTCCATTGACTGTCGTTTACTCTCAGGTGATGCATAACAAACCCATGTTTCGTCACCAGTAATTATGCGAGTCAAGAAAGAGTCTCCTTCATCAGAATAACGTCCCAAAAACGTCAGTGCTGCAGCCATACGCTTGGTTTTGTGCTCATCTGTAAGCATGCGAGGGACCCATCTTGCACAAATTTTTGCATAATGCGGATGGTGTTTAACAATTTCATGAACAATTGTTCGAGAAACATTGGGAAAATGCTCACAGATGTCATCAATTGTGACGCGCCGATCGTTCCTCACGAATTCGTCAACTGAGCTCACCAGTTGGTCTGTAATGACAGACGGTCTCCCCGAACGCTCATCGTCGTGTGTGTTCCCCCTCCCCATGTTGAAGTTGCGACACCACCGCCGAACAGACGACTCGTCCATTACATTGTCTCCACACACCTCCTTTAATTGGCGATGAATATCACATGGGCGAACGTTTCTTGCATTGAGGAATTTAATCACTGCCCTCACTTCACAACTGGCGGCGTTCTCAATTTTTTTAAACATTGTAAACAATCACAGAAACAACACAGGAAATGCTAGCGTCACGCAACTTGGCTCAGAGAAGGCAGACAAGCCACTGAAGCTATCTGACCTCGTCCAGCGGCTACTCGAGTCGTCAGCACTTCATGCGGCACGAACGGGTACTACTTTCCGGATGACCCTCGTAACAAATCTGAAAGCACGGCAAAGTCCTGAGCTCTCCTTACCTTGTGCCTGAAACACTTTCCCTTCCCGGCCTCCTTCATCTTGTGCCATGCCAGCATCACACTGCTCCTTATTGTCCACTTCTGCATCAGAAGACAAATGTACTTCTACATATTTGGAATAATCCTGCAAAATCAATGACAAATATTACAGGCATATGAGTATACATGGTGTATTAATGCAAAAGATTAACAAAATGCCCCGCAAATTATCATGATTTAAATAAAAAACTGTACAAAGCTGCACATTTCACTTTTAAATATTAATTTAAGCAAACATCAAATTTAAAAAAAATGATTTTTCCTTCAAACACTACCTGTATGAATTAACCTACCAACATTAACTGAAATTGCTCATATTTAAAAACAAGTTAACAGGAGGTATTATAAGAGAGTTCAATGAAGAAAATTAAAAAAGCTATCTATTTCCATGGATAAAAAATGGTAATGGAAATTGTTACATACTCCTAACAATTATTTTTATCTGATGAATAAGAAGTGCAGTCCTTAAGGTTCCCTTCAGATGAAGTGAAATGAAAGGATAACGAACAAGAAAGTTTGAAAAGCATGGTATGAAGGGGGCAAGATTATTGGGCAGATTCTAAAAGAGGCAGAATACAATGCTGGATGCAGAGAACTCATTTGTTGGCAATGGAATGTTAAGGATTGTGATAGATAAAGGGAAGAATAAAATGCATTGAAGGAAATAGTGGCAGGAATAGGGATGTCATATGACGGAATGAAAGGAGGATAGAAGTATATAGAGTTTAAGAGGGTTGTTTTAGAATTGTATGTCAGGCTGTTTGGGTGAGAGAGGCAAGTATTTTAAAGGGTAATATCTTAACACTCAGGAAAACACTTAAAAACCCCTACTTAAAAATAAGATATGTGATGAACAGAATTGCTCTTGAATACTAAGCTCTATTTAATAGAGTATGAAGAGTCAAGTATAGCTAAATGGAATCAAAATCTCCTCTTTCAATGCAATCAGGTAATCTTGCACATCTACAGCCCTAATTTCAATAGTTTCACTGGCGATTATATTGTCAACAAAATCTTCCCTCATCTCACCATAAAACCACTGCCAAACATACACACAACATTATTTTATATGGGAGATGGTCAACATTTCAAAATAAGATCATCAGGGCCAAACATCTTTTGAGTCCATTTAAAAAAATATAATTTTTGCACTAAAATCATTTGGGTATCTCCCATTTTCTCAAACATGGAACATCTGTGATTGATGACAGCTTAATTTATTGTATCTACTATTCATTAAAGTGATAAAAACTTTTACATGGTGGTCTAACCATTTAGAATAGGTTTAGGTTTGTGCATAGACATGGAACGCAATTATATTTCTTAACCTTATCTTGAAGGAAAAAACCTCATACCCAAACAAAATAATAATCAATTTTTGAAATGGCTTTGGTTCTGAAAGCAATTAATAATTGCTCAACGTCCTCACATTGCCTGATGTACCATTGACCAAATTCACACCAGGCCTCTCTCCATCCTTGTTGACATGGCTAAGGACATAACTCTCCTCAAACATAAAAACAGTAATCACCAGGAAGGTGTTTGGCATGTGATTATTGAGTTCAGCAAACACTCAAACATTTTTTTGAGCAGGACTTAAAAACCATATCTTTTGACTTGCTGGGATGACGCTTTAGTCAATTGAGCTATCAAGAAAATATAATTTACACCGAGGTCTGTGAGGGCTTTATGAAACCAAGTGCCCCAATTCTTTGGCCAAAAGATGACATCAGGGGGCATTTTCACCCACCTTAAGAGAAATAGACAATGCACGAGAGGAAAGGACAGTAGGTAAGGAATCATACAACATCATAATGGATAGAAACAATGAATTTCATGGCACACATAGCCAGAAGAAAGAGATAAGCAAATTAGCCAAATGCACATTCAAACAAGAAATCCTGCCATATGGTGGATGAATACAAATATTTAATCTGGAATAATAAATTTATCATTTACTGAGTTAAAAATGAATTGATTTTTATCATTTTCAAATTTTTTATTTTGAGAGTTCTAGGATAAATAATAATGAAATCTATGTATTTCCATAGAATTATCATGATCAATGGAAGGGAAGTATTTACATTTTAACCAAAACTGCAGTCTGAAGAATAGCAATAGCAGATCCTAATTGTTTGGTTGACATTAAGTAGCTTGAAAAGAAAATAAAAAATAAGAAAGGCATGATGGAGATTGTGGAGAGAAATCCAAAGAAGAGAGAGTAATGGAGAAATCCAAAGGAGATAGGAGAGAAATTAAGATGGATGCAGAGAGCATATTGATTGGCAATTTGATTTATATGGATCATTATGGAAGTGATGTCCATGAGTTTATTGATCCATGACAATCATATGCAGCACAGTAAAATTGGTTGGAATGTAATCGGGTGTTTGCCCTTCCAAGACAGCCAGTTTCCAGTTAGTTCTAAGCAGTCTGAGCAGAAACACATGCCTCCATGTGAAGAGTATTTTTTGACTTAGAAACACGCAGCACAATATGATTTAACTCCACCACCATGACGATGCTTTTAGCCATACATTCTTCATTATTACCAACTTCCTGGCCTGGAGCACTATCCCAATGGCCCCTTGGCCCTATTACAGTCCTGACATGGCTCTATGCAAATTTGTTTTGATTTCCTGACTGAAGAGAGTACTGAAAGGAAAGCTTTGGGACACCATAGAAAACATCCAAAAGCATGTTGAAAGGGTACCGAGAGACATTTCCATCAAGAGGAGTTTCAGGCTGCCTTCAAGACATGGCAGACATGTCTCAACAATTGTATTGAGGAAGAGGAAGGATCAATAAATCTACTTTTCCCAGAGAATGTACAATACTTTTATAGCATACCATGTGTAGAGGTGAGAATGATAGGAAACCAAGAGAGTAATAATATGAATAGGATAGAAGGCATGTTAGATAGAATGAATAAATGAGGAATTGTACAGACACATAATCCTTCAAGCCATTATAGAAAATTTAAGTGATTAGGCCTTACTTGGGGTGTTTAATTTTTTAAAATATCTTTTTCTGCAGCATTACTGAAAATAATTTATATCTTTTAAAAATTTATTCTAAAATAAAAAAACAATCCTATATTAAATTGCTTATTCAAAAAAGTAAAAATTTTACAAACGTAATATTTCATATTTTCACTTATACATTCATCTTTAACCCTCCATTCTAAAAGTTTAATTTTGTGTGTAATAATTTGTAAAAAAATCATTAAAAAATAGGCCCGCATTGCAGTCAGGGCACCAGCAGTGCACTGCATTCTTCCTATTACCTCGTGCGGAGCAAGCACACCTGACATCTCCTTTGAGGCCTGAACTTCTTCCCGGTTAGTGATATCTTTTAAACACGGCGCCTCTTAGCCAAACATCCTCACTTGAACTTACACTACCAGATCCGATGTTCATTTCACTTTCTGGGTCCAAATCTTAACTAAATTCTTTATTTCATCCTTACTCAAAAAAGATTAACCCTCTTGGAATCCATTTGGTGTTACACACAAAGCTTCTTTACTTCTCTTTCTCAACAAAGAAATCTGAGACTATAGAAGGTGGCCATTCCTTCTTTTGCCCTTGCAATTCACACGACGGAACAAAAAGAAATAATGATACAGGAATGATCCTAATGAGAAATTTGATAGGTACATCATATCAAGCAACAAATACAAACAAAACGTGAGGACAAAGTACTTGCAAATGCAAAGAACTTGCTCATCTTATTAGGATGAACTCATTAGATTTATCTTCCTTATAGATTGCTTTTTCATTAAGTCAAAACAACGAATAGGAAGACTCATTAACTAAGAGGCCAAGAGCAACCGTTTAAAAAAAACCATAAACGCAGTAATCAATCCAAAGGTCGGTTTAGAAGGAGATGGTGGAGTTCACCCAGTACTAAGCCTGACGGCATGTGAAATTCACACATCAGGGTAGGGGGGCCAGTTCCTTTCCCTGTGCCTGTTATGGTTTCCCAGGAAGATCTGGTACCCGAAAAATCACATAACTTGCGTGGGGCTGAGGGTGCCCAGAGTGCCCATGAATCCAACCCGGGACGCACTGGTCCCATTGGTCGGTAGTCCAACGCTTTACCCTCTGGACTACCACGAGCAACCATATATATTTAAAAAATTCAATGGTGTTGCAGGAGATAATTTGAAACCAAGACAGTGGAGCAGAAGGTATGGCGTATGTTGATCCACAAATAAGGCCTGCCTAATGTGATGCACCACATACTGAGAACCACACACAGTGGGTTAGAGGGATTTGAAATTTAGCTGGATGTGAGACTGTTTTTTAAAAGAGAGGCAAACAACTATTTGTCTCAAAATACAGTAAAACATTTCTAATCTTTTGGCAATATAAAATAATATGAGATGTGATACACAGATAGACAAAAATAATACACAACTATTATAAATCATAAAAAATTATCTATTATAATAAATTACCTGAGTAATTAAAATTTATCACTTCAGTACTTTCATTTTTCTTTCTGAAAGAGAGAGTTATTCCACTAAAAGTTTAAAATGAGTGATATTGGTTGTAATGACATTGGAATGGTTTTTTAGTATTTCAATCATAGAATATATGCCTAGAACAATATACTGAACTAATAAATTAATTTACAAATGCAACATGCCACAGGCTAATCCTTTTTTGAAACGTTCACTCCTTGGGCATATTCAGAATAATGGGTTCCTTCTAAAATTCATCAACAAAAGAATCAACCATCTACAAGTTTGAATCAGAGAATGTGATCAAATTTAAACCATGTCATTCCTTACATAAAGTGAAATTCAAACTGCATAATTTTATTCCAAAAGACATTGAATTTAATTTGCTGATGGCTGTTTTGACATAGGACATGAAAATATACACTCACCAAATTCCCTACTTCTTCATTGTCAGACAAATTACTATCGATTCCCTTCATTGATGTTATCATTGCCAAATGTACATCCTCTTCATTAGTAGCAGAGTGTTCACTGGCAGCATCAATCTTTTCTTTGACAATGGTGATGTCATCTTGGACATATACAGTTCTGCTATCAACATCATCAATGGTCATTTTGCAATCACCAAGCTCTTCATTTATCCCACCAGGAAACTATTGCAAATCATAATTAATTCTGTTAACATGATTATATTTAATCATGGCAGAGGGTAAACATTTCAAAAGAAGAGCATCAGGGCAACAAGTTCATGTCACCAAAATTCTTTATGTAATTCTAGCATGAGATTTATTTGGTCATCTCTCAACATGCAATTCAAATTACACTTCTGATGGCAGAAGACTAAATTACACAAATCTAGCATTCAAGAAAGAGAACAAATATTACTAAATGTTAGTCTACTATTAAGGATAGATTTTAAAATGGATAAAGATTAAGAATGCAGCATTTTTTCAACCCTGCCAAAGAAGAAAACCACAAACATTTAAGACATTGCAACATTAACCTTTGTAAAAGAGCAAACGTTATGACTGCAATGCATGATTGCCTAATTCACTGAACTAAATCTCCACTATGTTGAAGTTATTAACAACCATCAAATTCTATAAAATGGCTGGTGAATAAGCACTCGTCATCTGAACCGTTGCTGTTCACATGGAATGTTCAACAAATTCTACAGCACTGCCCTATCTCTGCCTGACTTACCATCAACCATATCCCCTCCAGTACTCTCGGAACCCTTGCTGTCATGACCTGGGACATCACTATCTCCTTATAAACCATCATCCAATACTAAGCTCTACACAGAATTATGTGAAATTCACCCATTAGCAGGGTATTAATAAGTGGAAGGTGTCAGATCCTTTCCCTATGCCACCAATGAATTCTCAAGTTTATAACTGACACCCTGATAAGAATGAAAGTTTGGATGAATGACACTGCATGTCCATATTGGCATGCCCAGGAATTAAATCCAGGCCTTTCGGTACCTAATCCAATTTTCTACCCCTGTATACCATGTCCCCATCTGCTACTTATAATTCCTTTACGCTTGATACAGAAAGGAAAGTAAAATTCAACACTGATAACACTTCATCAATGTTCAAATAATATAATTGCAAAACTTCTAAAATTACAATAGATCTTAGATGGACCCATACACTGAAAAATACGGAGTCCCTCAAACCTAAATATCTACAGGACTGTATGACACTAAATATCGAGGTAGCATTAATATAGACTAAAAAGTTCATCATAAGACTATTAAACATACAGTGTGGGATCCAAGAGTATTACAATTGAATTTCCGGTGCTGATTCTATTGGTCTGAAAGAATCAAACCCCTAGGAGTAGGTGGGGTGGATGCTAAGCTATGCAGCAAAACCGGTGTCAATGCTCTCCATGATATGAAAGCTGCTGTACGACAGTTATTTTAAACCTCTGCGCATCAACCTTGTCAGGAAAAAAGTGGAATCTACGATTGAGCAACATGATGAGATTTCCAAGTTTTATGCTAAACTGAAAAAATCTCTTGAGGATACTAACAAAATTATTCGTGGGGCTTACGGTGACTCTGCTTTGTCCTACTCACAAGTTTTGAAGTGATTAAAGGCCTTTTAGAAGGGCGGGCCTACCGACTAGTCTCCCAAGTCCAAAAGGCAAAAATGAGCAAATCAAAAGTGAAATCAATGCTCATTGTCTTTTGAACAGTGAAGACCAAGTCCATAAGGAGTTAACAGAGGAGACAGTTAACGAACGCTGCCTACTACGTGGATAGTCTAGAAAAACTCCAAAATAGAGTCATCAGGTTGAGAAAATACATCTCTACTACATGGCAACTTCATCACGACAATGTGCCATGCCACAACAAACTATGAGTCCGCGGGTTCCCGGCCAAACATCAGCTGCCAACACTGCCACATCCCCCCTATAGTCCTGGCGTCACCCGAGAAGACTTCTTTTTGTTCCCTCAGATTAAGGAGCCCTGAAAGGAACCTGCTTTTTGTCAATGGAAGATATCCACTCAGTTGTGACAAATATCTTGCGAGAGGTCCCCGAAGACACCTTCATGTGTACATGTCATTGTAGAGTCATGGCAGAGATGCTAAAAAAATTTGTAGAGGCCAAAGGAAATTTGAAGATTCTATAGTATTTGTGCAAATCTGTTCAATAAACTACTTTAAAAAAATAATCACATTACTTCTGAAAAGCACCATGTACACCTATGGATGGATAGAATATTATTCATAGAAGTAAATTCAGAACCCACTAACTTGGTAATTGTTCTGGTCTATATGCCACCAAGCAATCATAAGGGAAAGATGTCCAAAGGGAATGCATTCAGTTAGAGGAACAAATCAGGTGTGCTCCTGAAGGGAAACATTTGATAGTGATGGGAGATCATAATGCGATGGTCGGTAAGGTGAGAGATGGTAATGAGATTAAAGACTAGAGTGTAGGTGCAAGGAATGACAGCAGGAAGGACACAAAAAAAAGGCGGAGGTGTACCTGGAATGGCAAAGTCACTCAGAAATCTATCAGTTAGATTTTAGTTATGGTTAGGAACACATTTAGGAACAGCATGATTCATTAGCAAAATTACCCAAAAGTTGATGCACACTCTGAACATCATTTGGTATTTTTTAAGTGTAATGTCCGATTCTAAAAGATAAAAGTGATGATAATTAAAAAATGGAATGAAGAAGCATTAATTGAATTGACAAGGAAGGAGTGTCATCAGTCTGTAGAGAAAATCTTCAATAAGGGAAAGGAGCGGAGTACTATCAATGAAAAATCGGAATATAATAAAAAAAGGAAAATTGAGAGAGAAGGAAATGGAAAAGTGTAAACAAAGTTACATGGAAGAAGGTGCATATGGTTAAATAACATTAAGATGAGAAGAATCATTGTAAAATGTGGCGCGAGGGTATGGAAAGCCTTAGGAGAACATGCGAAATTAATTCGCTATACAAGAAGGAAGAGGAATTTCTTTTTGTCCAATGCATTTGGTGTGGTGCTGTTTTGGACTGCAAAAATAAATGAAAGGAAACACACTTAGGAAGTAAGCGTGGAAATTCGTCCGACAAATTATTCATAAAAAAATAATTTTGTGCTAATTGTAACCGTGATTTTTTTTCATTTTGGGAAGTGAAAGATACATTTACAAAAATAACCTAATATAAAATAACGTGGTAAATTATCCGAGAAATTATTATTTTGAATTTCAATGCTTTGAATTTTCAACTCTACAAGAGGTAGTGTTTTCGCCTAACTGAAAAATAACTGCGATTGATCACAAAGATCGTGGTGACGAGAAAATGGTTTTTATGCATATTAATAAGAGAAGACGCAATGAAACATTCCTTTTTGCCTGAAGAAGTCTACGCTGCTGACATAGTTCAATTAAATGAATATTACTAACCTCCTCTTCATTGCTTATCCAGTTTTTTGTTGCAGGATTGCAACCCTTTTGGCTGCGAATATAGAAAACAGACAAACACTCGGCACATCGACGCTTGAACAGCCGAAATTCCGTTAGTTTCTCCATGCAGGTAGAACACACTAACCAGGGATAATTTTCATCCTCCACAACCTAATAAAATATTTCAGAAACAAATATTAACATCAGACTGCACGACACGTCTCTGGCTCAAATATCACTATATTTTTTACAACAGTGTATGGAATATATAAAACAACTACTAATTCATTTAAGTTTGCTTACAAATATAATTTAGAAAGACACGTAACAGAGACAAATGGACTTACTTTTACATTTATTAAATCCTCTATTGCCGTTTCCAACATTATTTGTAATTTAGTATTCTCGCCAAAAACATTAATCAACAGTCCACGACTGTTTAAACACAATCTACAGAGCTCCAATTCGGCTTTATCACTCATTGTGAATGTTTTTAGGTACTCAAATTGATTTACCAGACAACGTAACGTTAAAAGAATAATGCCATCCTACACGTTACTTGACGTAGTATTAAGAGTTATTCAAACAACCCAAACTATAAAATGAACTACAGTTGACCACTTGCATTTCATTCTTCGTCTGTTGCATTCATTTGTGCAGTTCTTTCGATTTGTAATGGTATCGATTGGTATGTTAAGAGAGGATCATAATCCGGGTCACACATATTACGGATTATTTAGATGTAATCTAGTAATTAAAAAAAGACAATAAAAATGAGTATTTTTTGAGGTGATGAAGTATGTCAAGCATGCTTTGATTGACATTTGGCAGTTGACATTGAAAATAATAATTAATTCGTCAATGTTCCGTACATTCATTTGAAGACCCGGGTCAAAAGATTCAAAAAGGCCTTGTTTATGGCAATATTATTAAATAACAAATAATTTATGCAAGTATTAGTAATTACGCGTTGTAGCTCTAGAGAAATATAAAATTATTAAAAGTTCTCTGTGCCGTGTTGCCATTCACATCCTTTCTGAATAAACGCCAAAAAAATTCTTCGAATGTAGGATATTGAACGTTTTTAGAGGAAGGATGAAATTGGTGCGCTACACAGCAAGGTTAAGTTATTATAACGAGGTCAGAAGGCAAGATCGGTGCTAACAGTTAAAGATAAGATGGGTAATATAATAGCTGACACAGAAAACATCCACGAGAGATGGAGCAAATAAATAGGAATACTGTATGGTAAAGAACTTAGACTAACAAGGTTAGACATAGATAAGGAAAATGATGTAAAAGAAGATAGCTTTGGTCCAGCCATACTCGACGATGAAATAAAAAGGGCATGGGCGTGTGTGTGTGAAAACTCCTAAAGGAATCCTAGACTAGAAGGCCTTTGACAAAATCAAATGGAAGATGTTCAAGATACCTGAAGCTCTTGGATTGAACTACAAGAAGACTTTTCCAAAATCTCTGCAAGAATCAGGTTATGATGGAAAGCTAAAATAAACAAAGAGGTCATTAAAGAATGCAACCTCTTGTCAGTAATATTCAAAGTATATCTGGAAGGCAATAAATGAAACAAAAGAAATGAGTATCAAAAGAGAAAGTAAATTGAGAGGAAATTAACTTACTCCCATTAACAGATGATATCTCTGTAGTTGCACAAATGTGAGAGAACCTGCTAGCTTATTTAAGAGCTGTGGACCATGTTGGCAGAAGACAATATGAATCCTGATACTGCTTTAGAAAAGAAAACCCTCACTGCATTTCTCAATGGATTTCACAGCACAGCTATGTAATGTCACATCACAAAAAAATCCTCGATATGACTTTCATTGTGGACCTTGTTTGTATCACTTTATTTGGAACAATTTACTATACATGAAATAAGAATTATAAAGAATGTTTTCATTTTTCTACAAAATGGTAACATGTAATAATTGTCGTTGACATAATCAATGTTTTCACAGCACAGCAAATTATACATTGATATGAATAATTTCTTTTTTTGGAAAATTTAACATGGAAAATGATAATTTTTATTAATCTTTTTATTTTTCTGCAAAATGTTAACAAGTGATTTGTTATGGCTCTTAGGCAGATTTACGGTATTGGTGGGAAGTTGATGAGAGTATTACTGAATACTAAGCATTCTGGTGCACTCTCAATTATGTCACCGCAGAGCACTTTGGGCAATGGACGTGAATGCGTAGCGATTGCACTTCAGTTGGTTATCGCCTCTTTGTATGCATTTCCTTGAAGCCGATGAAGTGCACCTTCAGACAGAATGCGCCAAAGAATGAATGCCTCCCGAGGTGATGTTTGCTGGCGAATGCTTTGAAACACATTTCACTCTCGTACGATTTCTCAGCAGTGTGCATCCACATGTGTGTCTTCAGGGCTCCAGTTTGCGCAAATCCTTCAGAGCACACCTTGCTCTTGTACTGCCTCCTCTCCTCAGTGTGCGTCCTCTTGTGCTTCCTCAGATCACCATTTTGGGAGAATGCTTTGAGGCAGATCTCACATTTGTGTGATTTCTCGCCAGTGTGCGCGTACATGTGTCTCCTCAGCCTTCCCCTCGGTACGAATGCCTTGGAGAATACCTGGCATTTGTACTCCCTCTCGCCAGTGTGCGTACGCACGTGCATCTTTAGGTCGCGTTTCTGATGGAACGCTTTAAGGCATGTCTCGCATTCGTACGATTTCTTGCCAGTGTGCGTCAACATGTGCGTTTTCAGCGTTCCATTTTCCAGGAATGCCTTGGAGCACACTTTGCGCTTGCGTCGCCTCACGCCAGCATGTGTCCGCACGTGCCTCTTCAGATTGCCCATTTGAGGGAAACACTTTGAGCACGTCCCACCATTTGTGCAGCTTCACCCCAGTGTGTGTCGACGCGTGCCTATTGAGCTTCGTCTTTTCTCTAAATGCTTTCTGACACATTTCACATTTGTATGGCCTCTCCGAACTATGTGTCGACAAATGGGTTTGGAGTTCATTCACATTTTCGAAGTGAATGGAGCACTATTGGCATTCCCCTTCTACCACATGCACCAATTTCAAATGTTCGTTGAGATCACTTTTGAACCCAAATGCATCGGAGCAAACGTCACAACTGAATTGATTAGATATGTTGTTACTTACCTAAAAAAATCTTCTACATGATGATATAAGAATATTATATTAATAATTATTAATATAATATTCCCATATCATATTACCCAGCGATGTTCCTGCTATTTTATCTTCTGTAAGACCAATTCTACGTTATTGTATCGTATTCTTCTTTCATTTCAGTTGAATGAGCGATTGGTATTGCGCCAAATCTGTTACCATTGTGAAGCAGTACACATTTTAAACTACGATTGGAGCTATCAATAAATCTTTTACCGAAGTCGATACAGGCGATTTTTGTTTTGTAATCTCATTGGCCTACAATATAGAAATATACATAAAACTTATTGACAGTTTATTGAAAATAAAAGGAACACCGAAGAGTGGTTATAAATTAGTATACTTCTAGATTTATTTAACTTTGAAAATTATTTTCCGGAATATATCAAATATTAAAACAACTAATCGTAAGATGTGCCATATCTAAAAAAGTAGAGCTGTTAAATAAAAACGGATTTCATATTTGGATTCAGCTCTACAAATATAGTTAAAATCATCACAAAGATTCCCGGCACCAAAAATTTTTTTTTGTAGGCCTGTGTTATCATCCAATATCTGTCGAACTAAATTTCCAATTCACTCGACAATGCTTGCAACCCCTTGGCTGACTGACAAACCAAAGCCTGGTCATCAGCAAACCTAATCGATTTTACGAATTCCCCTCCGACTTTCACTCCCACCTCAAGCTTTTCCCATAATGCCTCTTTAATCATTTCCTCCACATATAAATTGAACAGCACCGGTGACAATGGGCAACCCTGCCTTGCACATATATTATGTGTTTTTGTCTTGTCTACTAGTGTCAATTCCATTTACATTATTATTCTCCCCCGTGAGACTTCCACATAATTGTGGTATACATATATATATGTATGTGTGTGTGTGTGTGTATATATATATATATATTTACTTTCGTGATCTGTTGAAAAACCGCCTTCCCCACATGTCCTATGTTCGCCTTTTATGTGTTTTCCTATCCCCTTTCCTTATACTTATTTCTGTTTGAATGAATATATATATATATATATATATATATATATATATATATAAACTTGGAAAAGACGCTCTCCGGCGACGCACAAACACACAAACACTAACACAAAAAACACCACACACATAGAAACATAAAAGAAGGACACTTACATTGGATATTTACGTTTCGACGGCACGGCCGTCGTCATCAGAATGCCATTGTCGGGGAAGAGCGGAGAGGACATGTGCAAGAGAAGGGTGACGGGAGGAGAGGTAAGGGGCCAATGGGAAGCGGACAAGGTGGGGGAGGGGGAAATGGCAGGGGGCGGTAGAGTTGCCGCGGTTGGGGAAGAGCTGGAAGGTCCCGGTCGTGAAGCGGCCGGGCCTTTAGCGGGGGACTTGGTGACCGATTCGCTCAGAAGAGTGAAGCGGTTCTAGGCAGCTTTGGATAAAATCCTTATATATATATATATATATACAAATGCATATATATACGTACATATACACATATACATATATATATATACATACACACACTCTTCTACATACATACAAGGAGGAGGAGAATTAAGGGGCCAATAGGAAGCGGACAAGGTGGGGGAGGCGAAATGTAGGCAGCATTGGATAAAATCAGTGGGCTTGGTTCAGCCCGGGGGGTTTAAAGGACTGGAGCACCCAGATATGTGCCATCTCGCGAGTTCTCACCTCTATGTTACTAGCGGAATTGGGAAGGATTTCAATCACTGAAACGGAGAAGCAGTCATCAAAAGACTGGTTGTGGGAAGCAGTGTGAGTAGGGATGGGATAATTAAGGAAGGTGGGAGATTTGGTGGAATAGCGGTGGTTATTCATTCGGAGGGAAAGGGTGGTCGTGCATTCACCCACGTAAAAGGCAGGGCAGAAGTTACAGGAGAGGCGATATATAAGGTTTTTAGAGGTGCAGGTGGCTATGGGTTGGGAGTTGGTAATAAGGGACGTGGAAGGTCTGAGGAGATGGCAGCATTTACAACGTGGGCGGTTGCATGGTGCGGACAGGGGTGGGGAAGAGACAGGGGTGCTCGTAGGTGGTTTTATAGACTTAAAGATATCACGCAGGTTTGACGGGCGTTTAAATGAAACGGAGGGACAATGTGGGAATAAAGGTGATGTGGATTGACTATTGCTAATAATTGGGAAGAGTTCACGGATTATCTGTTTAATTTTGTGGGTTCCGGGGAAGAAAGTGGTGATAAGGTTAGGGCATTTTGGGCGGATGTGTGCCGAGTGTGTGTATGTATATATATATATGTATATGTGTATATGTATGTATATATATGCATTTGTATATATATATATAAGGATTTTATCCAAAGCTGCCTAGAACCGCTTCACTCTTCTGAGCGAATCGGTCACCAAGTCCCCCGCTAAAGGCCCGGCCGCTTCACGACCGGGACCTTCCAGCTCTTCCCCTACCGCGGCAACTCTACCGCCCCCTGCCATTTCCCCCTCCCCCACCTTGTCCGCTTCCCATTGGCCCCTTACCTCTCCTCCCGTCACCCTTCTCTTGCACATGTCCTCTCCGCTCTTCCCCGACAACGGCATTCTGATGACGACGGCCGTGCCGTCGAAACGTAAATATCCAATGTAAGTGTCCTTCTTTTATGTTTCTATTTGTGTGGTGTTTTTTGTGTTAGTGTTTGTGTATATATATATATATATTTATTTATTTATTTATTTATATATATATACTCAAAGACATTCAAATAATTTAGTCAGTTGTTGCATGATGTGAATAGGCATGGGTGTGCGAATGTGTATTAGTGTTTTTTTGTTTGAACTAATATGTATTGGAATGGATGTATGAACTAATAGATATGCACTGTCAAGCGTTTTGCTTACATCTTCGTTGAAGCTAAACTGGAATAAAAGAACACGGGGTTTGTCACTCGAAGTTATCATTTTACATGAAAAAAACTTGCCGCTCACTGACGAAGAAAACAAGGAAAGGCACGTTTTGGGAATAACATGTATGGAGATAAATGTTACGCGTTGTTTAGCTCGGTAATTTATCGTTATGAGTTTGTGAGGTTTGATAATGGTGCCAATAAGTAAATGAGAGTACATTGGAGACTTTTGAGACATGGCTGTGGCGGAGAATCGAGAAAATAAGTTGGACAGAGAGACGTAAGACGACCACAGATTAAGTTTTAAATGAAAGTTTTAAAGAGAGGTGTTGCTGGGAAAGATGCGAAGAAGAGGCTAAAAAATGCGCGGATTAAATATTGAAAGGTGGAGTGATATGTTGAAGGCCGTGTTTGAGGTTAGAGTGTTGGGTAAGCAGGGTGGAAGAACGGGCAGGGAATAAGTTCTCTGGATAGTCAGGGGAGGGGGCGGTTAGGTGGAGGAAGATCCGAAGCTATGAATAAACAAATAGCGTTTCGTAAACAATAGGAAGTAAAGGCGTTGTGTGGCACTTATTAGTCATTAGGGATGGTCCAAATCATACTTTTCTTAGGTTAATTCATTCGAGATGGGCCTACAATTCAAAAAGACGTAGCTGTACAATTTCCCTCATCCACTTCCTCTGCTTCCCCCCTAGCAATTTCCTCTCTTTACCCTCCATGTGCAAAACCACCACCGCTTGTTCCCCTCCCTGTGCAATTTATTCGCCATCAATTCTCCAGACAACCACATATCTACGCATCTCCAATCTCCTTCCTCAAAATATCAGGTTTCGGTTTCAATATGTTCCATAACCTAAATTTTCACTTGTCTTTCCTCTACGACTTGACTTACTTTGTCACCAACCCCTTTCTTCTTGCAAATGCTTCTTTCGCTAAAGAGAGCCCTCATCTAGCGTCTGCACAACATTTCCTTCAAAATCTATTAAAAGAAACTACTGCTAAATTATTTTCCACGAGGAATTGCTTATCTGACGCCATCCAACTGCATTCGTCGACTTATTTCCTTAAAGAAAATTGTTGTCTCCGGCGTAACTTCATGGATTTTGCATTACATATTGAAATGAAATGATTGACTCTGTAATGTGACACACTTTATTTAAAAACACGACTCGGGTTTCGACGGTGAACCTGATGATGACGTTCAACGTCGAAACCTGGGTCGTGTTTTAAAATAAAGTGTGTGGCATTAAAGAGTAAATAATTTAATTTAATTTCTTTCTTTTTGATTGAATTTTTTCATTTCGCTCAGAGATGGAATTTGAAGACCCCCAACGGCATGCGAATATGTTCCGTGCAAGTTCGTATCAGGAAAACATGCAAAGGAACCAGCTCGCCAGCGAAACGCCCAACAACCGATAATATTGAAGAGGCACGGCGAGACTGGTGCGAAGGTGACAGTGGGTGCATGGCACCCTTTGGGAAATTGGTGCAGCGGTGGAATCCTTTTGGGGTCAAAACTTTCCAGTGTTCTGCGAGTGCTCTCAAAATCATCGAGGGGCAAAAAGTCCACGAGTAGGAAAGCGCGGTCGTTGACGAGAGCGTCTCTCCTTGCTGATGAGGGTAGAAAAGGAAACTTTGCACTTAATATAGCCTGGCTGCAAGAGGGGAGGAGGGGAGGGGGAGGGGGTCAGTTTGAGTACTGGTGCAGCAACCTATTAGTGGGCTAGGGGAGGAGGATGGTATGTATTTCATGATTTCTGGCTCAAATTTGTGGAAGTTTATACTATACCACACATTTATACTTGACCGATGGCGGAGAATCACATTTATTGGCCACATTTCACTCAGGATACAACAAATACTCTCCAAGAACAAAATCAAGACAACGTTTTACAACACAAACACTTTAAAAAACATAATAGGTTCACCCAAAGACAAAATTGACATCATGCAACAAAGCGGTGTTTATAGACTCAATTGCAGGGACTGCAATGCCATCTACATTGGACAGACAGGAAAGACACTTGATATAAGGAAAAAAGAACACTGCTTACGCTTCACAAAGAAAGACAACAGATCCAAATTCGCCAAACACCTCTTGGAAAAGAATCATACCAGCAATTTCACAGCAGACATTCTTCACTCATAAATGAGAGGTCGCAGGTTGAATGCTTTGGAGGAGTTGGCAGTCCCTTCAGTCTGAGAGGTTTGAGGTTGTCAATGAAACGATATACCTCCCAAGTTCCCCCCTCTTAAAATTCCTTAAAGACTCCAATATCTGTCCGCACCAACCCCACCCCCACCAAGGCAGTGATGACCTTCGACCGCCCCTCAATGAAAGTCAAACCATTGCAGACAAACACCCCCCTAATTAAATGCAGAACACAATGTGTTTTTTTCCACCGCTGCTATTTCTAAGAACGGTGGGGTGTTACATTGTGTTCTTCATTTAATGAACATGAACTTCCACAATTTTGAACCAGAAACCATCGAATGCATACCCTCGCCCTCCCCTAGCCCACATATACGTTGCTGCATCTGCACTCAACTTACCCCCTCTCCCTTACTCCCCTCTTGGTCCCAGACTATTCAAGTTGGAAAAAATATTTTTGATGTATGCCATCTGATAATGATGCGCAGTATCGAAACCATGGTTGTGAAGTATTAAATATTAAAAGTGGAAGTGTAAAGTTTTTTTTACCCTCATCATGAAGGAATTCCACAAAGTTCCAAACCTGAAACTGTTGTTTCTCTCCTTGTGGCAGGGCAAAGGCCACCTGACATGCGCCGCCTGAAATGCTGCTTCCACGGGTTCAACCAATGCCACACTTGCATGGTACACTGCAATCCACCACAAAGATTCGTGGCAGGGGTTGATTTTACATCAGAAGCACGCAGCATCGAAATTACGTGTTGCTCTAATCAGTTGAAAATCAAAATGTTGCTCGATTCAGTTTACGTGTACCACGACATTTAATTGTTAATTACTTCTGAACGCAGACAGGTTCTTAGTAAGGAGAACAATAAAATAAGAGCCATTTTAACAAAATAAGCAGACACTAGGCTACTAAACACAAACCAATTGTTTCTTCTTCGCCGTCTTGGGTTTTTTTACTGTAATTCCTTGTCGTTTTATGGAAAATGACATATTGAGGCTGTCGACTCTATCACAACTGATGAAGGGCATTAGCAATACACGCCAACGCAACGCCAACATTCGACAAAATGTTGGGCCTTACTTAATGTATTCCTGCGACTGAGTCGCCGAATTTCCGACGCATTCGCCACCACATTTCAGTTGAAAAATATTATTAATGGGCGTTCAAAGTTGGTTTCGGGTGGCACATCGCCGGCCTCGGTGACGGCGGGATAACATCCTCGCCTGGCAACCCCCTCCTTCACCCCTCCCCCACCACCTGTTCTCCGCTCCGCTTTCTCTCCCTCCACATACCCCTCCTTCACCCCTCCCCCACTACCTGTGTTTCTCCCCTCCCTCGTCCCCTTCTCTCTCTGCACCATATACCCATATACCTCAGTCCTATCGAAGAAGAGTTCGAGTCCGTCGAAATTATCAAGATACTACCTTGATCAAAAAGTTACCGGAATTTATTCAGAAAATTAAAAATACAAGTTTATTCATCTAAATCTATATTGTCCCCTTCAAAGTAATCCCCATCGACTGCAACACACTTATGCCAGCGCTTGATCCAATCCTCGAAACATTTTTTATATTCGGTTTTCGGTATGTCCATCAGTGCTTCCTGCAATTTTTCCATTACTTCCTCTCGGCTGCTAAAACGCGTTCCCCGTAATGGTTTTTTAACTCGTTTGAACAGAAAGAAGTCACAGGGAGCCAAATCAGGTGAATTCGGTGGCTGTTGGATGGTATCTGTTGCATTTTTCGTCAAAAAATTATGAATAATGATAGCACTGTGCGACGGTCTCGACGCACTGTGCGACGATTTCTGGTCTCTTTCGGCGAATTGCTTCACGCAAATGTCTCATAACGCCCAAATAATACTCTTTGTTTACTGTCTGGCCTTCTGGCAAAAATTCATGATGCACTACACCGTTGTAATCCATGAAAACCGTCAGCATTGCCTTCTTTTTTGACTGAAAACGACGTGGTTTTTTTGGTCTCGGCTCATTTGGTGAACGCCATTCACTTGCCTGATGTCTGGATTGCGTGTCGTACTCATAAACCCACGTCTCGTCTCCAGTAATGATCCTTTTGATGAATGTGGGATCGGATTCAGCCTCGCAAATCATGTCTTTTGCGACATCAACACGGTCTCTTTTTTGCATGAAATTGAGGTCTTTTGGCACCAACTTTGCTGCTATACGACGGAAACCCAAATCATTAACCACAATGTCTTGGGCGGATCCATAGGCAATGTTCAAGTCCTCCGCTATTTCTCTGATGGTTAATTTGCAGTTATTGACCAACATTTCTTTTACTTTATCAATTTTTTCACCGACTTTCAATGTCGATGGTCTGCCACTGCGTTCATCATCTTCGATTGACTCACGACCACTTCTGAACCGCTCGTGCCACTGGTAAACGACCGTTTTTTTTAGAGAATCGTTGCGGAAACACTTTTCCAACATTTCCAACGTCCGTGCGCCACTAAATCCGTTTTTTACGCAAAATTTAATACAAGTTCGTTGTTGCAAATTTAAATCCATTTCTGCAATTGTAAAAAATCGCCAACAAACACAGAGATAGATGTACTCTTGGCTACGTAACTTTTGCAAATGTCAAGTTATGACACTAAAATTTAAAGGGAATATCAACAACAGATGTACCAATTTAACAAAAAAAACAGAACTCAAATCAGAACGATGGGAGCGCCACACGGTGGTTATTCCGGGAACTTTTTGTTCAAGGTAGTATTGCTGTGAGTGTTCTTTTTATGTGTTCTCGTGCTGTGTGTTGCTGTCTAAGTTTTTTATTCAACACTTCCGTGTTACTTCGAAGAAATCATATATATATATATATATATATATATATATATATATATATATATATATATATATATATATATATATATATATATGTGTGTGTGTGTGTGTGTGTGTGTGTGTGTGTGTGTGTGTGTGTGTGTTTGTGTATTAATGAAACTTGGGCATATTCCAAATGTTTGGTTCTTGCCTCCCTTACCTTGTACCTGCAATACTTCCCCCCCCCCCAGGTCTTCTTTTTCTTGTGGAATGTCAATTTCATACTTTTCCTTACTGTTCACTTCCTCACCAGAAGATGACTGCAATTCTTCATTTTCCAAATGGTCCTGTAAGATCAAAGATAAACATCATCTTATAGGCATATAACAATGCAATGCAAAACATCTTTAACAATCTTCAATTTTAAATTTGTACAAAGCTTTACGATGATGTATTTTTTAAGTAAATTTTACAATTAAGTTTTAAAATAATATTTCCAGAATTAACTGCTGATATATGTGTATATATCTATATACATATATGTATGGAAAGCGAACTATAAATTTCAAAAGTCATGGTAAGAGAGGTGATTGTTCAAACAGCAAATTTTTAGTTTGAACGACACCCAATTCAAAACACAATTGGCTAATTATGCAAAACAACATGAATATGCACACTCACCAAAATCCCTGAATCTTTATTTTCCGACCAATGACTTTCACGTTCCTGCATGGAAGCCATCACTGATGAGCGAGTATCAATTTCAAGAGCATCAGAGTATACGCTGATATTGTTATTCTCCTCCTTGACAACAATCATGTCATCTCAGGCATCTAAAGCACTACCGTCAACAGTGTCACTGGCAATTGCATCATCTTCAATCTCATTCTTGATTTCCCTGGGAAACTAATGCATAGCATACACATGTTACAATGCAATAATAGTAGGTGATAAACAATTAAAAATAACAGTATCACAGAAAAAAATTTCAAGCTAAACAAAAATTAGAGCACTAGTAAAAATTTCACCACTTTACTAAGGTCATCAAAGAAGTACCAGGCCAAACAAAGAAAAGACAAACATTTTGGAATTAAATGTATTTATTTTTCAACATAATCTCATTTCAGGTCTATACACTTTTCCCAGCGATGTTTAAAGAGTTCAATACACTTGTTAAAATAAGAACTGTCTTGCTCCTAAAAATAGCCATTAACAGCCAAGAAATCACTTTTCCATGATTGGAAAATGTTTGATCACCTAGATATTTTTTCAAGTTTGCAAACAGAAAATAATCCAAGGAGGCTAAATCTGGCAAAAAGGGTACATGAAGTAGCAATTTGAACTTTAACTTATGAATTTTGGCCATTGCAATAAAGGATGTGTGAGGTGGTGCATTGTCTTGATGAAACAACACTTTTTCTTAGTCAAATACGGCTGCTTTTGCTTGATTTCTCTGCTCAAACATTACAATAAGTTAACATAACAATCGCCGTTGAGTTTTTCCTTTTTCAAGAGAGTCAATGAAAATAATACCACGTGCATCCCATAAAACTGACGCCATGACCTTGCCTGCAGATGAAATGGTCTTCGCCTTCTTTGGAGTCGGTTCTATCTTTTGAATCCATTGTTTTGATTGTTCTTTTGCCTCGGGTGTCAAGTAATGGACCCATGTTTCATCCATGGTTATGAAACAGCACAAAAAATTCTGCTTTGTTGCTGTGAAACTTTGCTGAGAACTCGAATGAAACATCTTCAGGATACTTGTTTTGCAACAGTGTGAGCAAACACAGTGTCCATCTTGCCCACAGCTTTCTTATGTCCAAATTTTCAATTAACATGTGATATACTGCACTTTTTGAAATGCCTACTATGTCTGCCAGCTTGCAAACTTTCAGTCGACGATCATCCAGTATTACTTTATGAATTTCCTTCACCATTTCTGGAATTGTCACCTCTTTTGGTTGACCAATGCATGTCTTGACAGCTCACACAGCCTCGTTTAAGCTCTGCTACCAAATATTTTACTGTTGTAAATGAAGGAGCAGACTCATCCAGAGTAGAATGCTAGTTCACCTTATATATTGATAGGGCTGAGGCCTTTTAAATAAAAGTATAGCATCACATAACGATGATCAATTTTCTCAAATTTCACAAATTCAATGAAAACGTTCCCTATATTAATCCTTTGCCTCGAGGCCGTTTCCATGTGAACCAACCAGCAACTCGAGATGATTTGTAGAACTTTTGGAGACTTTACTACCTCTAACATAAAATGATTTCAAAGCAAAAGCAAATTTCAAATTATATATATATATATATATATGTATAAACTTGGAAAAGACGCTCTCCGGCGACGCACAAACACACAAACACTAACACAAAAAACACTACACACATAGAAACATAGAAGAAGGACACTTACATTGGATATTTACGTTTCGACGGCACGGCCGTCGTCATCAGATATATATATATATATATATATATATATATATATATATATATATATATATATATATATTATATATATATATAAAACTTTTGGACGGCACAATAGAACACAGAATAAAACAGATAACACGTAAAAGGACACTCACACTGTAGATGATTTAAGCTTTCGGCCTACTCCGAGGCCTTCTTCAGGTCAGACTGAGAGGTTTTGAGGGAAGAGAGCCTGGGGAAGCAAGAAGGGGGGCGGAAGGTTTAGGGACTGTTGGGAAAGAAATTAAAGATGGCGGTTAAGGGTGGGAATTTTAAAGGATCGGAAATATAGGATGTATGCGGATTCGCGAGTTCTCACCTCTATGTTGTTGGCTGAATCGGGTAGGGATTCTAGAACTGTTAAGGAAAAGCATTCGTCAAATGATAGGTTATGTGAACATGCAAGTTTATATATATATATATATATATATATATTTATTTATTTATTTATTTATTTATATACCATAAACACAGTAATCAACCAGAAGGTCTGTTTAGTAGGTGATGGTAGAGCTCACTCATGTACCAAGCCCGACGGCGTGTGAATATTCACACATCAGGGTAGGGGGGCCAGTTCCTTTCCCTGTGCTGGTTATGGTTTCCCAGGAAGATCTGGTACCCGAAAAATCAACAAGCTTGGGTGAAGCTGCAGGTGCCCAAAGTGCCTTGCCCGGGAATCGAACCCGGGACCCTCCAGTCAGCAGTCCAACGCTCTACCCGCTAGACCACCGCGACCCGCATATATATATATATATATATATATATATATTTTTTTTAGGTAATCTACCGGTTAAGGTAGGTTTTTGGATGGACACAACTATCAAATAAACATTTTGTGACTCCCCACCCAGCAAAATAATCTATATCAGGTCCCTCTTCATCTCGGTGTACTTCTTTCCTCCCTTCATCACGTCCAACATCCCTATCCTGTTCCTACCCTTACCTTTCTTGCCCAACATTCTCCCCTCTATTACCCTCTTCAACATTCCACTACCGCTCAATACGCCTTTCATCCATTTTTCCTGCCTCCATAGGATTTCTCTCAACAAACCCCTCTCCTCCCCCACCATTTCTAGTACTTCCTCATTTGTTTTCCTTTCGGTCCATTTCACCTTCTCCATTCTTCTCCACACCCACATTTCAAAAGCCTCCAATCTCGTCTATCCTCCTGCTTCAGCGACCACGTTTCCACGCCGTACATAGCTACGCTCCATATCAGAGTTTTTACGAGTCTTGTCTTAACATCCCTACTCAACGTCCCCGTCATCAACTCCCTCCTCCTTGAGAAAACCTCCTTGCCTAGCGCAATTCTTCTCCTTACGTCCCTACCACTTTGACCGTATTGGTCCAAAACACTTCCGAGATATGTAAACTGTTCTACCTGCTCTATTTTCTCCCCGCCTATTTTAATATTTAGCTTAGCCTTTTTCTTTCTGGAAAATCGCATAACCTTTGTTTTATTAATATTGATTCTCATCCCATATTTATCGCACTGAACCTCCAATTCACTCAACAATGCTTGCAACCCCTTGGCTGACTGAGCAACTAATGCTTGGTCATCAGCAAACCTAACCGATTTTACGAATTCCCCTCCGACATTCATTCCTACCTCCAGTTCTTCCCATGCCTCTTTTATCATTTCCTCTACATATACGTTGAACAGTACCGGTGACAATGGGCAACCCTGCCTTACACCTCTTCCTAACACTGCCCATCCGGACTCTCCGTTCCCCACTCGCACCTGAGCAGTCTGAGACATGTACAGGTTTCGGATCAGTCTCCTGTCCCTCCAATCCATTCCTATTTTCTGCAATACACGCATTAATTTTTCCCAATTCACTCTATCAAACGCTTTTTCGAAATCTACTAAACAGGCAAAAACATCCTGATTGTATTCTATATTCCTCTCGACTAGTGATCTCATTACTGCAATGGTATCACTCGTACCTCTTCCTTTCCTGAACCCAAACTGATCATCCCCTAAGTAATCATTTGCCTTACTCTCTATCCTTTTGTTGATGATCCTGAGAATAACTTTAGCTGCATGGGATATCAAACTTATTGTTCTGTAATCCTCACATGATATAGACTTTGCCTTTTTTGGAATAGGAACTAACACCGATCTCACAAAATCTTCCGGCCAGATTCCTTCCTCGTAGATACTACGAATCAGTCCATATATGGACTTCTTCCCACCTTTCCCTAACCATTTCAACATTTCTACAGGAATATTGTCAACCCCCCAAAGCCTTATTTGCTTTCATCTCCTTTAATGTCCTTTCTATTTCATCGTCGAGTATGCCTGGACCTAAGCTATCTTCTTCTACGTCATGTTCCTTTTCTATGTCTAACCTTGTCGGCCTCAGTTCTTCACCATACAGTGTTTCTATATATTCCTTCCATCTCTCTTGGATTTTTCCTGGTTCAACTATTATCTTACCCCACTTATCTTTAACTATTAGCACAAATCTTGCCTTCTTACTTCCCGATAATAACTTAACCTTGCTGTATAGAGCACCAATTTCACCCTTCTTCTGTAAACTTTCCATATCCTCGCATTGCGTTTTCCACCATTCTTCTTTTGCTTTGTTTGAGGCTCTTCTCAATTTATTGTTTAACTCTTTGTACTTCATTTTGCCTAACTCTGTGTTTACATTTTTCCATCTTCTTCTCTCATCCATCTTTGCAATCGTCTCATCCGTTACCCATGGTTTCCTTATCCTTTTCCCGTTAACGGTTCCTATAGTACCTTTAGCGGCTTCCAAAATCCATTTCTTGATACATTCCCATTTTTCTTCGATAGTACTCAGTTCTTTACCGTCATCCATCATTTTCTCTCCAGCCTGCTGATACTCCTTCCTCGTTAATCCATTTACTGCTTCTAAATTCCATTTCCTAACCCGCCGCCCTTGCCTTATCTTCTTGAAACGAACATTACATTTCATAACAACTAAATTGTGGTCAGAGTCTGCATCCGCTCCTGGGAAACTGTGCGAATTTATCACACTGTTCCTAAACCTGTGCCTAACCATAATATAATCTAACTGATACCTTTCTGAGTCACCTAGCATTTTCCATGTATACCTACGCCTTTTGTGGTGTCTAAACCATGTGTTAGTGATGACTAGCCCCTGTCTTCTGCAGAATTCAATTGCTTTCTCCCCACGTTCATTCCTCATGCCTAACCCATAGTCCCCCACCTCACCACCATCTCTTCCTTCGCCTACCGTCGCATTCCAATCCCCCATCACTATCAAATGTTTCCCTGCAGGAACACTCGCGATGATATCCTCTAACTCATCATATATCCTATCGACTTCTTCCTCCTTGTGGTTGCTCGGTGGCATATATAGCTGAACAATGACCAAGTTCATCGGCTCTGCTTTGATCTCTACGAGTAAAATTCTATCTGTCGCTTGCTCTATGTTGACTACACTTCTTCCTACCCCTTTATTTAAAATTACGGCAACCCCTCTTTGGCTCTCGTCCCCGCCGCTGTATATCACTCTATAATTGTCACTCCGGTAATCCCCGCTATCCTTCCATCTTACCTCGCAGAGGCCTAAAACATCTATATTACCTCTTTCCATCTCTCGCTTAATATTTTCTAATTTGCCTCTCCTCAACATTGTCCTGACCTTCCAGGTTCCTATTCTAACTACTTTCGCCTTCTTCTGAGTCTTCTGTCCTGCTGCAGTTATTTCTTCCCTGCAAGGGTTTCGTGGGATGACGACCGCGAAAGCCTTGCCACTCCCGCTGCCGAGCACGACACACGGCCTCTTGGGCCGAGTCCCGTAGTTGCCAGGACTCATATTATCTATAGTGCCCATCATTATTTTCTTGGGAATCATAATTGAGGTGGTTTCCCGTTGCCTTCCTCAATAGTGTTTTTAACGTGACACCATCACTTAATGGCCGCCCCACTGGGGTCAGACGCCATTGCAGCCGCCTCACTGAGGAACAGACGCTGCATGGACTACTTTTCGTCTGGCTCCTAACCTTCGACCTATCTGGCATGGGTGACCCTTCCAGGAGTAATTATTATTACTCCCGCCAGCACAGCTCTAGGATATATATATATATATATATATAAAACTTAGACAGTAACACACAGCACGAGAACACATAAAAAGAACACTCACAAAAATATCTTGATAATTTCGACGGACTTGAGCTCCGTCGACTTCGGAAGATAAGATATGACTAAGGAAAAGGGTACGCGGTGCAGAGAGAGTATGGGACGAGGGAGAGGGGAAAAAACAGGTAGTGGGGGAGGGGTGAAGGAGGGGTATATGGAGGGGGAGAAAGCGGAGCGGGGAACAGGTGGTGGGAGAGGGGTGAAGGAGGAGGTTATGGAGGGGGAAAGAGAGGCCAGAGGGGAGCAGAGATGGAATAAGGAGGATGCGGAAATAGTAACAAGCGACACAGAAAACTAACAATTCATCCACAGATCCCACAACACCCATGACCAAGGCATCAACTCACCAAGTCATCATAAGGGCTTGACAAGTCAAAACACAGGACAAGGATGACAAAATGTATGCGGATGAATAAATTGTCCCACCACCTCACAAGAAACAAATCCACCTCCATCCATCTCAGCCCCACCCTCCATTTAGTGAACGACATTGAGACCCGGATGTTGAAAGGCTTTACACAGCCATATAAATGCCAATTCCATTGTTTTTAATTTTATAGGGTTATCGGATGGGGGAAGGGATGCTAGCACGGAAACATTGTAACAGTGGTTGAAGGGGGTGTTGTGGTGGGAGGCATGTTTTGGGATGGGAAGACCCGCGGACGGGGAGGAGGGATTACATGAGGCACGATGATTGTTCACCCTGAGGTTCAGGGGTGTACAGCACTGGCCTATATAAAATGCCGGGCAGAGTTTGCAAGTCAGAAGATAGATTACATTCTGAGATGTGCATGAGGAGTGGGGGAAGGGCGGGAGAGAGTTAAAAGGTGGGATGGAGAGAGGTGGAGTGGTGAAAATAGGACAAGTTTTGCATCTAGCTCGCAAGCACGGAGTGGGTGTGATTCTGGGGGTGGGAGGGGATTTGGAAAGAGGCTTGGTGGATTTGAGGAGATCTGATAGGTTGGCGGGCCGTTTGAAGGTAACAGAAGGGCATTTAGGAAGAAGGTTGGACGAAACGTTGTGATTTTTGAGGATGTGATTATTGTGAGTGTTCTTTTTATGTGTTCTCGTGCTGTGTGTTACTGTCTAAGTTTTTTATTCAACACTTCCGTGTTACTTCGAAGAAATCATATATATATATATAAAATTATATAAATATACATATATTTATATTTATTTATATGTATATGTTATTATAAGGTAATCTACCGGTTAAGGTAGGTTTTTGGATGGACACAACTATCCAATAACCATTTTCTAACTCCAAACAATACCCAATCCAGCAACCTAATCTACATCAGGTCCCACTTCATCTCTGTGTAATTCTTTATTCCCTTCATCCCGTCCAACATCCCTATCCTGTTCCTGCCCTTTCCTTGTTTGCCCAACATTCTCCCCTCTATTACCTTCTTCAACATTCTATTACCGCTCAATATGCCTTACATCCATTTTTCCTGCCTCCATAGGATTTCTCTCAACAAACCCCTCTCCTCCCCCACCATTTCTAGTACTTCCTCATTTGTTTTCCTTTCTGTCCATTTCACCTTCTCCATTCTTCTCCACACCCACATTTCAAAAGCCTCCAATCTACGTCTATCCTCCTGCTTCAGTGACCACGTTCCCGTGCCATACATAGCTACGCTCCATATCAGAGTTTTTACGAGTCTTGTCTTAACATCCCTACTCAACGTCCCCGTCATCAACTCCCTCCTCCTTGAGAAAGCCTCCTTGCTTAATGCAATTCTTCTCCTTACCTCCCTACCACTTTGACCGTATTAGTTCAAAACACTTCCGAGATATGTAAACTGCTCTACCTGCTCTATTTTTTCCCTGCCTATTTTAATATTTAGCTTAGCCTTTTTCTTTCGGGAAAATCGCATAACCTTTGTTTTATTAATATTGATTCTCCTCCCATATTTATCTCACTGAACCTCCAATTCACTCAACAATGCTTGCAACCCCTTGGCTGACTGAGCAACTAATGCTTGGTTATCAGCAAACCTAACCGATTTTACGAATTCCCCTCCGACTTTCATTCCTACCTCCAGTTCTTGCCATGCCTCTTTAATCATTTCCTCCACATATACGTTGAAAAGCGCCAGTGACAATGGGCTACCTTACACCTCTTCCTAACACTACCCATCCGGACTCTCCGTTCCCCACTCGCACCTGAGCAGTCTGAGACATGTACAGGTTTCGGATCAGTCTCCTGTCCCTCCAATCCATTCCTACTTTCTGCAATACACGCATTAATTTTTCCCAATTCACTCTATCAAATGCTTTTTCCAAATCTACAAAACAGGCAAAAATGTCCTGATTGTATTCTATATTCCCCTCGATTAGTGATCTCATTACTGCAATGACATCATGCGTACCTCTTCCTTTCCTAAACCCAAACTGATCATCTCCTAAGTAATCATTTGCCTTACTCTCTATCCTTTTGTTGATGATCCTGAGAATAACTTTAGCTGCGTGGGATATCAAACTTATCGTTCTGTAATCCTCACATGACGAAGCCTTTGCCTTTTTTGGATTAGAAACTAACGCCGATCTCACAAAATCTTCCGGGAAGATTCCTTCTTCATAGATACTACGAATCAGTCCATATAGGGCCTTCTTCCCGCATTTTCCTAAACATTTCAACAGTTCTACAGGTATGTTGTCCACCCCCACGGCCTTATTTGCTTTCATCTCCTTTAATGCCCTTTCTATTTCATCGTCGAGTATGCCTGGACCTAAGCTATCTTCTTCTACGTCATGTTCCTTTTCTATGTCTAACCTTGTCGGCCTCAGTTCTTCACCATACAGTGTTTCTATATATTCCTTCCATCTCTCTTGGATTTTTCCTGGTTCAACTATTATCTTACCCCACTTATCTTTAACTATTAGCACAAATCTTGCCTTCTTACTTCCCGATAATAACTTAACCTTGCTGTATAGAGCACCAATTTCACCCTTCTTCTGTACACCCTCCCATGGACTAAAACCTTGTCGTGGTGGAAGGGCTTGTGTGTTCCGATGACCCCAAGAGCTGTGCTGGCGGGAGTAATTATAATTGCTCCTGGTGGGGTCACCCATGCCAGATAGGTCGAAGGTTAGGAGCCAAACGAAAGGTAGTCCACGCAGCGTCTGTTCCTCAGTGAGGCGGCTGCTAAGGCATCTGACCCCACTGGGGCGGCCATTAAGTGATGGTGTCACATTAAAAACACTATTGAGGAAGGCAACGGGAAACCACCTCAATTATCATTCCCAAGAACGTAATGACACCACCCATATGTTTTATACAACTTATTACAACATTAGGCTTTTTGACAGTAACTTCAACACCACCTTGTAACATTCTTCTCACAGAAGTCAGTTCTGCATTGTTCCAATTCGTCAAGCACGTGACAACCCTCTTGTCTTTCCATGATAAAACTAATTTATTTCCCTTGCGGAATGCTACTGTCGATTTCCTGCCGAATTTTGGTTTGGCAAACGCTTTCTATTTGTTAGTGTTGTGCCTGACAAGTGGCATTTCAATTTCAATAACTCTTCAGCTAGGATAAAGCTGGTGTAGTACCAAATTTGTTTGAATAAAAAGGTATATAACTGACATCATTCCATGACCAATACTCTTGCAAATTTGCAAGTGGCATTGTCCCCAGAGTTATTATAATGCCAATAAATGCCCACATTTCCTCGGTAGTCACACTATGCCAAGTTTGCCAAATCGAGAACGGTGATAGCGTCTTGTTCTCTAACTTTCTTCTAGCATAATTATATGTTTCTGCAACTACTTCATTTATGAGTTCATCAGTCAATCTAAGTTCTTTCGTGTCTGCAAATATGTGCGATCCTGCAGGATTGCTGCCGGCCATAAATGGTATTCTCAGGGGTATTTCTTCGGATTCTAGACAGCCAATTCATTCGGAACTGTCGGATTGTGGCTCTTATCCAGCATCACTGTCTATTATTCTAATTTTTCACCTTCTTACACCTCTTACTTCATCATTATCATCATCACTGCTCGCATTCTCTCTATCGTCCAACTCTCTCTTGTTTAAATGTAGTTTCCTCGTTTGGTAACTCTAAATCAAACTCATCTTCACTAGAGCTTATTTCAATGTTATGTTCCATGGTAATTGGGATCAAAAACTTCAACTTTTCTAGACTCTTTGCCACGGCTGTCAGGTTCGAACTGAGACCGGAAATGCAATCCGGGGTTCGTGGTTGCATACTAATTTCAGATAAAAAAAGTCTTATCTCCACTTGAAGGAACTAAGGATAAGAAAGTCTGATCTCCATTTGAAGGAACTAAGGATAAGAAAGACTTATTTCCATTTGAAGGGATATCATTTCACACTTCATTAGATTATACAAACAGAGCGTAGGAACCCGCATCAAAGGAACTAAACGTAAACAACTATGCGCATGAAGTTACCACAGCGTACGAAGTGGTGAGAGACAGTCACCACTCGAGTTGCGGCACAAAATCGCGTGGTGAGTAAGACTCGCCTCTCGAGTGCAGATGGTTAATGGCTGCCAAAACCAACCACCATCTCCAGGTCAGGCTGGGTACTTATATGACTACCCTCGCACCTACTGATAGAATATTATCAGATGAAATACACAGAACTGACTTACTTAATCATTGTTCAGGTCTATGTACTAATTATATTGTCTTAACCTATTGAGTCTTGTCTTAACCTCCCTACTCCACATCCCCGTCATCAACTCCCTCCTCCTTGAGAAAGCGTCCTTGCTTAGAGCAATTCTTCTCCTTACTTACTCCTTACTACTTTGACCGTGTTGACCCAAAACACTTCCGAGATACTTTAACTGTTCTACCTGCTCTATTTTTTCCCCTCTTATTTTAATGTTTAGCTTAGCCTTTCTCTTTCTTGAAAATCGCATAGTCTTTGTTTTATTAATATTGATTCTCATCCCATATCTATTGCACAGAACCTTCAATTCACTCAGCAATGCTTGCAACCCATTGGCTAACTGAACAACTGATGCTTCTGATGTCAATATAGTTTAGATGAAAAGAACCATTTTGATGACGCAGTATGAAAATTTGGAAAGTCTAAAGACTAAGGGTTTAATTGGTGCACCATGCAGGAAGGTTGACTGATTATTATTTCTCTAATGTCATTGCCTTGATGCTGTTTTATAGTAAATAAATAAAGAAATATTTAAAACTCTGTCAGGAATTAAGACGGGAAAATTATTCATTCAAAAAGCTAAACTTTTGCACATTTTATAAATGACTTTTGTGTTTCATTCAGGTGACTTTTTAAAACCAACAAAATGATCCCTCGTGATACATTATCAGAGAATTTCATCTATTTATTTAGGTTATGTTGAGTGCTTTCACATCTCCCTCCTGGAGCAGTTAGTATTTTCGCTAAACTTGAAAATCACTGCGATTGACCATTATGAACATATTTACGAGAGAATGGTTTTTCTAAAATTTAATCAAAGAAATGCAACTAACCATTCCTTTTTTGCCCAAAGATGTCTTCTCTGCTCACATAATTTATTTTAGTGAATACAACTGACCTCCTCTCGATTGGATATCCAGTCTTTCGTTGCAGGATGGGACCACTTTTGGATGCGATCATAGAAAATAGACAAACACTCGGAACATCGACGCTTAAAAAGCCGGCATTCCGTAAGCTTCTCCATGCAGTTAGAACACACCAACCAGGGATAATTTGCATCCTCCACAACCTAATAAAATATTTCAAAACAGATACTGACAACCAAATACACCTAACTTCTTTTACTCAAATATCAATGTACATTTTGACAACAGTGTACGCAATATATAAACCTACTACTAAATCATTTAACCGGAGATTTCTTACAAACATAATTTTTAAAAACACGTAACACAGACAAACTAAACTTACTTTAACATCTATTAAATCCTCTATAGTCTTTTCCAGCATGAATTGTAATTTACTATTCTCCCCGAAAACATTCATCGACAGTCCGCAACTGTTTAAACGCAATCTGCAAACTTCAAATTCGCCTTCATCGCACATTCTGATCGTTATGAAGTACTCCGTATGATTTACTAGACAACCTAGCGTTAAAATTATAATGGCATCTCTCTTAATTTACTTGACATTATTTAAGTTTCAGACACCCACAATAACCCAATTGTCAACAATACACATTTCATTCTTCATCTTTTTCTTTCATTGTGAGACGGTCTTTTGTAATGAAATGGTGAATGGATATGGAAAGAGTGGCTCTTAATCCGTGTCATACGTTTGAACACATTTCTCGGATTGATAAGACTTAACCAAGTAATTAGATCAAGGAAAATTTAAATTAGCCTTTATTGCGTATAATTAGCCGAAGGAGTGCCACATACATCGTTTAATACTTAAATGAAATCAGGAAATAAAAGAATCAGTTCGTGAATGTCCCGCTCATTCGTTTCGAAGATTCGAATCAAAAGATTCCTAATTTCATTGTTTTAGATGACAACATTCAAAGATGACTACTATAAATTCATGCATTCCCTGTCGTAGCTTTGGAACAATATAAAATCATTAGTATTCTAGAAGCCGTTTTTCCATTCCCTCCCTTTCTCAATGCTCAACAAAATAATTCTTCGAACGTTGACGGGGACCTATTGTAATTGTAATTTATTCATTCACCATAAGCATAGAATTATGCATGGCTTTGTCAAAACATGTTTTACTTTTCATTTCAGTAAAAAAAAACATTATGCAAAATCAAAACAATATGCAAGTACAATACATACAATTTACAACTTTTTCGAATTAACACATTTCAGTTATACATTTGAAATGGTATGCATTTGAAAATCATCTACACTATAAAATAATTTACATGAAAGTAGTTTTTTTTACCGCACACTTAAATTTAAAGGAGCTTTTTATATTTTTAATATAAGCAGGCAATTTATTGTACATAAGTATTCCCTGATGATCTATCCCTTTAATCATTTTATTTACTCTGTGCTGACTTACATGGAATGCATTTTGGCTTCTCGTATTATGACTATGAAGGTCACAGTTTTTAATAAACATGTTCTGATTTTTGTTAATAAGAGACACTGTTTCAAGAATGTATAGACGAGGAAGAGGTAAGATTTCTAGTTTTTCAAAAATAGGTTTACTGGGAGCTCTATTGTTAGAATTAGTTATTATGCGAATAATCTTTTTTTGCATTTTAAATAATTTTGGAAGGAAGATAGAGGAGCCCCAAAAGGGAATACCATAATGGAGAAGTGACTGCACATAGCCAAAATATATAGTCCTCAATGCCTGAATGCAAATGATTTCCTTGAGTACACGGAATGCATAACAGATTTGTGCCAGTTTTTGAGATAAATTATTAATATGTTCCTCCCATGAAAGATTAGAGTCAATCCAAATACCTAAAAACTTTGTTACCTTTAGCTTTAGTAGTTTTTAAAAGGCAATAATTATGCTTAAGTATTAATTGTGCTTTTAACATTAATAATTTCATTATTCGTAGGTAAACTTTTTTACCTTTATTTGGCTATGAACATACAGACTAATATAAATTATGTACTAACATAGGTCCCTATCACAATGTTAAGCAAATGAAAAGAATCTGATTTTATTAAATGTTTGGCTTTCTAAAAAGGAAATTATATCAAACCTTAAAGCTGTCGAAAGTAATTTAATAAACTCAGAAATCAAGGAGGAGATAAATAACGTCTTCTAAAGACCATTGATATTGATATCGTTAATATGAAGATTAGCAGCTGTAACATTTCATATAGATGTAAAAAAATAACCAATTGTGAACTGTCAACCTATCATCTTGTAATTAAATCCTTGAATCACAAATATAAGAGAGGACTTAGAGGAGTCTGTAATTGTTGAGGCCACATTCTCATGTAGGCAGAATATCTGAAAACTACATTTTTATACTTCCAGGATTTCTCAAGACAAAGGTTGTTCAATGAGTCTTTCAGGTGGATTTTCTATGTTTTTCACTTGGTAAGGAAAACAGAAATATAAGAAATTTGAATCCGCCAACTGCACAAGTCTCAGACTGCTATCAGGTGCGAGTGGAAGACGTAGAGTCCGAATGAGTAGTGTTATGAAGAAGAGTATGGCAAGGGTTGTAACCCATTATCACCTTGGTTAGGCATAAATTTGAGCCTTTTGAAATGTGAATGTGGAGAAGGATAGTGGAAGTGAATTGGACAAAAAGTAAAACAAACAAGGAAGTACAAAGAGGGGAGGAGAGTGAGGATTGTTGGGATAAATATAAAGGAGGCAGAAGAAATGCATTTTAATCCACAATATGTTTAAATAAATATTTATTCAATGAATATACATATCTTAGAGTTTGCTGTTGCATGTAATTTTATCACAAAACAGCCTTTAATACATGTATTTGAAGACAAGTTGTCATTGGAAATGACAGGTTGAGAAAAATATATAAATTTCATTTTAACATTTACAAATTAGGTATAATTCCTTAAACATGCATAAGTTGAGGTATCAATCAATCCTCTGCATTCTAGTACCCTACATTGATATTCCCCCTATGCGCTCTTTGTCCCAGGAAGAAGTGAATGTGATTTAATGGAATGGTAATGGTGGTAATTGTTTGGTAATATCAATGTGCATATTCATGTGCCCTTTAAAGGCTGCATTTTTGCGTAAATGTCCTTGAACAAACATCTCATTTATTGAGCCTATCTCTGTGTTGCGACATGTGATCCTTAAGGTGGTGTTTTTGCCTGAAGGATCTTGAACATATTACACATTTGTGGGGTCGCTCCCCAGTATGGATATACATATGAAGTTTCAGATTTGGTTTGCGAATAAACGTCTTTAGACATACCTCACATTTGTACAAATTCTCTCCTGTATGCATACGAATGTGATCCTTCAGGTGCTGTTTGAGAGTGAAAGTCTTTGCACACATCTCACACCTGTGCGGCCTTGCGCCACTGTGCGTCAACCTGTGACCCTCGAGGGTGTGCTTGTGGTTAAAGCCTTTCAAACAGATGTCACACTTGTAGGGCCTCTCGTCACTATGGGTCAACATGTGCCTGTTGAGGGTGTTCCTTCTTAAGAATGCTCTCGTGCAAATTGCGCACTTGAACGTCATCGAATCTGCTTCAACATCACTTGTGCACTCGAAAGCCTCAGCATCAACATTACATCTGATTTCCTCTGCCTTCACAGTGTGAACATGCATCACGTGGGCTTCGAGCATGTCTTTTTGTGCAAATCCCTTGTTACAAATTTGGCACGTGTGCAGAATATTTGCCACACAAACTTGTCCTTTGCCACCACCTGAAAGAGTTTCGTTAAGCAATGAATTAGTCACAGACCCCTACAGCTGTAATAATAATTGCTCCTGGTGGGGCCACCCATGACAGAGAGGTCTGAGGTTAGGAGCCAGGTGAAAGGTAGTCCATGCAGCGTCTGTTCCTCAGTGAGGCAGCTGCAAGGGGGTCTGACCCAAGTGGGGCGGCCATTGAAAATGGTGTCACGTTAAAAACACTATCGAGGAAGGCAAGGGGAAACTACCTCAATTATTATTCGGAAGCACAAAGATGGACACACAGGAGAAATTGAGTCCTGTCAACTCCAGGACTTGGTCCAATAGGACCTATGTCGTGCTTGGCAGCAGGGGAGACAAGGCTTCTGGGGTCATCATCCCACAATATCCTTGCAGGAGAAAATTGAGAGCAGCAGGAGAGAAGAAGAAATTAGTTAGAATAGGAACTTGGAATGTCAGGACAATGTTGAAGACAGGCAAATTAGAGAATATTACGCGAGAGACGGAGAGAGGTAATATTGATATTTTAGGCCTATGCGAGGTGAGATGAAAGGATAGCTAGGATTACTGGAGTGATGATAATAGAATAATATACAGCAAAGGGGACGAGAGGCAACGAGGGGTTGCCATAATATTAAATAAAGAGGTAGGGAGAAGCGTAGTCAACATAGAGCAAGCGACAGATAGAATTTTACTCGTAGAGATTAAAGCAGAGCCGACAAACTTGGTCATTGTTCAGGTATACATGCCACCGAACCACAAGGAGGAAGAAGCCGATAGGATATACGATGAGTTAGAGGATATAATTGCTTGTGTTCCTGCAGGGAAATATTTGATAGTGATAGGGGATTGGAATGCGACAGTAGGCGAAGGAAGAGATGGTGATGAGGTGGGGGCTATGGTTCAGGCACAAGGAATGAATGTGGGGAGAAAGCAATGGAATTCTGAAGGAGACAGGGATTAATCATTACCAACACATGATTTATAGACACCACAAAAGGCGTAGGTATACATGGAAAATGCCAGGTGACTCAGAAAAGTATCAGTTAGATTATATTATGGTTAGGCACAGGTTTAGGAACAGTGTGATAAATTCACACAGCTTCCCTGCAGGGGATACGGACTCTGACCACAATTTATTTGTAATCAAATGTAACGTCCATTTCAAAAAGATAAGGCAGGGGGAGCGGGTTAGGAAATGGAATGTAGAAGAATTAAATGGATTAACAAGGAAGGAGTATCAGCAGGCTATACAGAAACTCAGGGATGACAGTAAAGAGCTGAGTACTATCGAAGAAAAATGGGAATGTATCAATAAAGGTATATCAAAAGCCGTAAAAGACACTATAGGAACCGTTAATATGAAAAGGATAAGGAAACCATGGATAACGGATGAGATGATTGCAAAGATGGATGAGAGAAAAAGATGGAAGAATGTGAACACAGAGTTAGGCAAAATGGAGTACAAAGAGTTAAATAATAAATTGAGATGGGCAACAAATAAAGCAAAAGAAGAATGGTGGAAAATGCAATGTGAGGATATTGAACGAGTTTAGAGGAAGGATGAAACTGGTGCGCTATACAGCAAGGTTAAGTTATTATCGGAAAGTAACGAGGCAAGATCTTTCCTAACAGTTAAAGATGAGTGCGGTAAGATAATAGTTGAATCAGAAAAAATCCAAGAGAGATGGAAGGAATATATAGAAATACTGTATGGTAGAGAACTTAGGCCAAAAAGGTTAGACATAGAAAAGGAACATGACGTAGAAGAAGATAGCTTAGGTCCAGGCATACTAGACGATGACATAGAAAGGGGGTTAAGGGATATGAAACCAATAAGGCCGTGGGGGTGGACAACATTCCTGTAGAGCTGTTGAAATGTTTAGGAAAATGTGGGAAGAAGGCCCTATATGGACTGATTCGTAGTATCTATGAGGAAGGAATCTTGCCGGAAGATTTTGTGAGATCAGTGTTAGTTCCTATTCCAAAAAAGGCAAAGGCTATTTGATGTGAGGATTACAGAACAATAAGCTTCATATCCCACGCAGCTAAAGCTATCCTCAGGATCATCAACAAAAGGATAGAGAGGAAGGCAAATGATTACTTAGGGGATGATCAGTTTGGGTTTAGAAAGGGGAGAGGTACGCGTGATGCCATTGCAGTAATGAGATCACTAATCTAGAGAAATATAGAATACAATCAGGACGTATTTGCTAGTTTCATAGATTTAGAAAAAGCCTTTGATAGATTGAATTGGGAAAAATTAATGCGTGTATTACAGCAAATGGGAATTGATTGGAGGGACAGGCGACTGATCCGCAACCTGTACATGTCTTTTGACTGCTCAGGTGTGAGTGGGGTGCGGGGAGTCCGGATGGGCAGTGTTAGGAAGAGGGGTAAGGCAGGGTTGTCCATTATCACCGGTGCTGTTCAACGTATATGCGGAGGAAATGATTAAAGAGGCATGGTAAGAACTTGAGGTAGGATTGAAAGTCAGAGGGAAATTTGTTAAATCGGTTAGGTTTGCTGATGACGAAGCATTAGTTGCTCAGTCGGCCAAGGGGTTGCAAGCATTGCTGAGTGAATTGGAGGTTCAGTGCAATATATATGGGGTAAGAATCAATATTAATAAAACAAAGGTTATGCAATTTACCAGAAAAAAAAGGCAAAGCTAAACTTAAAAAAATTAAAATAGGCAGGGAAAAAACAGAGCAGGAAGAACAGTTTACGTATCTCAGAAGTGTTTTGGACCAACACGGTCAAAGTAGTAGGGACGTAAGGAGAAGAATTTCACAAGGTAAGGAGGCTTTCACAAGGAGGATGGAGTTGATGATGGGGACGCTGTGTGGGGAGGTTAAGAAAAGACTCGTAAAAACTTTGATATGGAGCACAGCTATGTATGGCGCAGAAACGTAGTCACCGAAGCAGGAGGATAGACATAGATTGGAGGCTTTTGAAATGTGGGTGTGGAGAAGAATGGAGAAGGTGAAATAGACCAAAAGGAAAACAAATGCGGAAGTACTTTGGATAGTGGGCAAGGAGAGGGGTTTGTTGGGAGAAATCTTAATGAGGCGGTAAAAATAGAGAACAAGCAAGTGCTAATGGTAAATTGAGAGGGGACTGCTGGGAGAAATTCAAAGGAAGCAGGGATGATGGATTCAAAGTGCTCCTTAATCAAAGGCATTAGTCCAAATCACCTTCAAGACGGCATGCTTGCAGAATATACCCTGAAATGGAACTACACTTATTTCACAACTAATATTCACAAAAGCGAACATAACATTAGTTAAATGTATTGAGATGACATTTACAAATTATCAACTTATAAAAGGTACTTGCAATTTCATTTTTGCATATACTGGTGATATATACATCAACAGTTCTACATCACTGAAGGGGAAACACTGAGGGCAGTGAAAGGGATTTGCATGAGGCAAAAATAAAACCGCAACAGTCATGAGATCCCCTTACCTTGTTCCTGCAACAGATCAGCTCCCAGGCATCCTTCTTCCTGAGGAATGTCAACATCCCACTCCTCCTTAATTACCACTTCCTCGTTTAAGGACAAGTGTAATTCTCCATCTTCCAAAGGATCCTGCTAGATCAAACGCAAGCATTACAGATGCAAAGATATCTATGTATTTCCATTGAATTATAATGATTGATCTACTACTACATCTACATAAGTACCCTGCGAGCCACCAAAAAGGTGTGTGGCAGGGGGTGTAGCACCATGAGGGAAGGGTAAGGGTTGAGGGGGTTGGGAGTTAGGTGAGGAAAGGTGGGGGGAACCTGTAGGAAAAAAAAAAATATATATATATATACACACATACATATATATACATACATACATACACACATGTATACACATCCTCGCGAAGTCCCTAACCTGTACGTTAATACTTATTGTAATGAACTAAGTCCTGGGGAATTTCGACTACGAGTGGTCCCTTATCGTTCTTGGAAAAAATGACATTTTAAACCTGTCAGTCTTGCAGTCTATCTCTCTAGTCTTATATTCGTGATCCCTTCGACCGTAATACGTTGGGGTTCGTATTATATCCTTGATGTCATCGGAAAAGGGCCCATCTTTAAATGTTTTTAATAAGTTTAATCTATATTGGAAACGCCACTGTGTAAGAGAATCCCAACCTAAATTGTCTAGCAAAGTGGATACGCTGCTGAGTTGGTCATAACAATGTTTGACAAATCTAGCCCCCCTCCGCTGAACTCGATCTAATTCCGAAACCAAATTTATGTTATGAGGATCCCATATACTGGCAGCATACTCTAGGTGGGGCCTGACCAAGGCAAGGAAACATCGTTCTTTCACCTTTTCGTCGCATTTACCTAGCACTCTTTTCACAAATCCCAATTTTTTATTAGCACGTCCGCATATTTCTCGTATGTGTTTTCCCCAGGACAGATCGTGAGTAATTGTTACACCCAAGTATTTAAAGGAATCTACCCTCTCGATATTGGTTTGTTTCACTTTGTAACTATAAGGGAGGGAATTACTCTTTTCCCAAAAATGTATTACTACGCATTTTTTTAAATTCAATTCCAATTGCCATGTATCGCACCAATTTTGAATTGCATCTAGGTCGTTGGCTAACACAACTCTGTCTTCGTGACTTCGGATGTCCCCATAAATTACTGCATCATCGGCGAAAAGACGGAGCTTGCTATTAACTACGGTACTGAGGTCATTTATGTGAATAAGGAAAAGGAGGGGACCTATGACACTTCCTTGTGGTACCCCCGACGTGACCTTGACAGTATCGGATGATACACCGTCCAGGACGACTGTTTGGACACGATCTCTTAAAAATTGTTTAATCCAGTTAATAATACTTTCGTGTATTCCATAGGTTTCCAATTTCGCCAGTAATTTGGAATGAGGGACTTTATCGAAAGCTTTCTTAAAATCTAGGAATATCGCATCAACTGGAATATTACTTTCACCGGAGTTTAATACATCAAGTACAAAAAGTGCGAGTTGAGTTTTGCAGGATCTACCCTTACGGAAGCCATGTTGGTTATTAATTAATAAATCTTGGCTATCGAGGTGCCTCATCATGGAACTAACAATGATGTGTTCAAGAATCTTACAGGAAATGGAAGTCAGCGATATTGGCCTATAATTACTGGGGTCCTCCCTGTCTCCGTTTTTAAATATGGGTGTTACCGAAGCTACCTTCCAGCCGTTTGGCACGCTTTCTTCTGCTAATGATTTCTTAAATATTATATCTAGATATGGGGCAATTTCAGCCGACAGTTCTTTATACACGCGTGCCGGTATCTCATCAGGTCCCGGAGATTTGTTGGGGTCTATGTTTTTAAGGGGTAATTCTATTCCGCGGGTGGAAATATTGATTGCTTCCATTGAATGCTGAAATATTTTCGGAAGGTTCTCGGGTGTATTTTGTGAGGATATGTTGAAAACACTCTGGAAAAATGAGTTTAATATGTTGGCTTTATCTAAACTACTCGTTACTTTATCCCCCTTTTCGATATTCAATGATGGAAGTGTTTATATTCTCCTAACCACTGCTGTAAACAAGAAGTAGAACTGCAGTCCTTAAGCATCACATGAGGTTAAGTGGAATGAAAGGTTAAAAAAATACTAAGTTCGAAAACCATCAGTCCAATTAAAACAGCAATGTTGCACTTTGAATGACAATGCATTCAATGTACAGATGGCTAATTATGCACATTATATGAATATGCATACTCACAATAATCCTAGCTTCAACACTGCCGGACCAATGACTGTCACCTTCCTGCATTGATGCAATCTTTGGCAAACCTACATCCTTTTCTGGAGCAACAGAGCATCCACTGGCAGTGTCAATCTTCTCTTTGGCAACGATCATGTCATCTCGGACATCCACACCACTACCGTCTACAGCATCACTGGCGATTTCGTCATCATCAATCTCTTTCTTCATCTCACCGGGAAACTAATGCAAAGCATACACACGTTATCGAATAATGGTAGATGACTAACATTTCAAAATAAGAACAACATGGCAGCAAATACGTTGGGCCAAACAAAAACTAAAATAGCAGTAATAAAACTAATCCCTTTAAGAAACTGTAATCATAAAAATTGGGAAACAGCATTGGCTATTACTGCAATGTCTAATAGCTCCATTTTTTCTCCTGCATCTTTAGTTTGTTGTAATAATTAGTTGTCATTCAATTCATCCAAGTGCCCGCTGTATAACTGTTTCTGTCGCAACCTTTGCTGTTCGAACCGAATAACTAACAGATTCCACGACACTACTCAACGACCACACTTTCCACAAATTTAGGGACAGAGTTAAATAGATAAAGAGGTGAATAGTGAGAGTGTTAAATAATACACCGAGGTAAAAAAATTTAGATAAAAAAATCATAGTGAACTACGATTGAACATATTGACCGTAGTGACGAGAATATGGTTTTTCCGCATATAAATAAAAGAAGATGCAACGAAATACTCCTTTTTGACCAAAGATGTCTTCGCTACTGACATGATTCATTTAAATGTATAAACTGACCTCCTCTCGATTGGTTATCCAGTCTTTCGTTGCAGGATTGGACCACTTTTGGATGCGATCATAGAAAACAGACAAACACTCGGAACATCGCCGCTTAAATAGCCGGAATTCCGTAAGCTTCTCCATGCAGGTAGAACACACCAACCATGGATAAGTTGTATCCTTTACAACCTAATATAATATTTTAAAAACCAGATTACAATCTGAATGCACGAAACTGCTTTTTCCCTAATAAGATCATACTTTTTGACATTGTACGGAATATATAAACCAACGACTAATTCATTTAATTTAATATATCTTATAAACAACTTGAAAAAACCATGTCACACATAACTCTAAACTTACTTTAACATCTATTAAATCCTCTATTGTCTTTTCCAGCATGAATTGTAATTTACTATTCTCGCCGAAAACATTCATCAACAGTCCGCAACTGTTTAAACACAGTCTGCAGACTTCAAATTCGCCTTTATCGCACATTCTGATCGTTTTAAAGAACACCGAATTATTAATCGGAAAACCTAACTCTTCAAGTTTAATGAGATCTGTCACATATTACTTGACGTAATTTTAAAAGTTATTAAAACAGCATTAACACACAATATAATAAATAACTTCACAGCTGGCCACTTGCATTTCATTATTCATCTGTTCAATCCATATGAGAGGTTCAATTGCAATTTTAAACGATTGATAGATAAAGAGAGGCTTATAATTCACGTCCCATGTGTAAACACATTTCTCGCGATGAATCAGACATAATCCCATGGCTGAGTTAAGGAAAATCGTAATCAGCCGCTTTTAAGAAGTTATGAGCTGATGCAGTATCACATGCATCCTTTGGTATTCCATTGATATCGTAATAAATGAATCAAAATTTTAATGTCCCGTTCGTTAGTTTTAAAGATTCTGGTGAAAAGATTTAAAATAAGCATCATTAACGATGTTTATATTGAAGCATTATTATAAGTATATGCATGCATTAGCTGTCGTAGCTCTCCAGTAATGTCAAAATATTACAAGTTCTACTGTGCCTTGTTTCCTTTCAGTTCCTTTGTGAATACACGTCAAAAACATTCTTCGAATGTTGACGCTGTTTTTCAATGGCGATACATGTAGTGAAGTCCATCCAAACCTCCTTTGAATGGTTTCAAGTTCACATTTGTATCAAAATTGGAAAAAGTCATATGGGGAAAGATGTGGAGAATGCGTAGATGTTGGCCTAAATAATCAAACTTTAATTCCAGAACTTAGACCGCCATAACTGTGCAGTTGTTCAACCAGTTTTTTTGGCTTCAAGGAAGAGAATTTTGCTTTAACAAAGGGAATGTTTTATCGTGGTTTCTTTGCCCTAAGAATGCTTTGACTTGTAGGTAAGTAATCCTTGTAGATGATACTTCATGCATTCCTCAGACATGCCAACTCTCCCGATTTAAGCGGGAGACTCCCGATTTTTCCTTCTTACGTTCTTGATGAACTGTTCAAATTGTGTACTTAGCTTAACATGTTAATAAAGTGTGACATTCATTAAAAATTGGCAAAGTGTCATAAAGGGATTAAGGTGCCATGCAAATATTGTGGTAATTAAAAGTGATTACTTCGTGATACACTTCTAAAAATCTCCCGATTTTTCATTTTTGAAAGTTGGCATGTCTGATTCCTGAAAACATGCCCATCATTTTTCCAACCAATTTTACGTTCTTCAAAACTGGATGCCCTTAACACACCCACATAAAAAGACTATCTTTGGAGTGTATCCAAGTTTCATCCATATTTAAGTCTCATGAGGAGAAAACTGGTGATGACTTCATTGCAAATACTATTCCAGGTAATGATAATAATATATTGTTTCCCCAATTGACAAATATATAGCATGGCACAGAATATCACTCATAATGTACTTCTATTCGTCAAGAAGTACACGAACTTAATCATTACTGCCCAAAAAGTAAACTTACAGCTAAGTGCACAATTACGTGCACATTATAAAATTCAATATTGCCCTGAATTGATAGTCATAAACACTGTAAAAACATTTTTCATTTAAGTACATAGACAGTTTCTTAGAAATAGAGAGTGATTTATCATTTTTTAAACTGTTGAACATTTAAAAGCCCGTTGAACATTTAGATTCACATAGAACAAGGTCCCTTGCCAGTTGCATGACCCCTAACTACATTCCAGTTCTGTATGACCTGTATTTGTAATGTTGGTGGTTCTTTAGTATTTGTATTTCTTCTATGTTCCATATTTTGTTGTTTACCCAAGAACTTTTACAGAGGGTGAAAATAATGATTTTTCAGAGATTTTTAATAAATGGCGTTTGTCTTTTTCCAACCCTTTAAACACCATTCATCTCCTTTAACCCATACCTATTCCACCTGGTGCTTTCACCTCCTGCCTAACAACATTTTGGTGGATTGTGAGTTATTGTGAAGAATAAAAAGAAGCATTTCAGGCATGATATGGTGGAATATCTTGATTAATTAAAAATTTGCAATTTTTCACAAAATAAAATTTAATACAACTGGTTTCAATGTAACTATATTTTCATCAGATCAGGTCACTCCTGATGATGATGTAGTTACATTGAATTCGTTCGCATTAAATTTTATTTTGTGGAAAATGCAAATTTTTCATTAATTATTGTATAGATGTAGATATAGTTTACCCCACAGGCACATTACAAGTTACATTGTGTGTAATTTTGCACAAAAATAGGGTGTAAAAAATATATCTGCAACAGGGTGCCACATTGACTCTCCGCGGGGAATGAACACAATTGTGTGATTTATTCAGATGTTGGTTTGGTGGCTTTCCATCGCAATCCTGTCAAGTTGCCGCATCTACACATGACTGTGGATGAAACATGGATGCATTCCCCCTCTCCAGTGGCAAAATCAAGTCAAAACAGTTGGTTTTCCTAAAGGTGATTCGGCTGCCAAGAAGCCAAGGATGGTGAAATCAGTCGACAATTGATGGACAAGGTTTTTTGGGATGCATGCATAATCAACTACATTGACCACTTGCAAAAAGAAAGTGATAAATGTGAGTACACTGTAAATATATGATAGTAATGTGTGTTGCTTATATCCTGGTGAATAGACAAAACAAAGATATAACATCCTCTTTTGGCAAAGAAAAATTTCTCTTCCATTAAGACAATGTACAGGTGCACGCCTGTGCAGTTTTGATGGTGAAAATTATGAAATTAAAGTTTGAATTATGACAGTATCCAGTGTGTTCACCAGATTTGGCCTGGACTGATTACTTTTATTTCAAACTCTAAGAGAAATGGCTCAACGGAAGACAATTTTAAAGGCCTTGCTAAAACCTACTTTTAAAACTCTTAGAATCCCATCTAGCTAACATTAGATGGTGTTGAAAAATTAAAAAAAATATCTACCAGAAGTATTTTGTCATGTTATTATTTTCGAATTACTCTGAATGGTTCCACATGACAGTGCCCCTGAAAAATAATATTTCTTATGGTGCACATAAGAGTACGTTCTATGTTAATCTGGGCTATACAAGTTTTAATCATAAGCCCGATCTGATATTTGAATTTTCCATGGAACTGGGACGTCCCTCTACTCAAAAATTCAATGTTGTATGTTCATCAATGTAAATCATTTCAATGTATCATGGGAAATTATGGTGGTTCGAAATTGGTTTTTATGAATATTTTGTAAAAAGGAGCTTAGATTTATAGTTAGTAGATGAAGATGATAACTTGTCTCACAGCCTTTTAAAAGCTGACTATTCCTCTACTGAACATCGCCAGGAATAATCACGTCTATGCATATATTTACTTGCATAAACCCAAATTTTGGAAGGCCTAAATATTTAATCACTTTTATGATAGAATATACCAAATGCAATTCTAGTATTTAATGGGGCATGCATTTTATGATAGGGCATCTGTATTATTTCTTCATTTAATCCAATTCCTTTTTGAAGTAAGTCTGCCGAAAGTTGCAAGCATCAGTTCAAAAAAATAATGCCAATGCCCATTGACCATGGTTACCTTTTCAATGAAGTAGAAGTTCATAGTGAGATTATGTTTTTACCTGTAGGATGCCTTCAGTTTCTTTGACCAAAATCTTGAGTTGCTTAACCATCGCCTCATGAATTATTAACTCAATTGTCCTTGAAAAGGTTGGTAAATGAATCATTATTTCTTTCTTAATACTCATATATTTATGTGAATATGTTCATCTACATCTCATAAATACCCTGCAAGCCACCAAAAAAAGGTGTGTGGCAGGGGATGTTGCATCGTGAGGGAGGGGTAAGGGATGAGGGGGTTGGGGTTATCAAATAGATGAGGAAAGGTGGGGGACACCTGTATGATAAAAAATGTATATATATATATATACATGTACATACATACATATATACACTTACATATGTATACACTTACATTTTGAAATGTTTAGGAATATGTGGGAAGAAGGCCCTATATGGACTGATTCGTAGTATCTATGAGGAAGGAATCTGGCCAGAAGATTTTGTGAGATCAGTGTTAGTTCCTATTCCAAAAAAGGCAAAGGCTTCGTCATGTGAGGATTACAGAACAATAAGTTTGATATCCCAAGCAGCTAAAGTTATTCTCAGGATCATCAACAAAAGGATAGAGAGTAATGCAAGTGATTACTTAGGGGATAATCAGTTTGGGTTTAGAAAGGGGAGAGGTACGTGTGATGCCATTGCAGTAATTTTGCCTGTTTCGTAGATTTCGAAAAAGTGTTTGATAGAGTGAATTGGGAAAAATTAATGCATGTATTGCAGAGAATAGGAATGGATTGAAGGGACAGGAGACTGATCCGCAACCTGTACATTTCTCAGACTGCTCAGGTGCGAGTGGGGAACAGAGAGTCCGGATGGGCAGTGTTAGGAAGAGGTGTAAGGAAGCCCATTGTCACCGGTGTTGTTCAAGGTATATGTGGAGGAAATGATTAAAAGAGCCATGGGAAGAAATGGAGGTAGGAATGAATGTCGGAGGGGAATTCGTAAAATCGGTTAGGTTTGCTGATGACCAAGCATTAGTTGCTCAGTCAGCCAATGGGTTGCAAGTATTGCTGAGTGAATTGGAAGTTCAGTGCGATAAATATGGGATGAGAATCAATATTAATGAAACAAAGGTTATGCGATTTTCCAGAAAGCAAAAGCCTAAGCTAAATGTTAAAATAGGCAGGGAAAAAATAGAGCAGGTAGAGCAGTTTACCTATCTAGGAAGTGTTTTGGACCAATACGGTCAAAGTGGTAGGGACGTAAGGAGAAGAATTGCGCTAGGCAAAGAGGCTTTCTCAAGGAGGAGGGAGTTGATGACGGGGACATTGAGTGGGAATGTTAAGACAAGACTCGTAAAAACTCTGATATGGAGCGTAGCTATGTACGGCGCAGAAATGTGGTCACTGAAGCAGGAGGATAGAAGTAGATTGGAGGCTTTTGAAATGTGGGTGTGGAGAAGAATGGAGAAGGTGAAATGGACCAAAAGGAAAACAAATGAGGAAGTACTAGAGATGGTGGGTGAGGAGAGGGGTTTGTTTAGAGAAATCCTATAGAGGCAGGAAAAATTGATGAAAGGCTTATTGAGTGGTAGTGGAATGTTGAAGAAGGTAATAGAGGGGAGAATGTTGGGCAAGCGAGGAAAGGGCAAGAACAGGATAGGGATGTTGGACAGGATGAAGGGAGGAAAGAAGTACACAGAGATGAAGTGGGACCTGATGTAGATTAGGTTGCTGGATTGGGTTTTGTTTGGAGTTACAAAATGGTTATTGGATAGTTGTGTCCATCCAAAATCCTACCTTAACCGGTAGATTACCTAATAATAACATATACATATAAATAAATATAAATATATATATATATATACACATATCCTCGCGCAGTCCCTAACCTGTAGATGAGATCATGAGTCATGAGATCCCCTTACCTTGTTCCTGCAACAAATCAGCTCCCAGGCATCCTTCTTCCTGAGGAATGTCAACATCCCACTCCTCCTTAATTACCACTTCCTCGTTTAAGGACAAGTGTAATTCTCCATCTTCCAAAGGATCCTGCTAGATCAAACGCAAGCATTACAGATGCAAAGATATCTATGTATTTCCATTGAATTATAATGATTGATCTACTACTACATCTACATAAGTACCCTGCGAGCCACCAAAAAGGTGTGTGGCAGGGGGTGTAGCACCATGAGGGAAGGGTAAGGGTTGAGGGGGTTGGGAGTTAGGTGAGGAAAGGTGGGGGGAACCTGTAGGAAAAAAAAAATATATATATACACACATACATATATATACATACATACATACACACATGTATACACATCCTCGCGAAGTCCCTAACCTGTACGTTAATACTTATTGTAATGAACTAAGTCCTGGGGAATTTCGACTACGAGTGGTCCCTTATCGTTCTTGGAAAAAATGACATTTTAAACCTGTCAGTCTTGCAGTCTATCTCTCTAGTCTTATATTCGTGATCCCTTCGACCGTAATACGTTGGGGTTCGTATTATATCCTTGATGTCATCGGAAAAGGGCCCATCTTTAAATGTTTTTAATAAGTTTAATCTATATTGGAAACGCCGCTGTGTAAGAGAATCCCAACCTAAATTGTCTAGCAAAGTGGATACGCTGCTGAGTTGGTCATAAAAATGTTTGACAAATCTAGCCCCCCTCCGCTGAACTCGATCTAATTCCACAATCAAATTTATACTTTGAGGATCCCATATACTGCCAGCATACTCTAGGTGGGGCCTGACCAAGGCAAGGAAACATCATTCTTTCACTTTTTCATCGCATTTACCTAGCACTCTTTTCACAAATCCCAATTTTTTATTAGCACGACCGCATATTTCTCGGATGTGTTTTCCCCGGTACAGATCGTGAGTAATTGTTACACCCAAGTATTTAAAGGAATCTACCCTCACGATATTGGTTTGTTTCACTTTGTAACTATAAGGGAGGGAATTACTCTTTTCCCAAAAATGTATTACTATGTATTTTAAAAAATTTAATTCCAATTGCCATGTATCGCACCAATTTTGAATTGCTTCTAGGTTGTTGGCTAACATGGCGATATCTTTGAATCTTCAATCTTCGAATGTTCCCATAAATTACTGCATCATCGGCGAAAAGCCGGAGCTTGCTATTAACTATGGTACTGAGGTCATTTATGTAAATAAGGAATAGGAGGGGGCCTATGACACTTCTTTGTGGTACACCCGACATGACCTTGACAGTATCGAATGATACACCGTCCAGGACAACTGTTTGGACATGATCACGTAAGAATTGTTTAATCCAGTTAATAATACTCTCGTGTATTCCATAAGTTTCCAATTTCGCGAGTAATTTGCAATGAGGGACTTAATCGAAAGCTTTCTTAAAATCTAGGAATATCGCATCAACTGGAATATTACTTTCACTGGAGTTCAATATAGTATATCATGTACAAAAAGTTGAGTTGAGTTTCGCAGGATCTACTCTTACGTGAGCCATGTTGGTTATTAATCAATAAATCTTGGCTATCGAGGTGCCTCATCATGGAACTAACAATGATGTGTTCAAGAATCTTACAGGAAATGGAAGTGAGAGATATTGGCCTATAATTACTGGGGTCATCCCTGTCTCCGTTTTTAAATATGGTTGTTACCGAAGCTACCTTCCAGCCGTTTGGCATGCTTTCTTCTGCTAATTATTTCTTAAATATTATATCAAGATAAGGGGCAATTTCAGCCGACAGTTCTTTACACATGTGCGCCGGTATCTCATCAGGTCCCGGAGATTTGTTGGTGTCTATGGTTTTAAGGAGTAATTCTATTCCGTGGGTGGAAAAATTGATTGCTTGCATTGACTGCTGAAATGTTTTCGGAAGGTTCTCGGGTATATTCTGTGAGCATATGTTGAAAACACTCTGGAAGAATGAGTTTAATATGTTGGCTTTATCTAAACTACTCGTTACTTTATCCCCCTTTTCGTTATTCAATGAGTGTACGGTGGACTTTTTTCCCTACACTTTCCTGACGTAGGACCAAAACATCTTTGGGTTATCGTTCAAATGTTCGCCTAATTTTTTCCTTTTGAATTCTGCTAGCGCCTTCCAGAAGGCCTTCTTGGCAGTGGACCTAGATGCTTTGTAGTTCTGTATGGTTTCGTTGATTTTATCAGGGGAGGAACCTTTAACTGCGTTTTTCATTCTGACATGGCACACCCTTTGCCACCTAAGAGATTTCCGTACTTCAGAGTTGTACCATCGGGGTTCCTTATTCTCTTTTATATATTTACTAGGTGTCAATCTCTGTATTACTGAACGTGTTATCGTAAGAAAATTATTCCAAGTACCCTCGACACTACTAGTTGTGCTTAATTCTTCTAATATAAAAAAAGAACGTTTTAATTTACATTTTAAGCCATCATAGTCAGCTTTATTGAACAAATAAACCTTTCTCTTAGGTTTGTTAACTTTATGTGTTAGACCTCTTGAAAGAGTGTATTTAAAACTTTCAGGCTTCATGTAGTGGAAATTTTTGAAGCACATGTTAAATGAGTTTGTGATTTTCCACAGAATGTCTGTGGTCTTACAGGTATGTAAAGTCCGCTTGAAGTCTGTGGAAAATGATATAGATGCGTTCATATATGGTTATGCCCCGTGCGCCCATCTTTACTGATGCAAGTATTTCAGACTTATCAGTGTCATTGTAAGTGAAAAATAAATGTTAGCAAAGTAAACTAGCTTATTCAAGCAGCTTGCCTTTATCCTATCCCAAAAAATATTCTTCCACAAATAATGGAGCAATAGATACTAAATCTTGTATCTGTACACCAGCTGAGGGAAAACAGCAGGAATCACTCCCTGTATAGTTGTCTTCTGACAGATCTACACAGTCATGGAGGTTAAGCACATAAGCAAAAGTGTATCACCCAAGGGTTGCAAATGCTCGCTTCTACATCCAGGCACCAGAAATGAAGACATCAAAGAAAATGAACGCAGACACATATTCAAAGTGATACCTCAGGAATCGTAAGATGATATTTTCTGTATGGGGGACAACAGGAATCATCCAATGTATGCTATCTCTATGAGTTAGCCACTCCTCTGCTCCAATGAATAAGCTTCCAGAGAGTCTCATGTATGGAAGTGTTTCAGTGGCAAATCAGTTCTTATTAAATGTGTTATTCACAGTACGAACAGTTGGTTGGTGAGATGAGGAAAATATGAGGAGGTAGCTGCTAAATTGAAAAACTGGTTATGAATGTTCTCAATAGTGGTTACACTCTATGGCAAATAAAACATTGACATTTATAACCTATAGCGTGGAATATTTTTTGATTTCTTTTGAATGTACATTGATTGCCATTATTTTTCAATTAGCATTTTCAAGTTATCTTCAAGTCATGTGTGGGGGAATTTATTCTTTTCACTCAGACGTTCAAACAGATAAACCTAAGGTAGTAATGTGATCCTCTGTGATGGGAGTGACTTGAACTTCGGTGGTAGTTCTCGTCTTGGAGTCAGGATTTACAGATATATTTTCAATCAAGCCAGCAATGCTTTGCCACGTATCTCCTCGTTTCTTTCACTCTCTCTTACTACTATCAGTTCTCCCCGAGCCTCTCTCCTTTAAATGTCATTTATGGTCCCTAAATTGGCACTCAGCATTTCGTCAGCTGTGTCTGCACTAGATGGAAATAGGCATGTAGGTGTGTGTTTGAGTGTTTGTTCACATTTGCAAATTTGTAGGTATAAGTCCATGCATTAAATCAGCGGTGGGTTTTATGCCCATGCAGAATAGTTTCCCGTTGGTTTTGTGTCATTTGAAATCTACCTCTTTAGATTATAAAATAGTAATAATTCATAACTCAGTTATATATGCTGCTAAAACTAGCTATATTAAAAAATGAAATGCTTGGAGACAATTTAACCATGTCAAGATCTGGATTGTTTTTTTAAGCTAGAACATTTAACCATCAGATTGTGCACTTAGATTTATCTGCTGGGTAAACAACGAGTGTTTTTGAGGGGATGGAGGAAAGTTTTGAGCATTGAAAAGACAGGTATCCCTCTATTATGTTGGTGAAGGGACAAAAACTCCAGATGGGCAGTGTTAGGAAGAGGTGTAAGGCAGGGTTGCCCATTATCACTGGTGCTGTTCAATGTATATGTGGAGGAAATGATTGAAGAGGCAAGAGAAGAACTGGAGGTAGGGATGAAAGTCGGAGGGGAATTCGTAAAATCGGTTAGGTTTGCTGATGACCAAGCATTAGTTGCTCATTCAGCCAAGGGGTTGCAAGCATTGCTGAGTGAATTAGAGGTTCAGTGCGATAGATATGGGATTAGAAAAATATTAATAAAACAAAGGTTATGCGATTTTCCAGAAAGAAAAAGGCTAAGCTAAACATTAAAATAGGAGGAGAAAAAATAGAGCAAGTAGAACAATTTACATATCTCGGAAGTGTTTTGGACCAACACAGTCAAAGTAGTAAGGAGAAGAATTGCCCTAGGGAAAGAGACTTTCACAAGGAAGAGGGAGTTAATGACATGGATGTTGAATAGGGAGGTCAAGAAAAGATTTGTAAAAACTCTGATATGGAGCATAGCTATGTACAGCGAGGAAACGTGGTCACTGAAGCAGGAGGATAGGTGTAGATTGGAGGCTTTTGAAATGTGGGTGTGGAGAAGATAGAGAAGGTGAAATGGACTGAAAGGAAAACAAATGAGGAGGTGCTAGGGATAGTGGACCAGGACAGGGGATTGTTGGGAGTACTCCAGTACTCTTGCTGAGTGAATTGGAGGTTCACTGGGATAGATATGGGATGAGAATCAATATTAATAAAACAAAAGTTACTCAGTTTTCAAGAACAAGGAAGTTAATTTTTTGTCATAAACTTTAACAGGTGGAAAATTTTTCCGTGATTGAGTGTTCTGGAGCAAAATGATCAAATTACAGAAATAAGAAAAAACATTGCCTTGGCCAAATAAGCTTTCACAAATAGGGAACTGATGACAGTTATCGTTTAAGGATGTTAGATAAGAATTGTTATTACTATGATATGGAGTTTGTGCTTTCAATAGTGAGGTAACTTGGTCATTGAAGCAGGATGGGAGATGTAGATTGGAGACTCTTGAAATGTGGTTGTGGAGAAGGATTGAGAAAGTGAAATGAACCAAAAGAAGAAAAATGAGGAAGTGCTAGGGATGGTGGACGAGGACAGGGGATTGTTGGGAGTACTCCAAAGAATGCAAGAAAGATAAAATTACACAGTGAAAACACTGATTGCTGAGGAAACTTCAATCAAAGCCAAAGATAAGTCATTAACCTAGTGCAGCATGAAGAAGTATGCAGGATATTAAGTGCATTTTATTTGATGTTTTTAGGCTTAACTTTGTGGAAATCCATTGTCACTGAAGTAAAAATACCAATATCTTCCACTCAATTTTATTTGGTACAACTAGTAATGAACCATCCTCAGGTACCTGAGGATAATTGATTCTTCGTCTGACTCTTGGAGTGAAAGGACGTGCCTCTCCGAGCTCCGGACCTCGCCGGAACCTGTTCCGCTGCTACCTGCAGAATTCCTTGCGACGCATCTAGAATAGCCGCCTAGTGCTAGCTATATATTAAGAGTAGTGTTAAGTAGTACATATTTCTTTATATTCTAAATAACTTTATTTTATTTCGTTCTTTTAAAGTGTTTAGCTATATCGATAGTTATATTTTTACAAAGTTGATTGCTTCCCCGAATTCTGCTTATTGCCGTGATAGTAGATCGTTTGCTTTAGTTACTGTGTTATCCTTATCTTACATAATTATTTTACCGTATATCCACTTTAGTATATATACCGTTCGACTATCTTAAATTATTATATTATATATTTCCCTTACTTACCAGTAACGTCTTCGCGTTTTGTTGTAAAAGTGACATCGTTGTTTTTAGTTGCCGTGTTACCATATCCTTGTATATTATTCTTAGCGTATTTCTTGTGTTAGATACTCGTTTCAACTATCTGAATCAAATCCCTCCTATGTAGTAGCTAATTTCCATTAAATTTAAAATAAATTATAAGCTTAGTGTATAGATTTGCATGTGAATTTTGCTTAACTATCGTTAAGCTTCCGTTCCGTTTTCTAGTGTGTTTCCCCTGTGTATGAGTGTTGCTTTAATTTTCCTTGCTAGTTTCTAAGTATATTCCTAGAGGTGCATGCTATAAATATCTTTAATTATATATAGTTTTTGTGTCATCTCTGTGTTTGAGCCCCGCTTCATCTTATATACTAACCCGAAGTAGATTTAAGTGTATTACTCGCGGTATATAGATACAGCTTGAACACTGTCATCTCTCTTCGTATTTTAACCATTTAGCTTGAAAGCTCACGCGATATCTGTGGTATCACCCTTGGACTTCTACTCCCCCTAAATTCCTTAGTTACCCCTCTCCATTGTACACTCCCCTCGGAGTCACCTTCAAGGTCACCCTCCCCGCGTAAACAGCTTTTCCCTTGTGTGACCCACCAACAACTTAACCCCCCCGCTGCGAGGGTACTCGACCCTCATTTGACCACTACTTTGGAATCAGCCAACACTTACGCACACGTCGAACTTACCTATATACTTGAGTTGCTTGAAATCCGAGCTAGTGAACGCATTTTCCATACCACGTGAGTTATAGCAGTGTAAAACCTAAGCGTTAAAACTTTTAAATAGTAATCTAGAATAGGATGGCTACCCGAAGGTCTTCCGTCCACGACTCGAAAGTAGCGGCGGAGAGCGAGCTCTTAAGGGCCCGCGTCGCCCAGCTTGAGAGGATAGTGGCGGAGCTCTGCTCCAAGCTGACGGGGTGTTCGGCCGTCTCGGGCGCGGGGGCTCGCCCCGTTGCCTCCCAGACCGCAAGCAGCACCAGTTTGGTGCCCCGGATGTGTCCGGGTGCAAATGCTAATAAGTCGGTCGTGGAGGCGACGGTGGCTGGCCCTTCTCGCCCGATGGCGACCCCTTCCCCTCGGATGGAGGCGTGGAAGATGGCGACCAAGAGGCGCGGAGCGGCAGCGAGGTCGATTCCGGGAGAGGGGGCGGTGGAGACCGTCCCCATCCCTGTCAGCAACAGCTTCGCGGCGCTGTCCGAGGACGGCGTCGAGACGCCTGTTTGCGCGGCCGAGAGTGCACCCCGAGCCTCGAAGTCCTCCATCCCTAGGGGTAGTCGCTCTGGGAGGGGGGGAATCTTATTGCTAGGGAGTTCCAACGTCCGGCGGTTGGTGGCCCCATTGCGGGGAAGGTCGGAGAGGGACATGACGAACCAGGAGGTTACCTCCTACTGTATGCCGGGGGGGTTAATTCCTAACGCCACGGCTTCAGTAAGGGCGGCGGTCCGGGGCACGAATTGCTCCATGCTGCGATTGGTGGTCCATGTCGGCACCAACGATGCCTCCAGATACGGGTCCGAAAGGATTTTGAGTGCCTTTGGGGACCTAAAATCCGAAGTGGATCGTGTGCGGGAGGCATCTGGTGTGGACTTACGGTTATCCATATGTAGCATTGTCCCGCGGACTGACTGCGGTGCTTACGTTTGGAGTCGTATTGAGTCTCTGAACGGAAGGCTGTGGAAATTCTGTCGGGACATAGGGGCCGAGTTTGTGGACTTAAGACCGGTGCTCGGGTCGTGTCCCACTCCCTTGAACCGTTCCGGGGTTCACTACACCCCTGAGGCGTCGGTTCGGGTGGCTCATAGGATCTTCGAGCACTGTAGATATTTTTTAGGCAAATTCGTAGGTTAGGTAGTGGAGCAGATTGCCTAAATAACGATATAATAAGGTGTAGGTCAATTAGTGGGTCTAACAATACTAGGTTGCCAGAAGAGATTCTTCCAAGTACTTGCACTGCTAATGAGACAAAAGATAAAATTACTAATCAGAATATAGGCCGATCGCATACTAAGACATCAAAGAGATTAAATAACATCCCCAGAAAGCAGACCGCAGAGAAGGTTTTAGACGAGGATATAATTTCCGTAGTAGTAGTTAACTGCCGAAGTTTAAAAAATAAAATACCGGAATTTCACCATCTCATTCATAGCACAGAGTCGGATATCATTATAGGAACTGAAAGTTGGTTAACAGATGACATCGCAGATTGCGAAATATTTCCCAAGTCCTTCATAGTTTATAGAAACGACAGAAAAAATAGAGCCGGAGGAGGAGTGTTTATTGCGGTTAAGAACTCTAACGTCAGTAGAGCCGAGTTATTTCCTGATAGCTGTATAGAAAGTGTATGGTGCTCAGTGAAAACACCCAGATCGAAAAGAATATATATCTGTGCATATTATAGACCACCCCCGTTAGCATTAACTCAATACCAGACCTAGAAAAACAGATACAAAGCTTTACATCCCACAACAGTGAGCATAGCCTAATTATCGGAGGTGATTTTAATATTCCCACAATAGATTGGGATTCGTACAGTTTTATAAATGGAGGTAAAGACAAGGATCTATGCGAGTCCCTCTTATTCGCGTTCACCTCGAATTCCCTACATCAATTAGTCACTTCACCAACAAGGGGAAAGAACATTCTTGATCTGTTAGCCACAAATATACCCGAAAAGGTCTTAAATATAGAAGTTGTTGACGGAATCAGTGATCACAGGGCTGTAAACGCTAAATTTTCTCTAAGTGTAGATAAAGTCAACAAACCTAAGAGAAAGGTGTATTTGTTCAATAAAGCGGACTATGATGGCTTAAAATGTGAATTAAAAAGTTCTTTTTTTATATTTGACGAATTAAGCAAAACTAGTAGTGTCGAGGATACTTGGAATAATTTTCTTAGGATAACACATTCAGCAATACAGAGGTTCATACCTGGTAAATATATAAAAGAGAATAAGGAACCCCAATGGTACAACTCTGAAGTACGGAAATCTCTTAGGCGGCAAAGGGTGTGCCATGCCAGAATGAAAAACGCAGTTAAAGATTCCTCCCCTGATAAAATCAACGAAACCATACAGAACTACAAAGTATCTAGGTCCACTGCCAAGAAGGCCTTCCGGAAGGCGCTAGCGGAATTCAAAAGGAAAAAATTAGGCGAACATTTGAACGATAACCCAAAGATGTTTTGGTCCTACGTCAGGGAAGTGCAGGGAAACAAGTCCACCGTAAACTCATTGAATATCGAAAAGGGGGATAAAGTAACAAGTAGTTTAGATAAAGCCAACATATTAAACTCATTTTTCCAGAGTGTTTTCAACATATCCTCACAAAATACACCCGAGAACCTTCCGAAAATATTTCAGCATTCAATGGAAGCAATCAATATTTCCACCCGCGGAATAGAATTACTCCTTAAAAACATAGACCCCAACAAATCTCCGGGACCTGATGAGATACCGGCACGCGTGTATAAAGAACTGTCGGCTGAAATTGCCCCATATCTAGATATAATATTTAAGAAATCATTAGCAGAAGAAAGCATGCCAAACGGCTGGAAGGTAGCTTCGGTAACACCCATATTTAAAAACGGAGACAGGGAGGACCCCAGTAATTATAGGCCAATATCGCTGACTTCCATTTCCTGTAAGATTCTTGAACACATCATTGTTAGTTCCATGATGAGGCACCTCGATAGCCAAGATTTATTAATTAATAACCAACATGGCTTCCGTAAGGGTAGATCCTGCAAAACTCAACTCGCACTTTTTGTACATGATGTATTAAACTCCGGTGAAAGTAATATTCCAGTTGATGCGATATTCCTAGATTTTAAGAAAGCTTTCAATAAAGTCCCTCATTGCAAATTACTGGCGAAATTGGAAACCTATGGAATACACGAAAGTATTATTAACTGGATTGAACAATTTTTAATTGATCGTGTCCAAACAGTCGTCCTGGACGGTGTATCATCCGATACTGTCAAGGTCACGTCGGGGGTACCACAAGGAAGTGTCATAGGTCCCCTCCTTTTCCTTATTCACATAAATGACCTCAGTACCGTAGTTAATAGCAAGCTCCGTCTTTTCGCCGATGATGCAGTAATTTATGGGGACATCCGAAGTCACGAAGACAGAGTTGTGTTAGCCAACGACCTAGATGCAATTCAAAATTGGTGCGATACATGGCAATTGGAATTGAATTTAAAAAAATGCGTAGTAATACATTTTTGGGAAAAGAGTAATTCCCTCCCTTATAGTTACAAAGTGAAACAAACCAATATCGAGAGGGTAGATTCCTTTAAATACTTGGGTGTAACAATTACTCACGATCTGTCCTGGGGAAAACACATACGAGAAATATGCGGACGTGCTAATAAAAAATTGGGATTTGTGAAAAGAGTGCTAGGTAAATGCGACGAAAAGGTGAAAGAACGATGTTTCCTTGCCTTGGTCAGGCCCCACCTAGAGTATGCTGCCAGTATATGGGATCCTCATAACATAAATTTGGTTTCGGAATTAGATCGAGTTCAGCGGAGGGGGGCTAGATTTGTCAAACATTGTTATGACCAACTCAGCAGCGTATCCACTTTGCTAGACAATTTAGGTTGGGATTCTCTTACACAGTGGCGTTTCCAATATAGATTAAACTTATTAAAAACATTTAAAGATGGGCCCTTTTCCGATGACATCAAGGATATAATACGAACCCCAACGTATTACGGTCGAAGGGATCACGAATATAAGACTAGAGAGATAGACTGCAAGACTGACAGGTTTAAAATGTCATTTTTTCCAAGAACGATAAGGGACCACTCGTAGTCGAAATTCCCCAGGACTTAGTTCATTACAATAAGTATTAACGTACAGGTTAGGGACTTCGCGAGGATGTGTATACATGTGTGTATGTATGTATATATATGTATGTGTGTATATATATATATATATATATTTTTTTTTTCCTACAGGTTCCCCCCACCTTTCCTCACCTAACTCCCAACCCCCTCAACCCTTACCCTTCCCTCATGGTGCTACACCCCCTGCCACACACCTTTTTGGTGGCTCGCAGGGTACTTATGTAGATGTAGATAACACTGATGCGTCGAAACTAATGGTACCGAATAAAATTGACTGGAAAGATACATTGGTATTTTTATTTCAGTGATTTTGACTATGCTTAACCCAACTGAACTATTTTAGTACTGATGGCTTAGTGGATCACAATCATTCGACAATATAAAGAACTCACATGATAGAGGCAAACATTGGCTTACATTATGTAAAAGTAGACTAAGGTACACATACATTGAGTTACTCATCTTTCACTTGACTGATTCCTTCATGTCACTTAGTTATTTTTCTGTTCACTTTCATAAACAATTCATTTTTTTCATTAAAACTAGCCGCATTAATGTATCTCTCAAACAAAAGGGAATCCTCATTTGAAAAATTTTAGGTTGGTAGCCATACTAAGCCCGAGGAGGACTTCAATTTCAATGAGGCACTTATTTTCTCCTATTTAGAGTAATGTAAATGTTGTTTTTTTAGTTTCTATTATGATTCATTTCTCTTAGCAGTATGGAAAAGTTTGTAATGGGAGGTTTTGCAGGAGGGAAAAACTTTTGTTAAATTAACTTGCACAATAACTTAATTGTTAATTCTGCTTTACCTTGCACAAAATGTATTTTATTGGAATTACATTTTTAACCTAATCCAGAAAAATACAATAACTTTTACTTGAATAGCTTTGCATTCAACATCTCCAAAACTGTGTAAAAAGACGTGGATAGCTCTGGAGAGTCTAATAACACATGCAACCCATTTTTTGGGTCGAATGCACTCCAATATAGTTATCAACAAATATATACTTGGCAATATTTTTGAAAAAATTTTATTAACACAATTCCTACAATGTTGACAGCACACAACCTTATCACAGCAATTCCAACATCATTTTGTAAGAGAAATAATACTTGAGTCACCTACGCTGCCAAATTACATTACTGGGCCCTTAAGTTAAAATCCATAATTCTTTAAACTATTGATTACCTTGAAATTTTCACAAAGATATGAGAAAATAGTACACTATGAGTTTTTACTTTTAACATAGTCAGAATCTAATATCCCCTGAGGTGGATAATTGTTCCTTTGGTTACACCTCCACACCCTTTTAGGTCACTAAAGTTCTGAGTCACTAAGAAAAATGTCAAGTATTCAACCTTTAAAAGGCATTCATAACATAACACAACCAACATAATTCCATAATATTAATGGAATTTTATTATGAGTACACTCACAACAATGCAATTAATGTCTATGGGTTTTGGAATTCACGAGAAGAGAGGAAGAAGTAGGAATTATGTCCTTTGATAACTTGATAAACTGATTGATCTGATCTTGCTTCAACTGCCTGACCTCAACTGATCTTGCCTCGAGTTTTACAACTTCTCAATTGATATGTTGCAAATAGATAAAATTCTCTATGATCTCTGATTTTCTCCTGGGCACATTGAGATTTTGACAATGTTCATAATGAGCACTTCCCTGTCAAATACGTACAGGAGAACTTCATATCAACACTAAAAACGACAAATTCAGTATGCTCTCCACTACCTGCTATTGGTCAAAAGATACCTCCTGTCATGGAACTGAAAAAATAGTACTGTTCTTTATCCTTAATGTGTAATCATGGTGTCAAAAAAAAAACCAAATGATTAATGTTTAGCAGCTTTCATTCATGCTAAAATTTAACATGGGGAAAGTCTTCCTATTCACATAAAACAATAAAAAAATATATATCTACATTAATAACACATATTCCATGTGATAAAAAATTCGTTAATAACAAATATGTTTTTTTTCAATTTAAGGGAGTTAAAAAAGTACCCCATTATCAAACAAATCCAGAAAACTAAAGTTGCTTCAGTATATTAATATTAAAGATGGCTAAAATAAACACAAAATTTAAAAAATAATTTTGTTACAGTTGAACATGCTGCATATGGTTGAATTATTCTTTCTCTTATATTAAATATGTGCCTATGGGAAACACTGAAAATCATACATTTTAGTGAATAAGTTGTGCATTCTGAATGCAATGATCTTCAAGTTTGAATATAATGTTACTCCACCAACAGAAAACCCAAAATGAAATGTTTTTGGTTACTCAGTGTTTATGCCTTTAATTTCACCTGCACAAATACTCCAGCATATTATATTTTGATTGAATCATATAATACCAACAGACAGTATTTTTACAGAATCTCAAATAAAAAACTTGGGACTGGGTGATGCCTATTGTGATTTGCAAGACAAATGCTGTTAGAAAATTTTAACGCAAGTCAATTTTTAAAATCTGTAGTCCTTTGATTGTTATCATGACTTAGCAAGGTGGTTGCTTCGTTTTCTTCTGAAGCGCCTGCAGTCCCTTTTGTTCAAAGATACCAGCTCCAGAATTATCTTTTCCCTCAACAGAAGAGTCTTCATATCACGTAAACATTCTATGCCAAGTCAAAAACTGTCTCTTGGGCTGATTCTTATTTTTTTATGACAAGTTGAACAATCCCATGGCATCAGTTTCAAATTCAATTCCCTAATCCAGCACTTTAGTTTCTTGGTCAAAAATTGAACTTAGGCACCTGGACATCTAACTTTCTTCACCCAATTGAAACTGCTCAAAGGTAATGTTGATTATACTGTATATTTTGACTTAAGAATAAGTGTTCATGACAAACAGCTCTCTTAAACTTCATTCCAATGATTTGTGTAGAGTGAATAATTTGAGGTATTTGTTTCGTTTTGGTCTTAAATACATTTCCTCTTAACTTTAGAAATTTCACTAAATATATTCGGATAAGATCTTGATCACTTCCCTGACAGTGTCCCTAGGTTGGAAGACATGGAGGGGTGCAAAGATCCCTTTTCTTATGTTATAAAGCCTCTCTTCTAATAAATTCATCATACGGAGGTGGCCAAAATCAAGGTTCCCTACATTATTTGATTCAAATGTTTCGCCCCGTAGTTCATAAGCAAAAATTTTCTTCCCTCTTCTTTTTGCATTTAGTTCCAATAGAAGTAAAACCCGTTGCATAGGAGTAACACTGTGACCTAATATTTTTAATAGTTACATGATAAAAAATTATGCTTCACATCTTGAGAAAACTCCAGGATATGAAGCTCTTCATAATGTGGAGAAAGTACTTAATGCAACCTACGCTATTTTCACTGGAAAATTCTGCTAAACATTTCAACATTTCTCCATTAAATTGTCAGTTAGCTGTATTTAATAATGCCAAAATTTGAAAAACTATATTACATGCATATATTATATGTGGAAGTAAAAAAAAGAGTAGTTATTTGTCTAAGCCAAATTTTAGTTCACATATGCAACATTCATTTCTTACTTCTTCCAGTTTTTCAAGGTTCTTAATATTCTGCAGCACTTAAAACTCTGTCGAACCAAACATCTGCCTACATATTGAAAGCTGTTTGTGAATGGATCTGAGAGAAAATAAATATATTTACTATAAAATGCATGTTCAAACTAAAAATCTGCAAAGAACGTGAAAGGTCTTATGCCTTAATGCCAACGAGAGTGGGTGCACACATAAACGCACTTTGTCGCATGATTCTTGAATTGATAAAAGAAATTCACATTAAATGAGCAAGGAGAAGTATCAACATGTTTCACCAAATGGGGATATTCAACCTTAACATGGCTCAAAATTATGATCAGAGACGCACTCAAAATTCCCTGATCCTTTTCCTGTCAGCCCAAGTCACACTGATCTGTGATTGATGTGGTGCCCACCAGATACAGCACAGTTGCTGAGCTTTCAGTGTAAACAATTGACTGCCAGGCAATCACGCAGAACTAATCATTGTAGAAATTATTATTCATTCTGCATTAAATCTAAGAGCAAGCACCTAACATTCAGTATCTAATAGCATAAGATTTGAGCTCTGGCTAATCAGATGCATATACCTTACTGATACTTGATATAGAACAGCAGAAAAAAGGTATGTATAGTTTTGTGAGCAATCAGATCAATGCAGAAACGAGAAAAGAAATAAATGAAATTGTTTTTAAGCAATAGTTATTGCTTATTGTGGCATGTAGCATTTGAGAAAGAGCACTACCAAATGAGGGATACTTCTGATTAGTGCCAAGACATATTAAATATAAAATGATTTTTTATACAATTGAGAATTGATTTTGCAAGACAGTATGCAAATAAACCTAGTATTTAGGTTGTGAATGATTATAGAATTTTAAAGCCAATCAGCCATGAACTATTTCAGCCCATTATTCTCTCTCTGATAAAAAGCATTCTATTGAAAGTTGTTAGAGAATTAGAAGAGTTTGGAAGAATGCAATGATTTTTTTAAACATTTAGAAATGTGATTCCATAATGCTTTATATATTAAAAAATATGAATCTTTTCCAACTTTGTTTCTCAATGAGTGTATTGCATATAGCATACTGAATTTTATTCAAGCAGCATAAATATTTATGGTCAAATGGAGTCAAAACTTGCAAATACAACCTTGAGGTAGTTTTTTCATCAATCCATTCACATCTTTTGAACTTGTTCCAATTTACAAAATTCATCATCTCAAACTGTGGCATTGAGTTTAAATGTTGGGCTTTGGCTTATTTGCCTAAAACACCACCAACTTCCAGTTTGATCCTCATGGACTGGCCAAATAGGATAGCCGAGCACAATATATTTTGCAGTTCCATATAAATAAAGCTGCTTCAAGTTTTCAAAAGATGTATACCCTATGGAAGTTTTTCTTAATGTATAGAAAGGCTATTCAAGTCAGAATACAGATCCTCCTCCATAATATTTCATATTCTTTATAAGTGAAAACCAGCCAACTATAATGTGCACAGAAAAAATGTCTTTGCAGTAATATTTGGGACAGTTTTTCCCATCAAAATCTAGTCTGACAACATTAGATGTGCCATTATACCAAGTAGTCAACTATGGATAGTGAAAATATTTTTCTTACGAAATCTTTCTTCCAGTGGCAAGTGGTTTCAAAATCCCATGACTACAAAAACTATATTAAACTATTTAATATTCATGCAAAAGAATGCCCATATCAAACACTCCCAGACGAGGATGGAACATTTCCGTCATTAATTTTGGCCTCAAAGGAACTGATGCACATATCCATGGCAGCAAAATGTCATATCTTCATGATTCTCCAGTCAAAGCACCTTCCTGTAATGAAAAATAATCCACGGGTAATGCAAGCAAGCATAAGAGTACATATATGTACATTTTTGTGTGCATCAATACATATAATTCTAGAGGGATCAACAATCCAATTGAAAATTATTTAATGTACTCAGGGCTACCCAAGAGACAGGCTAAATGAAGATAATACACTTAGACAAAGATTTTAACGGCCAGAAAATATTGACACACTATTGAACTAAGCTGCTTTTATATCCCTCCATTGCAGAGTTTTCTGCTCACATGGGATTTCTAATAAAGGCTCTTCAGCAATATTTGCTGGATTCTGTGATGCAGTGTGATACATTGTGGATTAAAATCTAAATTGAACAAGTATATTTCTAAACCAAACGCATGCATTTTGGGCAGTTAAATGTATCGAGGAAAAGAGGTTTGGCACTTCTATACATGCTCACTGACTTGCAAGTGATCGCACAGTGGCCTGACTTCTTCCTCTGAATGCTTTCCCCTCCTCCCTCCACATTCTCCCCTCCATCCAATCCACCCTCCACTAGACTCTCTGCCTTCTTTCAATTTTCCACAACAACTTCATTTCAGTCACTAAATACTTCTTCTTTCATGTGACCCCTCTCCAATTATCCTTCTTTCTTGAGCCTCAGCTGAAAAAGCCTCTCACCTATCCTCATTCCCTTTCCTCAAAGACAAGGCTGCTGGACAACACAATACTTGGCACCAATTCTAACTTTTCACTAATATTATATTTTCTTCTTTATGTTATTACATAATGTGCCAGTCATTCATTACCTCCTTTTAATGTTTAACCTTTCTTTGTTAGCTCAATTCTTCATGCAGCATTCTTAGTAGTATCATGAATATCTTCCTTCTAAAGATTCACTTCCAAATGCATGAACTGTTCCACCTGCTTATTTCCTCCTACCAAATGCTCAACTTATTCCATCTACTCCCTGAAAATCTCAACACTGTAAACCCCACACGGAATGAATTCATACGTCTTGATTTCACCAAGATGCCCTTCACCTCTGCAATTTTCACATGATGCGGTAGTTTTCCCAGTAGACATGGTTTTGAGTGTCTTTTCAACACCCAAAGCCATGACATTTAGGCATTAAAGCAAAATTGTGAAACCAAGGTACCACCTCTGCAATAAAACCACTGAAGTTAAAAAATTATTCCAACAAACCCACTTAAAAAACACTTTTTTACGTAATCGCCAATTTTTGTAGAGTTTAAAAGTAACTATTTCCCTACATGAGTGCCTAGTGTCATCTTAATTTTTCTCCAACTAGACAGTGAATGACTGTCCCCAGTGTAAACCAGCTGTCCATTTGTCCTCCATAACCACAACCGAGACAGTTAAATTGTGCGGTTGAAAATAATAATAAATTCTTATACATTTCATGGAAGAATCAGGAAGGAGGCCATCTTTTATGTAATGTCAAGCATCCCTCTGTATTTCTTTTCGTTTGTCAGTAAGCATCGGTAAATATAATAATATAATTAAGCAATGTGTGTCAGTGCATAAGCTCCAAAATGCTGAGGAACTCAAATAGAACATCCATTTTACAAAGAGATTAAAATTACACATTTATTTAAGCATAAAATTGCTTTCGATAGGTAGGTTATTGCCTCATCCTATTAAAATAAATTGTCAAATGGAGTCCAAGAGTTCACCATCAAAGAACAACTCGGTAGTCTTCAATTGATTTGCTTTTCAAAGAGCGTGATTGCACCAACCATGGCGGCTCAAAAGAACATAACCATTACACTGTGTGGGGGTTTACTGTATTCACTTTTTCTCATGGTTTTTTCCCATAATTCAAACATTAATGTTATTAGTTACACAACAATAACTCAATCGCTTCCATTAACAATTAAATAAAGATCAGTCAACCTCAAAACCAGCATGATAATTAATTACCCATCCACCTTTCAATCAACTCCTTATCACTCTTTGGGAGAGATTCAGTTCAAGAGACTGCTTTCCATCATGGTAGATTAAAATTCAGGGATAGGAAAGTTGGATGGATGCAAGAAATTTGCATATGATATGTTTACACCTATATGGGTGCGACTTCTATGTAGAGAAAGGTGGATATTTCATTAGTTCATTCATAGTTAGAAGCATATTTACAGCTCACCTTGGAGTGCTTTGATTGCCGATTGCTTTCAGGAACAAAGGTCATTGGCTCCAAGTTCCATCCACCTTCGCCATCAAACTGCAACTTATGAGTGTGAAACTTCCTGTAAGTAATTTAAGGAATTATTTTAAAAATGCATTACTGAAAATGTTCAAATGAAACTAAATTACTTTCTTTTAATGCTGAGGGCCTAGTTACACACGTAATTTGGAATTAATAAGTTTTATATAAGAGTAGGCAGGACACTTCAACTATCTATGTATAGTGCATGACATCACATTATGAGAAGAATAGTGTTGGGCAAAGGAGCTCAATGAAGAGGACAGTATAGATGAAAGGGACATGAGTAAAGAAAAAATTAGTGAAACTGTGACACACAGTGAAGTGTTAGTACACTGAATCCTTAAAATATGAGCATAATCCATTCCATGATCTCTCTCATTAAGCAAAAGACTCATTTAGTGAAACAACTTTATGCAAATAAATTCATGTGAAATAAAATAATGCATTCATGCTGGAAAAAAATGCATTAAGTATAAAGTTTATTCAAAGAAAATTATGTTTACATTATAACAGAGACTAAGACTATTACAATATTCCATTAATTATTGTTTTTTAGTATTTAGTGGAAAATTGCAATAGCCTTCATCTCTTTTATTATGGAACAGTTCCACCTGAATCTGTAATTTATATATGCATACGTGATCCATGTAAAAAAATGCACGAACAGGTGCAATCTAGTGGCCATGATGTGGACTATAGCCCCGCTACTAGCGGCACTAGTTGCCTGAGATCCAATGAGCCATCTGAGCTTGGCGGATTGTCGTGCTGTGCCAGTTATGTTAGTGTCTGTTGTCCTTGTTTTTACTGTTTGTCGTAAATATAAATTCACGAAATCACGGAACAACAAATCAACATAAAGTTTTTTGGTGAATTGCGGTAAAAGTTATCAAGAAATTACTGAAATGTTGAAAGCTGTTTACGGTGATAATTTTCTGAAGAAAACATCCATTTTCAAGTGGATTGAGTGCTTTTAAGATGGCTGACAAGAGGCCATGGATAATGCAAGGCCGGAACCTCCTTCAACCACCTGTGTTGACGACAACATTGATCGTGTGCCATCCCTTGTCCTTGCCGATCGTCAAAAAACTGTCCGAATGATAGCTGATGAACTGAATTTAGAAAAATCAACAGTGCACACTATTTTGACCGAACATGATGGATGAATCCTTCACCATTGCAATGCACCTGCACATTTAGCATTCAATGTTCGCCGGTTTCTGGGAAAAAATTCAATCACCATCCTTCGTCATCCTCCCAGATCTCGCCCCCTACGACTTTTTCCTCATCCCAAAATGCAAAAATGTGATGAGGGGAAATCACTGGGAAGATGTGGAAGACACAATGAAGCAAGAAACGACGAGAATAGTAAAAAGCCTAACTGCTGAGGACTTCCAAGGGTGCTTTAAACAGCGGAAAAGAATATGGAATAAGTGCATAGCCTACGAATGGAGAATATCTACTTTGAAGGGGACAACAAAATCGATGTAGACTGAATTTAGCAAAATAAAGTTTCAATGGTCTCAGTTCGCATATTTATTGGACAGACCTAGTAGATCGTTTAGGATTGTGGCTCACGTTCACTTTTTCTTCTCTCGTGGAATGTGGGAACCGGGAATTCAAACTCAATTTGTGATAGCAAAAAAGAATGAAAATACATTGTTAATTATGTGAGACACGTTCCTAGTAATTCCTTTTTACTACGAGGGCATATCGAAAAGTAAGGTCTCCTATTTTTTTTAATGGACAATCAAGTTTATTCTGAACTTTGCGTACATCATTGGAAAGGTTGAGCATTTAGCTATTTTTCTACATGGCTTAATGATCAATTACTTTTTGCATCCTTGTAACCAGCTTTTTAATACCATCATCATACCTTTCTCCCGCTGCGTCGCAAAACCAACTGACTATTTAGTGCAAAACATTGTTTTTCGGGCTACCAAAAGTTCACAAAAATGGGATTCCGATCAGACCAGTAGAACAAATGTGTCAGCTCCCAACCTCATGCTAGTGAAAAGACTTAATTAACTCTTCATGAAGGTTTCCAAATTTTCCACAGAATTTGGTGTAGTGAATTCCTTGGACCTTGTCATCAAACTATTGAAAAAGGTCATCCCCAAAAAAAAGCACGCTTGTTTCCTTCGATGTATGCAACCTTTTCACCAACCATGCCACCCATGGAAGCTGTGCACCTCGCCGAAGACATCCTCTTCAGGAAATCCATCCCAGTGCTTGTTATTAGGGAACCCTGCTTATTACTAAAGATGTGTATTTCCCAAAATTATTTTATTTTCAATGGTGCATATTTCCAACAAACCAATGGTTTAGCCATGGGCTCGCCCTTGTCCCCACTCCTGGCCAATATTTATATGGACAATTTGAAAAAGTTTTGTACTCCTCAGCTCACCCTCCCATTTATAATGTATTTTGTTGGTTTAGATATGTAGACGATGTTTTCTGTGTGTGGACAGGTTCTGATAGGCAACTAGATCAGTTTCTAGAACATTTAAGTTCTGTCAATTCTAATGTACAATTCACATGTGAAAAAGAGGAAAAGGTTCCCTGAATTTCCTCGACCTATCCATTTGAGAAGACAAAGACGGGTTACAGAACTCCATTTTTCAGAAGTAAATGCATTATATAGACCAATTAATTAATTCCTCTTCAACGCATTGCTTCACCCAAAAGCTTTCAGCATTCCATGCAATGATCCACCATTTAGCCTCCATCCCAATTGACGTTTTTTTAAAATAAAACCACTTTGCTTTTCCACATAAACTTTTTATTCTCATGACCCAGGTTTCGTTATAGCATAACATCATCAGGTTCCACCAAGTTATGCCAGAAACTGTTTTATTTTTCTCTATCCCAATGTCAAAATTCAATTTAAATAAGGAACTTAATGTAATTAAAACGTTAGCAGTAAGCAATGGCTATTCAGAAGATCTAACTAATAAACTTTACTGGAAGAAACTTACAAAAATAGCCTTAAGTCACATTTACAACCATTCACGAACATTCATATTCATTCACCCATACGAACATTCAAAAAATCCCACTGGAAAATGGCGACGAATGCTCTATCTAGGGGCCATTTCTCATAGAGTAATTACAAGTTTACCTAAAGATAAAATTAAATGTGCTTCAACAGTGGTTCATGCCTTGAGAACCTGATCTCTCACACTAAAGACAAAGTTCCCAAAGATGAGAGGAGTGGAGTGTATGAATTAGTGCTGGGAATGTACCACGAAGTATGTTGGGCAAACAGGACGAAAATATAAAGAAAGGATAAAAGAACACAAAACATGTGTACAAAATAAGAACATGTTATTTGCGAAGCATCCCATCAAAAGTGACCACAAAGGTGACTTTGCGACCAAAGTTCTTCATTTTGAAAATAAAGGTCAACGGTTCAATGCTTTGGAGCAGTTGGAAATTTTGAAATGCATCCGTTGCAAAGATGAACTAGCCAATGAAATTTTGTATCCCTCCCACACCTGGACCTCTTGGACCTGGATGAATTTCTATTTCCCTCCAATCTACACTTTAACCTTTTCACCCCTACACCCTCCCCATCTGACCAACCCTCCTCCCCCGACCAGAAGGTGGATGTGCCAACTAATCTTCTATGAGGACCACCTGATGATGACGCTCAACGTCGAACCCTGGGTCATGTTTTTTGAACCAAGTGGGTGGAATTACAAAGTCAATAATTTCATCTCATTTCAATCACTTATTTACGAGAGTAATCCAGAGAGTAACCTCCACTTTTGCGTAGCGTGAGAACTAGTGTAGGGAGCCGAATGGTCACTGCATTGACGCACACAGTAGACTATTAATCCTCGAGCTGCAGTGGTTGGGAGGTCGTTTGTTGACAATAGCGTGTCAAAATGAGCAACACAATTGAAATTTCCGCCAAATGGTCTGTCCAGCAAGTAACCTCCGCTCTACAAGATACGTAGTAGTCTAACTTGTCAGTCGTGTTTCCATGCAACGGAGTCCTAGTAATCTGTGGAAAACTTTCTAAAGATTTCAGTTATTGCAAAATGATTTTCACAAACTTTTTCATCAATTTTCAGGTGTAGTTCATTGTTCACCACAGGCCATCATGGAGGTTTGCGTTCACTCTTAAACGAATGACAACAATGACGCACAACTCTCGTCACTCATCACAAACAGCCCCATAGAGAGCAATAATTTTCAATGAATGAAAAATGAATTTCAGCAGTTTTGAAGTTTTTTATCAGTAAAACCCTTGTCACTGAACGAACTTCACATTTGGCGGGAATATCAATTGCATTGTGTATTTTGACTCACTGTAGTAGACAAACGACAAGTGGCGCAACCTTCCAATCACTGCGGTTTGTGGCGTACTGACCTATTGTGTTCGTCAATATGGTGACCATTCGGCTCTCTCCTCTAGTTCTCACGCCAGACAAAAACGGAGGTTACTATCTGGATTACCTTCGTATTTAACCATTTGCAGGTATGTTCCATTTTGTCAAGAGGTGGATGTGAAAATATTTGCATATTCCTAATTTAGCACCTTATTTATTTGCATCATTCCCCTCGAAATAAAACAGGGATTACAAAGTACACATGTATAAACTTCACGTTAGAAGTGAATGAATGAAAGAATTCATACAATGGCATATCTTAATATCTGTTATACTTTCACATTCACATCAGCACCTTTTACATTAAATTATTAACTTTAATATTTAGTTGGGGAATGCTAGAGAAAATCATTCGATTCGTTTGATTCGGAATTATTTCAGGAAAACAGTATATTTGGATTAGGTGCAGATATTGTGATGCTCAAGGCTTTATATGCTAGGATTATTTTTCTTCCTTGAGAGATAACTTTGGCATATCGGCTATCTTCGTAAATATATTTGATAATATGGATAGAAAGAGAATATTACTAAAACTAAAGTGAGTACGTGGGGTAGGAAGTGACAATAGAATTTATGAGCAGAAAACATTTACTTACTTCATAATTTCATCTATTTGTCGTGTTTATATTTGTTATTTAATGACTCTAGATGTTAATAGGTTTACTGACTCTCGTTTAATATTATATACCTCATAGGAAGAAGTCATTATGTGAAAGTTATTACTTGATCAGTGGTTTTAATATTCTTCATCAAATGGATTCAATATTTAAAAATTGATTTTCTTCATTTTGTGGTAATTTCCATTATTTGTTTACAAACCTGGTCCTAAACTTAAGTAATAAATAATGCATGATTCTTTATATAGCCAGATCATTGATTCGGCCACCATTTTCTGATGTTCCTGCCTTGTTTTCTGATGTTCATACCTTCATGACAAAACTGCAACTAATAGGTAGCAGTAATGGCAGTAGATTTCATGGTATGTAAGATCACCAGTGAGACATTATAATTTGTAGCTGCACAGTAATGCCAGTCAATTCCAGAATAAGCTTGTGGTATTGGCAGTAAATTTTGGAATGTAGAGTTATGTTAATTAAATTTAAGATTAAAGAATGAACAAATACATAAATAATAAACAACGAAACACTTACCAAAGGGAAGGTCTATGAGTTATCGTTAGCAAAGTAATGCCAACATCTTTGGCTGACTGGTAAATGGCACTCTCCACATCTATGCTAACGGCACTTGTACATTCATCCAATAATGCAAACCGTGGTCTATATAGAAGAGAGAGAACATTAGATTAACAAGGCTATGGCTACATAATAGCAATAATATTCACTAAAGGGAGGCGACTTATCTTTTTCGGCTAAGATGATCATGTGTCAAAATGAAATTGTGTTTTAGAAAAAATATAACTTTACGGAAGATTACAACAAATACCAAGAGTATTATATCATTTAATATAAAATTCATGAAAATCAAAATCAGTCAAATGTATACAAGTGTATGATCAACCGTTAATAGTTTTTCAAATTAATAATAATAGCTGACCCCTGTGGCGGCGGGGTCCTCCTTGGTTGTATGTTATTGTCTTCCATGTTATGTCTGTAATGTAAGAGTTAGGTGGAAGAAGGGACTACAAGTCTCAACCTCAACCAATTTAATCGATAAATACATTAATACTAACTGGGACATTAAATACCCAAAATGATGGATGGATATACACGTAATTTCATGAAATTATAGAAATCGGCTCACTGTTGATTATAAAAACACATCCATAGTAATGAGAACTTCACATGGCCAATTATATATTTTTAATTCAAAATGTTAAATGGCATTCAATGCCAAAATCAGGCCTGTGGTTAAATAAGGAATGACTCCTGAATTTGATATGAAAACAAGGCAAATGCATTCCAATTACCGATGATAAAATAGTCGAGCCATTCCCATCCTCTGTTTCTCTCCACCAGACAGGACATCCCGCCAATCAGCCACAGCATCCCAACCGCCTTCACGTGCCACAATGTGGTTCAGGGACACTTTGCCCAGGTACACTTCCAGATCATCATCTGTTAAACCTTTTTTCTTCATGTCTTCCACCGTGTCGGGGTATATCACTTGCTCCCGCAAATTGCCAAGGGAAAGGTAGGGCCTGAAATACACACATAAAGAGATGAGGAGAGCTGCAAAGTTACGCTAGGGGCAGCAGAACCCCGAGACCTTAACACAACCTCACCTACTTCTTTAATTCACTAGTCTGAATTGATGATTTTCAAGCCTTCTATTAACCAGTGGAATGTCATCCACTAATTCAAATCCAAGGACTAAAATACAGTAGATTGGTGTCCACTTGAAATCCAGAATTTGAAACAATTTATCACGTAATGATGTAAGAATGAAAGACAAGTATGTATGAGTTACTGCTAGGATGGGAAACAGTCATCAGAATTGCATTGCACATTGCAAGGAATATGACAACTTCAAACATTTTCTAACATCAGGTCTAGTATATTTCTTATAAGGGCAGGCAGAAAAAAACAAAGACTATACAATGTAATAACATAATGATATTCATTTACCCAGGGACCAAAGTAATAGGTAAAAATATATTATATGAGGTAAGAGAAGTGGATCCTGCATATAAAGTAAGAAATACATACTAAGACAAAAATTCATAAATTTGAATCATACAAAGAATTAAATTTAAATTTGTCAATTAAATAGGCACTTAAAGAATAATACACTTTTCAGTTTTGATTTAAAATTATTAACCCTTGTTTTCATAACCGAGTAACCAAAATGGTATATTTGTGTTAGAAACTGATTGAAAAATTCAAATTCCACCCTGCACCTTCTTTGGTCGTTATTTAACTCTTTTTGAAGCAGAAAATGCTCAGAACAAATTTTAAATATTTTTTGGACATTAGAACCTTTTAAAGATTGTGAAGTCCCAGCCACAACCGATAGCCACCATTCAAAGAATGCAATTTTCATGTCATAATTGCTGATAGTGATTAATAATTGATGGAAATAATTGGAGGGTGATACTCCATAATGGCTTACACAATAAATTGTTATTAATGAACACTTATTCAGGGATATTACATACTGCCAATTAAGAAATTTACAGTGTAATCAGACGTGCGCATTGGCTGTAACTTTTCCTCGCCTTTTTTTTCAGATCGATTGGTTTGCAAAAATGTAACAGTGGCCATTAACTTTGATCCTACCAGACGTATCCCTAGGATTTTATTGACTTGCACCAACTAGAGGAACGATCTCTCACCCGATCACACATTCTGTTGCAATTATAGTGTTGTAGTGGTGTGTCACCTGCACATCTGTTCTCAATGGCTGATCTTACACGAGCTCTTTACACAGTTGTGGCATACATTTACATTGCTGGTTGGTTTTCAAGGCAATATTTTATTATTGTCATAATAAATAATCTATGAAGCCAGACAGCTAATACCGAGCATATTGAAAAACATGACTTGCAGTCATCTCAATGAGTGGAGATGTGGTGTATACCTAGTAATGGTCCATAGTATCAACACCAGCTTTATATTTTCATAATATGTATTTACTACTTATTGTATGTGTCTTCATTTGGACATCATTGTGAACAGATATCATCTGCATGGATTGTTGATCATTGAATTACTGATTTATTTTCATTTGGCACATATTATTTATTTAATCTTCTTCACCCGAAAACAGCACTTTTTGGCCTTTACATTGGACAACAATGACAACACAGCAGTAACAACAATACGAACACCCAAGCCCTAGGCAGAAAAAATCCCACCCTAGACTAGGAACTAGGGAATAGAAAATTAGACTACATTCATTTGTAGAAGTTTCATGAAATTCTAATTGAATTTGAGTCCCACAAACCTCTTTGCATTGCACCATTGAACAACAACGGCTGTAATATTCAGTAACATTTATGCAACAACGACAAATTATACTTGTTCATTGTACATTTCAACACCAGGGGCCACATTTAATACATTTGGGAAAAGTACCGTCACACATTGGATATGTTAAACTAAAAATTACAAAAGAAAACAAGTCCAAATTTCTTAAAATAATCTCTCATCTTTTTAAATCACATATTTAATCCTTCAGTTATATTAATTATGGAAAATATTAAATAAATGGGATTTCTACTGTTTTATTTAAGTTACTTATGAATTAATTTACACCATTTTTAAAGAGAATTGGCAATATAAATAATTGAATAAAATCATTTTTCAGTTACGTGGGATATATTTACACTTGGAGTGTTCCAATGCGTCATATGCAGTATTTCGAAGTCATTGTCATTCAATGGCGCGCAAGATCAGAGTGAGAACATGTTCCGTGGCATTACATGCACCAAAACCATGGTTAATCCAGACAATCATATCCAACAATATAGTCCAGATTGATGAGGGATGATGGTGATTGTATTACCTTTGAGGAATATATCCAACAATATAGTCCAGATTGATGAGGGATGATGGTGATTGTATTACCTTTGAGGAATATAGAACATGGAGCAATCTGGAGGCTTGATCAATGTGCCAGCGTACACAGGCCAGAGACCACTTAATATCCTGAAGAGAGACGATTTCCCACAGCCATTCGGCCCCGTGATAAGCAGGTGCATCCCTGGGGAAACCTGGAGGCTCAGACATGCAACCACGACATCACAGTTTGGAGTGACCACAGGAACATTTTCCAATATGATAGCACCTCCGATACTTGATTCTTTCACTTTCCCTGGAACAATGGGACACTGCTCATGAGTATTACATGATATTGTAGCTCCAACAAGAGTCATTACCTGCATTAAAATTTGGAGTAGAGAGAAGAGTCAACATATTCTGAGTATTATTATTGGTATCCCACCAGTCAAAGTAAGGCTGATTGGACATAGGCTACACAACACTACATATATTACACTGCTTCTCGTTACAAAATACAACATAATAGCTGACACTACATCAAGTCACTCTTCATCTTTATGCACTTCTTTCCTCTCTTCATCCCCTCCAACATCCCTATCCAATTTCTGCCTCTTTCCTCATTTGCCCAACATTCTCCCCTCTATTACAGCCATCCTACTGCCGCTCTACACGCCCTTCATCCATTTTTCCTGCCTCCATAAGATTTCTCACATTAACTCTCCTCGCCCACCATCCCTAGTACTTCCTCATTTGTTTTCCTTTTGGTCCATTTCACCTTCTCCATTCTTCTCCACACCCACATTTCAAAAGCCTCCAACCTACGTCTATCCTCCTGCTTCAGTGACCACGTTTCCCTGCCGTATATAGCTACGCTCCATATCAAAGTTTTTACAAGCCTTTTTTGAACATCCTTACTTAATGTCCCTGTCATCAATTCCCTCCTCCTTGTGAAAGCTTCTTTGCCCAATACAATTTGTCTTCCTATGTCCCTACTATGAACTATTTTCAACCAAAACACTCCTGAAATTTGTAAACATATCCACTTACTCCAGTTTATGAGCCCCTAATTTAATATTTAACTTAGCTTCCTCTTTCTCAAAAACTAGATAACCTTTGTTTTATTGCATCTATTCTTATACTATACCCATCCCACTGGCTTTTGATGCAGTCCAAGGGACACATCTGAGATATATGACTTTTTCTGAGGTAATCTATATTTGATGAACAGTGTCAGACACTGAGCTACTCTCCACTCTCCAATTTGATATTAATTTATCATAAGGTAATCTACCGGAGAAAGTAGGTTTTTGGATGGACACAACTATCACGTAATTACATTGCGACTCCAAATCATTTTTTTTAAACACCTATACAGGAAAAAAAATGGGCTATTATTATTAACAGTAGACTACCAATCAAGGTGGATTTTAACAGAGTCAGAAATGAACCAAAAAATAGTTCTAACCTTCACATAAAATGACACTAACAACACAAAAATCTATACAAAAGTAACCCTTCAATTCCTCACAGTCTACCCCCTTGCATTACAATTCCTCTTCCTCCCTGCTTTTCCAACATTCTCCCCTCTATCGCAGTATTCAACAACTCATCGCCACTCGATGTAATCTCTTGCATTCACTCTTCCTGCCCTCTCCTGATTTCCCCAGCAACCTTGTCTCTTTCCTTTATCCCATGCCAAATCATCACACTCTTCCTTTGAGTTCATTTTATTTTTTTCCAGTTCTCCTCCACACCCAAATCTCTAAACCCTCCAAAAATATCTCCTCGTTACTCAACGTGTGTTTCTGAACCAAACGGAACTCAGTCACACCATGGAAAAATAGATTATCACCAATTAAAATAATTCATCGAGATGATTCGTTCGAGACTATATCAAGTTGCAGCAGGAAGAAGTTCTTCCATAATCCTGCATTATTGAGCTGGAGGATAAAACGAGACACCAAAAATCTTTGCTAACCCTTAATGAGAGGTTGACCATCCGGGCCAAACTCGAGGCCAGCAGCTTGGACAGAGCGGGTCTTCTTTGACTCGCCTTCGTCCCATGAATCCGAGTCCTTGCCACTGCCAACGATGACCCGCTTGTACTTCCCTTTGCTCACCTCTTCAAATACGTCCAACATCTCTCCCACTCTTGCCGTGTAGCCAGCAAGCTCCACCACTTCCTGTAATATATACACACAGGTAGGACAGCCTTATCCAAGGACTTCTAACCACAGAGAGAGCAGAGAATAAATCAATTAGAATAGCTACTGGGTGAAAATCCTTAATGGTGGGGGAAACTTCAGGGGAAATTATCTTTGGAAGAGATTCCTGCTGAAGAAAGTGTTTTATTTGTACATTTGTGTGACACATGAATCTTTCTGAAAATCAAATATACAACAGATCCTGCATATAAAACTGGATTAATTCAGCTATATTCGTAAAAAAAAACGGAAAATGTTATGCGTGACCTCAAAAGATGCAAGTGACGTAATTTGTTGGACCTAGAAGGACTTCTGCTATGGAGCCCATAGTTTTATAAGATGAAGAAATTCCAAATGAGCAAAGATATATGAGGTTCCCTATCCACACATCTCTGGAACTTATTTATATTGGAAGCAGTCATAAGGTTCTAATGATGGAGATGAGGGCGTTAGACATGGCAGAGACTTGGCATCTTAAAAAAGTGACAGATCAGGCAGTTAAATCAAGACTTGATTTAGGCAAACATTAAAGAAAACCTTATTGCAAAGACCAACCAAAAGAAATTTTTCAGATAATTACCAAAAAGCTACAAGCGACATATCACTCTGAACAACACAGTCAATTCACCTAGTTTCCGCACCATCTGGACTGCTTAAAATCACTGAAGTCTTGCCATCTCATCCAATTGACCAATGGAATATCCACCTCTCCTTTGCAAGAAGGCAGAGAGTTAATTTTATTTCCATATCAGGGAGGGAAATGACCCTATATGCCAGGCAATACATTACTTCCAAGTGGATGAACACTTATGAAACTCAACCAGTGCCCATAGCAAGAAAATAACTATTTCACCCAATTAAAGAACCCTGAACATATACCTTATAGGATGACATAAGACGCTCAACTGCATCTGCCCCCGAAACTAGTAGATTCCGTGACGTGGTGAAATACTGTGTTCTTTCGCTGACTCCCAATTCTCCTCTGTCATCTCCTGAAAATTTGGTGGAAACAAAGTGGTTTCAGTTTACAATCTGTCAAAAGGCTAATACATAAATTAAACATTCAATGCAATTGTCCATAATTGTTCAATTCATAATAAGTTCAAATGAGTATATGAAGAATTGAATTCAAGACAGTGCTTCTGAAATTGTGCATCAATAAATCTAAGAAAAACAGTGCACTGTGTTTGGTGGGCAATGGATGTCTGGTGGAAGAATAAGTAGAAAATAAAAAAAACATTCACACAGTAATCAACCCTGAGGTTGGTTTGGTAGGTGATGGACTATGCTAACCCAGCAAGAAGCCTTATACAGCACGTGTGTGAAATTCACACATCAGCAGAGTAATAAAGGGGCCCAATTCCTTTACCTGTGCAGAATATGGTTTCTATGGAAGATCTGATACCTGAAAAATCACCCAGTTTGGGTGGAACTGAGGGTACCCAGAGATGCTTGCCTGGGAATCGAACCCTGGCCCTCAGTCAGTAGTCCAACGGTCACTAATCTGGACTACATAAAAACAGAATTTGATAAGCATTATTAACAGACCTGTATGCAAAAGCTTACTTGTAATTGTTATTAATTAATGAATCAGTAGCACCTGACTTCGATCAATAATTTATGCGATAAACTGGAACTGTTGCTGAAGAATAAGAACTTGACACCATCATTTATGAAAAATGTGTGTGCAGCAACTAATCTACTCCCCCCATGCATCATCACTCCATGGAAAGCATGAAATACATATTTTCCTCACATCAACATAAAAATATCCATCAGCATGATATTAATCCTGTTTTTTTTTAAACTAACAACACTCCAAACAATTTTGATATAAGGTTTCAATTTTGAATCTATTTCAATGGCCATTTCCACAATTACATAATTCTGACAATCTACCACTCAAAATGCATAGAAAATACTACTTGGTCTCAAATCAACCCAAAACTGTAAATTGCAAGAATCGATAATTTTTCTTGCATAAAAAGCAAAGCAACATGCTACTTAAGTTGCTCACCCGAGTCTCCCGATTTACTCTTGGCAGACATAAGAATGGGAAGGGACACCATAATCATCCCAGTGCCACTCCAGACGTATTTCATCAGGAACTGCTCCAACATGACATACCACAGTCTCTGGGAGAAGATTTTCCTCATGTGGGCCGTAAGGGACTTGTACGCTCTCTCCAGGTAGCCAAGCTCGACCTGTGCCACAGAAGAGGAGAACTTAACTCATTGCCAGGATCATTTGGAGATTGCAACCTCCTCGGGGTAGGAACCTTGTTTTCTGATATGATTCCAGTAACTTCAATGTCAACCAAAACCGGCAATTCAGAACACACTCGGACATAGCAGCAGCTGCTCAGAAGGGCATGCCAACTAGCCAGGGAACTAACTCAATGATAACTGCAGTCACTTAGAGTAGCAATCAACTGTCAAGGATCTTCCATCCTGGGGAACGGACCTTGGGAAATGCTTATTTTGAACAATGAAATGAAAGACAAAGGACAATTGGAGAGATTCTTAGAACAGGGCATGATTGACTGTTGCTTAAACATACTATAGTATTTGATCAAATTTCTGGGAAATTTGAATTTCAACGTGATTCATCAACTCACAGTCCCCCAGGAAAACTGAGAAAAGACTTGCATGATTAATCAATTTTATGCTTCAAAGAATGTTTGATGATATCTCTTGACCTGTTGATCCATTTTGTTTCCATGTGACATATCAAGCTTAACAACATAGGAATGTTAAATTTTTAATGTATTTTGGTTCTAAACATCCAAACAAAATTATTCACAGGATAATGAATCAAGGAAAGAACATTCACTGCCCCATGAGGATGGATGAGTAATTGGGATAAATGCAGGTACGCAATAGTAATATGGCATATATTTCATTGCTTACTAAATTTATCTAAATATTATCCCATGAACTTACAATTTGAACCAATTGCAGAGAGATTTAATTTTGCAAAAATTGCATTGCATACTGTGTCAATACGCGTAAGATGGATTGCAATAATGATGTGAATACATATTTTATCATTTCAAGTAGCATAAATAAAGCAAAAGGGAACGTACTACGGCCGAATGAATGCAATGAATACAAGTTACCCAAAGCCGTACTCTTGGGGGCACTAGTTAGGGGACACGGGGGAGGGTGCAAAGAATAAGGATGACAAAACTGCACACACTCTCTCACTCCGGTATTTGCAGTGCAAATTGACCGTTGCAAGTCACAGACACACACGCACTCAGGGTTTACGGGGAATTAAACACAACGGCAGGGACCCTTCACTCAGACAGACGTAAAGATAGAATAAGTAAAGGAACGGCACGCACTCCCTCACTCCGGTATTTGCAGAGCAAATTGACCGTTTGTGAGACGCAAACACACACGCACTCAGGGTTTACGGGGAATTTAACCCAACGGCAGTGACCCTTCACACAGACTAGGAATACGGAAAGGGGGGAAGTACACTGTGATGCAGTGTATGTGGGGAAAAAAATAGTGCCGAAAACCTGACACCAGGTGTTTCGCCTGCCAAGCAGGCCTCTTCAGAGAAGAATCAGAGAAAAAAAAAAAGATTCTTCTCTGAAGAGGCCTGCTTGGCAGGCGAAACACCTGGTGTCAGGTTTTCGGCACTATTTTTTTCCCCACATACACTGCATCACAGTGTACTTCCCCCCTTTCCGTATTCCTAGTCTGTGTGAAGGGTCACTGCCGTTGGGTTAAATTCCCCGTAAACCCTGAGTGCGTGTGTGTTTGCGTCTCACAAACGGTCAATTTGCTCTGCAAATACCGGAGTGAGGGAGTGCGTGCCGTTCCTTTACTTATTCTATCTTTACGTCTGTCTGAGTGAAGGGTCCCTGCCGTTGTGTTTAATTCCCCGTAAACCCTGAGTGCGTGTGTGTTTGCGACTTGCGACGGTCAATTTGTACTGCATATACCGGAGTGAAGGAGTGCGTGTGGTTTTGTTTGCCTTGTCTGAGTGTGTGGTCCCTGGCGAGGGGTTTCTTCCCCCGTAAACCCTGAATGCGTGTGTGTTTGCGACTTGCGACGGTCAATTTGTACTGCATATACCGGAGTGAAGGAGTGCGTGTGGTTTTGTTTGCCTTGTCTGAGTGTGTGGTCCCTGGCGAGGGGTTTTCCCCCGTAAACCCTGAGTGCGTGTGTGTCTGCGACTTGCGACGGTCAATTTGTACTGCATATACCGGAGTGAAGGAGTGCGTGTGGTTTGGTTTGCCTTGTCTGAGTGTGTGGTCCCTGGCGAGGGGTTTTTTCCCCCGTAAACCCTGAGTGCGTGTGTGTCTGTGACTTGCAACGGTCAATTTGCACTGCAAATACCGGAGTGAGAGAGTGTGTGCAGTTTTGTCATCCTTATTCTTTGCACCCTCCCCCGTGTCCCCTAACTAGTGCCCCCAAGAGTACGGCTTTGGGTAACTTGTATTCATTGCATTTCAAGTAGCCATTAAAAAAAACTAGATTAGTGCAGCATTAACATTTTGATCAATTTCATGCACTTCCTCAGACCCAAAAAATAAAGTTGAATTACAGCACCAGCCACTGAAATCATCCATCTCCAACAATTTCCCTCCGAGCTTTACTTTTGATCCATGAAGATAATAAAATACTTCATAATTATATTACATTTAGTACTTCACTAGCATTTTAACTCTGCAGTCATTGTGACAGTTTTATTTTGAAAATACTGGTGGGCAGCTTGCTTACTTGAGCAAGAAGCATGATATTGATCTATTTATGAAATTTGCATTAAGTAAGTAAAGCCAATTCATCCCATCTTCACTTCAATATGATTGAAAAATACTGGAGTAACTAGACATTGCAAGTCCAAATAATATTGCTAAACTACAATAGCCAGAGTACCAGCTTGGTTCCTATAATTTACAATCAAATGTGCCTTCCCTGTGGGTGAATGCAAACGATCAAAGGAGTTGGTATAGTTGTAAGGGGATAACAGATTAGTGTTTTGTTCTCTCTCCTGTCATGGTTCACCAGTGAGGCACATGTGTTCGGCATACACTTTGTCTGGGACCAATTTTCTTTCAGTCCACACTCATTTTCTTCCATTTATGAACACTTCCGCTCTCTCAAGTACCCAACATCCACAGTGTTTATTCAACATTAATGCTTACTCCGACATACCCATGTTTGTATTCCATACAGAAAAGTGGGGACTACACTCAGTAGTACTCCAAGTGCACACAAAGTAGTACTACACTCTTTATACCCGTATTTGCTGCCTTAGACAAACAATTATGTTTTAATAACATTTTTCAATACTCCACTAACAACTTTCCAGCCAAGATATAAAAAAATCATCTCCTCATTCAGTTACTTCACTGTTTACACCATCTATGTAGGCATACTTGCCATTCTCCTTATCAAATGTGACCACTTTCATTTTTGATACATTGGTCCCCAATTCCATTCCCTCCCTAAATCTACCAAGGGGTCCCTGTAGATTTGCTTGGCTCTACAAACGATTCAACTACAAAGCCTGCATTTCCTACCGTGAAAACTAAAGCAGCGATGAAAAATAATTCCAAACAATCGTCAGATGAGAATAGTATTTCTCTTCAAAATAAATTCCACCTTCTCAGTGACGATTTTGGAACTGATTTTCAAAGTACAGCTGATCACCCCGAAGAGGGATTTCTCCTTCCGACTGCACATCACGTGAAATTCAAACCGAGAGCTTCTGGGACAAAGAAGAGGCCCGCGAAAAAAAGAAAGGTATCTATTTACTCCGACAGTCACGGTCGAGGTTTAGCGGGTATGCTAAATGACAAGACCAAAGTTTGTGTTTTGATGGTTCGGTGAAACCAGGAGCTGAATTCAAAGATGTGGTTAATGGGTGTGAGAATATTGGTGAAAAATTTACTGGAAGTGATTTCATGGTTTTACTAGGGGGAACAATTGATATCTATCATAACAAATCCAACCGTGTAATTGAAACCTTGAAGCAATTGCTTCCTAAGTTGTCACACACGAATGTAATTGTCTGCCACTTACCATATCGGTACGACTTACCAACAAATTCTTGTGTAAATATAGAAATAGAAAAGGTAAATGCACTGATCTCTAAAATTTGCCAAAATTTTAGAAATGTATGGATCCTTACCATTGGTAAACTTGATCGCAGGTTCCATACAACTCATGGTTTACACTTAAACAAGCAGGGAAAACGTTTTGTTTCCAATGAAATAGTTAAGATTTTGACAAAAATAATACCTATTGCAAGCTCCTACTCTGCAGGTGTTCGTGCTAGACCTGAATCAAACTCTGTGTCTACTTGACTAAACAAGAAGCTCAATGTACTCCATCAAAATATTCAATGTGTTAGAAATAAGGTGTTTGAATTGGAAGCAATCTTATCCACATTAGGAACCAATATTGATGTACTATGCTTATCTGAACATTGGTTAACCAAAACAGAAAGTGAGCATTTTTATCTAGCCAATTATAATCTAGTTAGTCTTTATTGCAGAACACATTGCAAAAATGGAGGCACAGCTATTCTCGTCAGAAATAATATTAAAGCCAAAACACAATCCTTTACTTCATTTCTAAATGAGGAAAAAAACTTTGAGCATTCTGTAGTTGAAATCTATCTTCCCAATGGTAGTATTTTTATAGTTTGTTTCTATAGATCTCCAAACAGCCTTGAAGATGTATTCTTAAATAAATTAGATACTCTTATTGGGTTACTTAAAAACAAAAAGAAACCAGTTTTAATATGTGGTGATTTTAATATAGATTTTTTGAAAAAGTCCAACATTAAACGTGATTTATTTGCTATTCTGTGCTCTCATGATATGACAGAAACGATTAAAGACCCAACAAGGATCAACTCATGTCTTGATCAATTTATTATTGGGAATGACTTCTATGAAAATACCTCTGAAGTTATTTGTACAGGACTTTCTGATCACAAAGCAATTCTTTTATCCCTATCATATGACGATGGACACCATAAAAAGTTAAATACAGAAATTATTTATAAAAGAACATATGATCCTTATAGTCTTCAATATTTTAATACATTAATGTCAAAAGAAACATGGGAGGATATTAATTACCCTACTGATCTTGATAATAAAGTTGACAGCTTTATCAATATCATTACTTATTACCATGATTTAGCATTTCCCCTTAAAAAAATTGTCATGCATAATAAAAGTAAACCTGAAAATAGTCCTTGGTTAACAAGAGGAATAATTATTTCTTGTGATAGAAAAAGAGCATTGTATAAGCAATGCATTGATTCTAATGATCCAGAGTTAAAAAAATACTACAAAAGTTATTGTAAAATTTTGAGAACTACTATTACTCTAGAAAAAAAGCTGCATACCAGCTCATTGATAACAACATCATCTAATAAATCTAAGGTTATCTGGAAAGTAGTGAAACAGGAAACAGGGAAAAATAAAATTAATAGCAACACAATATCTAAAATATGTTATAATGGCACAACAATAACAAGTGTCCAAAAAATTTTAGACATTTTCAATGATTACTTTGCCCAAGTAGGTGTCAATCAAACTCCCAAACAATCGCCCACCAACACAGGTACTTCTAAAATGGTCATCAATTCCTCCTCTATATATCTAGAACCTGTTACTAAAAATGAAATATTGAGGATAATCAATCAATTAAATAATAAATATTCATATGGCCCTGATGGTATATCTGATGCTGTTATAAAAAGTTGTGCCACCTTTATTGCTGAACCACTGACTGAAATTTGTAATCTTTCCCTAAGTGCTGGTCAATTCCCCTCCAAATTTAAAGTTGCAAAAATGAAAGCTCTGTTTAAAAAAGGAGAGAAGGAAAACAATGAGAATTATAGACCAATTTCCTTACTTTCAGGTTTCTCCAAAATTTTGGAGAAGGTCATGTATCTGAGATTGATTTCCTTTTTTGATAAATCCTCTGTAATTGACAATCATCAATTTGGCTTCAGAAGGAATAAGTCCATTAATGATGCCCTTTTCTCATTGACAAGGAATATATGGAATGCCTTATATAGTAATATTCATGTTGCAGGGCTTTTTATTGATTTAAAAAAAGCTTTTGATACAGTTAACCATGGAATTCTTTTAAAAAAATTAGAAACATATGGTATAAGAGGCAATGCAAAGGACTGGTTTAAATCATATTTAGCTGATAGGTCACAATATATTGAAATGAATTCATCTGTATCAAGTACAACTTCTGTTATTTGTGGAGTTCCGCAGGGCTCCATTCTTGGACCACTACTATTTTTAGTCTTCATAAATGATTTACCTGCAAATTTACCACTCTCCAATACAATACTATTTGCTGATGATACTAACTTAATTTTTAATAACCATAATCCCACTCAGTTAATGAACGAGGTAACAGAAACTACACATAATTTGATGAACTGGCTCACTGACAATAAGCTATCTTTAAATGTTAGTAAAACCCATTATTTAAACTTCAATCTCAAGAAGAAGTTAATAAATTTATATCCAATAGTTAGCAGTTGCCCCATAAAAGAACTAAAGGTAACAAAGTTTTTAGGTATTTGGATTGACTCTAATCTTTCATGGGAGGAACATATTAATAATTTATCTCAAAAACTGGCACAAATCTGTTATGCATTCCGTGTACTCAAGGAAATCATTTGCATTCAGGCATTGAGGACTATATATTTTGGCTATGTGCAGTCACTTCTCCAATATGGTATTCCCTTTTCATATGGGGTATGATATGGGGCTCCTCTATCTTCCTTCCAAAATTATTTGAAATGCAAAAAAAGATTATTCGCATAATAACTAATTCTAATAAGAGCTCCCAGTAAACCTATTTTTGAAAAACTAGAAATCTTACCTCTTCCTTGTCTATACATTCTTGAAACAGTGTCTCTTATTAACAAAAATCAGGACATGTTTATTAAAAACTGTGACCTTCATAGTCATAATACGAGAACAAGTTGTCACAAGGAAGAAAATCCTAAAGCCAATATAATACTGAAGAAGAACTCCAATACCGGTATTTCGGTACCAAGTTCAAGTTCCCATTCGATTCTTCTCCCCGTAGATGGTCACCTGGTGACCGAAATACCGGTATTGGAGTTCTTCTTCAGTATTATATTGGCTTTAGGATTTTCTTCCTTGTGACAACTTGTTCAACAGCCAATAGCTCCATTTCCTCTATTATAATACGAGAAGCCAAAATGCATTCCATGTAAGTCAGCACAGAGTAAATAAAACGATTAAAGGGATAGATCATCAGGGAATACTTATGTACAATAAATTGCCTGCTTATATTAAAAATATCAAAAGTTCCTTTAAATTTAAGTGTGCCGTGAAAAAACTACTTTCATGTAAATTATTTTATAGTGTAGATGATTTTCTAATGCATACCATTTCAAATGTATAACTGAAATGTGTTAATTCGAAAAAGTTGTAAATTGTATGTATTTGTACTTTGCATATTGTTTTGATTTTGCATAATGTTTTTTTTACTGAAATGAAGTGTAAAACATGTATTGACAAAGCCATGCATAATTCTATGCTTATGGTGAATGAATAAATTACAATTAATGATATAAAATGGATTTGCTTAGTCACCTTGTGTCCGCCATAGAAGGCAATCTCTTCAGCATTAGCAATAATCCTGGAGTGTATGTGACGAAGATATCCCTTACGATTCGCTTCCTCGGCAACAAGCTTGCCAAATTTTGGTGACACAGCCTTCAAGGTTTGCCCAGTGATCATAATGACCACAAGAGCCAGCACAGGACCTGTAAACAAATGAAAACTTCCATTCATTCCACAGTAACCATTGCATGGAAAGTCTATTTAGAAATCACTTAAGGGACACATTACCCATATTTGAAATTAGAAGTAAATTTTGAACTTACTTTGCAAAACAATAAGTGTAACAAGACAACATTTCATATTTGGCCTTAATTAGAAATGATTCATAGTTCTGTGCTATATTGCATGCTATCTGGTGTTTCCTCCATAAGTTGAAGATCTGGGATTTGGGTACACAGTTGTCACCGTAGAACACTCTCAACCATATGACTGGGACAATTATAAGCTTTCTTGAACAAAAGTCTTTTAGAATGACCACTATTATGGTTACCCTCATCCAAGTCCAAATTCGGTTTTCCCAGTTTACTTTTCATAAGCGTAATATGATCTTTGTTACAACAAGTCACCATGCCTGACAAATCCCATGTTATTCAGGTGTTATGAAAACTTGATACGGCCCTGCTTTGGGGGTGAGCCTAATGACAGTCTTAGGTGAAAAATTATTAATATAATATTCCCATATCATCATGTAGAAGATTTTTTTATGTAATTAACAACATACCTATATCTTGAAAACTATAGCTGATAGGAAAAAACTAGTGTCATAATTGGATTCAGCACCCCAATTGTTCTTTAAATCAACATTAAAAGCTCCGGCACCAAAAACACTGTTGGCCTGTGTTATTAGACTATCTAGCTGGAATTGCAGGGGGATAAGAGAAGTACAATGATAATAAAAGCCAGGCTTTGGAATTGTGAATGGCAAGTCTGGGCGGGAGAGGAAAAGCACAAGTAAAATTCAATGAATGTTACCTAGGGTCAGTCCTTGATGCAATCAGTGGATGTCAAGAAGTAAAAACACACTAGATACAGAGGTTTTTAATTCTTCTGTTTTAGATGTGACAGAGAATTTAAGCGTTTGTTCAATGTGTACTTTACAGGCCAAAAAATAAATTACCTGATCGTACTGTAAACTTCATATTATCTGATTTTTGTACTCTGCAACCTGCACCAAAAATCCCTTAGAATCAATCCTGATTTCATATAATATGATTTTAATTCGGAAAAACATGCAATAGGATTCACTCATTTAGATACAAGCTTTAAGCGCTGAGGCTCACAAATATATGGTGAACAGTTTTGACAGAGACAGAACAGAGTTGAAATGCATCATCAGTTGAGGTATTAATGAAGGTAATTGTGCAATTCCAATGACAATAGGCTATTTATTATTGGTTGAACAAGTCGCTCGTTACAAACCGGGAATAATAGAAGCTCCCATTCTGTGGGATGTTCGTGCCAGAGTTAAGGCAATGAGAGCACAGTCAAACAATGGCTTCGTCAGATGTGAATACAGGTGTGCCACCGATGCTGTGAAAGCTGTAACATCGTCTGTTAAGCAGTGATCAGCATTTTCTATGCGGCCATCAAGGTTTGAAGCTCTGAAATGAAAAATACGATTGCTGAAATCTTGAACAACAAATACCACCTACCTCTGGCCCCTGCACTCAGTCAAACCAAGGGATCATTTGTGTGTAAAACAAAACAGCAAAAGACTTGTGCCTCTAAATGAAGATGACGACATTCCTGGAAATATATTGTCGCCAAACTCCATGTTTCTTCACCTGTAATAAGTTTGATCCTTGAAATATAGGCGATAGGCATGGGCCACGAGTCTGGACCTGAATGCCAAGGCAAGTCTGCTTTCCAAGTAACGAATCGTGGAATTAATAAACGTAGCTGGCACTGCTACTCCAAGCCACCACAAAAGCATCACGGCAAAGGCTCTGATGTCGCGTCTCACTATGTGCTTCACCATTTGCCCTTCCATTGTCGCCACATAAATTGACAAAAATGTTCTGGCAGCCAAAGAGAGTGTATGTAAAGTCAACAGACCCATTTCACCAGTCCACACTCCAGGAACAATCACCTGTACAAGCTTACGCAGCTGAATTAGAAATTCTCTGTTAACACTGGGAGATTTTTTGAACCTCGCCTCTGCTCCATCCTGCTGTTTTGAGTTGCAGTTCTTCTCGCCTATTTCGCAAGGAACTTCCTTAGGATCGATTACTTCCACTTTCAGGGCTGCTTTCAAGGATTCTCCTGCATCTTTCGCTGTGGACGAAATTTTCCCTTCGGCCTGCTTCTCTGGCTTATAAAACTGCTGCAGGTACGGGTAGCCAAATTTCAATCCATACAGACATACTGCTACCACAACAACACTACGCGTGAAGTGCTCCTTCGGGATATTGTACTTGGCAGCAGTGGTGTCAATGTATTTCGATATCACAGTCGGCATTTTGCTAGTAGGTTTCTGTATTCCTCAAGAAACAACGCCTCAGGCGTAAGCTATAATCTTTTTGGCTGATACAAAAATCTAAACACACACACGATCCATGTTATTTACACACAACTTTTGCACAAAAAAGGAAACATTTGCCTAGGAATACGCCAAAGAGTTAACATTTCGCCCCACAGTAGTATGAATCCGCATAAGTAACAATAACACTCGCTGCTGATACGGAGCAGGCAAGGGCATACCCGAACGATAAGCCCTTCCTACCCCTACTGCCCCCACTACTACCCGACCCAACTAGTCGACCTAACGTTTGCGGCCGAGACAAGCGACTGCAGCCGCCCGCTGTCACAAATCGACTGCATAGGTATGGTCATAACGGGACTTAGTTGGAAAAAATGTAACTTAGAAAAAGGAGCGCCCCTGCCCTTTTGGTGCACCTGCTGGGAAATTAGCTCTCTCACTTTGCAATCATTTGCGGGTAACAGCCCTTCGTATTTTTTTTCGCCTCGTTAATTTTAGGAAGCCTAAAAGTGATGTTGTTGTCGAAGCCATTGCCAAACTCAAAGAGTAATGACTAAGTATATCAAAGTTCACCCCTGGATGGCGCAATTTCTTTATAATATTCCAACAAATAAATTAACGCATTGGCCAAAGTGTCTTTAATGGTAAATATCTCTAACGATTCATGCGATCGTCGGAAAAAATGAAGACGATGAGAAAGGTATGTACATGCGCCGAAAAAATAAGACATAAAAGGTATAAGAAAGTAGAGAAAGCCTTAAGGAGACTCGTTCTATCTGACCTAGCTTCGTCATGGAGCCGTGTTAAGTAGGACTTCCTCAGTAAAAGTGACTGTATTTTCCGTTTAAGAAGTGTTACTGAAAGTTTCAAACGAAGTGCCGCCGTAGAAGGAGACTGATCTTTCTTCAGTGCTGCATGCTGGTGAAATTTCGTCATTCGAGGGAAACGCTTGTCGCAAGGAATTATTGCCAGCATAAATTGGAAAAATGATCATTTAATGTTCGGGTTAAAATAATTTCATTCGGAATGGTAGTTGTTGTGCCTCTGTCCATTGGTGTGTGCGTGCCAAGGGTTTAAACTAAGAGATCTCTTGCACCCTGTAGAAGCAATCCTAAAATTATACACCCCCCCAAGCGCGGTCGAATAATGTTATTCTGATCCCTTATCGTTTGTGGAAAAAAATGACAACTTAAATCTAACTGTTCTACACTTAACCTCTCCAATTTTATTTACACGATCTCTATTAACGCAGTGCTTTGAACCTAATTATACATTTTCAGCATCATCGCTAAAGAGAGGTCCTTCCAATTTACGCAAGGGATTTAACCAGTAGTTTAACCTTCGCTCCGTGAGTGATTCCCAGCCTAGCTCCTCTAATATTTTGGTTTCGCTATTAAGTCTATCATGACAATATTTTACAAATCTAGCTCCTCTACGCTGCACGCGATCACATTCGGAAATCAATCCAACTTCGTCAGGATCCCATATACTAGCAGCATATTCTAAATAAGAGTCCTCTGACCTTTTCGGCACATTTCCCCAACACTTTTCTAATAAATTCTAATGTGTTGATAGCTTATCAGCATATTCCCCGTATGTTTCACCCAGGAGAGGTTGTGAGTGAGGTTAACGCCTGAGTACGATTGCTAAGTATTTAATCGAGTCCACATATTGCATTTATGTGTTCCTGATGCTTTAGGCGTGCGTGAGGGAACTACTCGTATTCCAAAAAATAATAACTACGCTCTTTTAAAAGTTCAATTCTAATTTTCCAGTGTCACAACAAGGCTGTGTAACGTTCGGGTCATCTGCTTAAGTTGTTTCATCCTCGGTATTACAATGCAACAATTTCAGAGTTAGTTACGGCAAAGTTACAAAGTTTCAAAGTCACTGTTGCGCATTCTCCCGCAGTTTCTTGAAATTTCTCGGTATTACCCTGTATACACACACACACATATATATATATATATATATATATATATATAAAAAAAACACAGTAATCAACCCGAAGGTCGGTTTAGTAGGTGATGGTAGAGCTCACCCATGTACCAAGCCCGACGGCGTGTGAAATTCACACATCAGGGTAGGGGGGCCAGTTCCTTTCCCTGTGCCGGTTATGGTTTCCCAGGAAGATCTGGTACCCGAAAAATCAACTAGCTTGGGTGGAGCTGTAGGTGCCCAAAGTGCCTTGCCCGGGAATCGAACCCGGGACCCTCCGGTCAGTAGTCCAACGCTCTACCCACTAGACCACCGCGACCCAGTATATATATATATATAAATAACACTGATCTCACAAAATCTTCCGGAAAGATTCCTTCCTCATAGATACTACGAATCAGTCCATATAGGGCCTTCTTCCCACCTTTCCCTAATTATTTCAACATTTCTACAGGAATATTGTCCACCCCCACAGCCTTATTTGCTTTCATCTCCTTTAATGCCCTTTCTATTTCATCGTCGAGTATGCCTGGACCTAAGCTATCTTCTTCTACGTCATGTTCCTTTTCTATGTCTAACCTTGTCGGCCTAAGTTCTCTACCATACAGTATTTCTATATATTCCTTCCATCTCTCTTGGATTTTTTCTGGTTCAACTATTATCTTACCCCACTCATCTTTAACTGTTAGGAAAGATCTTACCTCGTTACTTCCCGATAAAAACTTAACCTTGCTGTATAGCGCACCAATTTCATCCTTCCTCTAAAATCGTTCAATATCCTCACATTGCATTTTCCACCATTCTTCTTTTGCTTTATTTGTTGCCCATCTCAATTTATTATTCAACTCTTTGTACTTCATTTTACCTAACTCAGTGTTTACATTATTCTTTCTTATTCTCTTCCCATCTTCGAAATCATATCATCTGTGATCCATGGTTTCACTATCCTTTTCCTGATAACGTTTCCTATAATGTCTTTTTAGGCTTTCGATATCACTCTCTTGATATATTCCCATTTTTCTTCGATAGTATTCAGCTCTTTACCGGCATCCATGATTTTCTCTACAGCCTGCTCATACTCCTTCCTCGTTAATCCATTTAATGTCGACTTTTCTTTAGACTTCAAGAGCAGATTTCGGGAGTGCGATGGCAGTCCGTCATCGCGGTTGCCTCCAGCAAACTTCTCCTCCAACCACTTTTGGTTCAAATAATTTGTGAAACAAGTAAGAAAATAGAATAGATAAAGAAACGGTAGTTATCTAGGGCACGACCTGATTGTCAGCTGCTGTCTGGCAGGGGCTGCCTTCACAGCTGTATAGAGTCAACGACCATAGCACAGTGCTCCACAGCGCTACCCTCTGGAACAATGGGCCTGACGCGGGAGCGACGAGTCGAGTGGACTGGGTTATTTATTTATTTATTATCGTCTTAATTGGGCGAGGTTGAGACTAAATAGTCCCTTCTTCCACCTAACCCTTACATTACATACATTACATTGAAGACAATTACATACAGCCAAGCCCTGGATGGAGAAAAATCCACCCAGACGGGAATCGAACCCGTGACCTCTCAGTTGGTAGACGAGGACGTTACCCCGCCGCCACCGGGGCCGGCCGGTTAAAGACTTTATGAATGGTCGTGTACAAAGAGTAGACATAGATGGCGTTTGCTCTAATACAGTGGAAGTCATTTCAAGTGCTCATCAGGAATTGGTATCGACCTCTCTTACTTCTTCTTTAAGTAAACGACATTAACTCCGTTTATAGAAGCAAGACATTTATTTACTGACGATGCCGTGAAATATATATATATATATATATATATATATATATATATATATATATATATATATATATATATATAATTAGGTAATCTACCGGTTAAGGTAGGTTTTTGGATGGACACAACTATCAAATAAACATTTTGTGACTCCCCACCTAGCAAACTAATCTATATCAGGTCCCTCTTCATCTCTGTATAAATATATTTAAATAGAATTTGGACGGGACAATAGAACACAGAATAAAATAGATAACACGCAAAAGAACACTCACATTGTAGATTGCTCAATCTTTAGGCCTACTCCGAGGCCTTCTTCAGTCTGACCTAAAGAAGGCCTCGGAGTAGGCCGAAAGCTTAAACAATCTACAATGTGAGTGCCCCTTTACGTGTTATTTATTTTATTGTTTTCTATTGTGCAGTCCAAATGGTATATTGCTCTCGTGAGTGCTTCCACATCATATATATATATATAACTTAGACAGCAACACCCAATATGAGAACACATAAAAGGAACACTCACACGTCATTTCTGGATAATTTCGACCTAATTGTGCTCCGTCTTCCTCGGAAGAATAGTTAGGACTGATATATATATATATATATATATATATATATATATATATATATAATTAGGTAATCTACCGGTTAAGGTAGGTTTTTGGATGGACACAACTATCAAATAAACATTTTGTGACTCCCCACCTACCAAACTAATCTATATCAGGTCCCTCTTCATCTCGGCGTACTTCTTTCCTCCCTTCATCCCGTCCAACATCCCTATATATATATATATATATATATATATATATATATATATATATATATATATATATATATATATATATATATATATATATATATTCTTTCTTATTCTCTTCCCATCTTCGAAATCATATCATCTGTGATCCATGGTTTCACTATCCTTTTCCTGATAACGTTTCCTATAATGTCTTTTTAGGCTTTCGATATCACTCTCTTGATATATTCCCATTTTTCTTCGATAGTATTCAGCTCTTTACCGGCATCCATGATTTTCTCTACAGCCTGCTCATACTCCTTCCTCGTTAATCCATTTAATGCTTCTACATTCCATTTTCCAACCCGCCGCCCTTGCCTTATCTTCTTGAAACGGACGTTACATTTCAAAACAACTAAATTGTGGTCAGAGTCCGCATCCACTCCTGGGAAACTGTGCGAATTTATCACACACACATACACACATATATATTTGTTTCAAAATATATAGAAATATGTATATATATCTTTACATACATAAAAATAAAAAATATAAATGTATATATTTCTCCCCCGTCGTCATCAGAATTCAGTCAGATTCTGATGACGACGGCAGGGCCGTCGTAACGTCAATACACACTGTAAGTGTCCTTAATTTATTTTTCTGTGCGCTGACTATTTTGTATCCGTGTTTGTGCGCCGCCGGAGAGCGTCAACTTCAAAGATATATTTCAATATATATATAAAAAACACAGTAATCAACCCGAAGGTCGGTTTAGTAGGTGATGGTAGAGCTCACCCATGTACCAAGCCCGACGGCGTGTGAATATAGTATTCACACATCAGGGTAGGGGGGCCAGTTCCTTTCCCTGTGCCGGTTATGGTTTCCCAGGAAGACCTGGTACCCGAAAAATCAACTAGCTTGGGTGGAGCTGCAGGTGCCCAAAGTGCCTTGCCCGGGAATCGAACCCGGGACCCTCCGGTCAGTAGTCCAACGCTCTACCCACTAGACCACCGCGACCCACCAATATATATATATATATATATATATATATATATATATATATATATCAGGTATACATGCCACCGAGCAACCACAAGGAGGAAGAAGTCGATAGGATGTATGATGAGTTAGAGGATATCATCATATTATCATATCATCATATATATCCCTCCCATGGACTACAAGCTTGTCGTGGTGGAAGGGCTTGTGTGTTCCGATGACCCCAAGAGCTGTGCTGGCGGGTGTAATAATAATTACTCCCGGAAGGGCCACCCATGCCAGATAGGTCGAAGGTTAGGAGCCAGACGAAAGGTAGTCCACGCAGCGTCAGTTCCTCAGTGAGGCGGCTGCAATGGCGTCTGACCCCAGTGGGGCGGCCATTAAGTGATGGTGTCACGTTAAAAACACTGTTGAGGAAGGCAACGGGAAACCTCCTCAATTATTTTTCCCAAGAAAATAATGATGGAAAACATAGAAAAATTAAGGCCTGCCAACTGCAGGACTCGGCCCAAGGGGCCGTGCGTCCTGCCCGGCAGCGGGGTAGGTAAGGCTTCAGCGGTCTTCATCCCACGAAACCCTTGCAGGGAAGAAATAACTGCAGCAGGACAGAAGACGCAGAAGAAGACGAAAGTAGTTAGAATAGGAACATGTAACGTCAGGACAATGTTGAGGAGAGGCAAATTAGAGAATATTAAGCGAGAGATGGAAAGAGGTAATATAGATGTTTTAGGTCTCTGCGAGGTGAGATGGAAGGATGGCGGGGATTATTATTATTAGGTAATCTACCGTTGAAGGTAAGTTTTTGGATGGACACAACTATCAAATAACATTTTGTGACTCCTCACCTAGCAAACTAATCTATATCAGGCCCCTCTTCATCTCGGTGTACTTCTTTCCTCCCTTCATCCCGTCCAACATCCCTATCCTGTTCCTGCCCGTACCTCGCTTGCCCAACATTCTCCCCTCTATTACCTTCTTCAACATTCCACTACCACTCAAGTCGCCTTTCATCCATTTTTCCTGCCTCCGTAGGATTTCTCTCAACAAACCCCTCTCCTCCCCCACCATCTCCAGTACTTCCTCATTTGTTTTCCTTTCGGTCTATTTCACCTTCTCCATTCTTCTCCACACCCACATTTCAAAAGCCTCCAATCTACGTCTATCCTCCTGCTTCAGTGACCACGTTTCCGCACCATACATAGCTACGCTCCATATCAGAGTTTTTACGAGTCTTGTCTTAACATCTCTACTCAACGTCCCCGTCATCAACTCGCTCCTCCTTGAGAAAGCCTCCTTGCCTAGCGCAAATCTTCTCCTTACGTCCCTACCACTTTAACCGTATTGGTCCAAAACACTTCCGAGATATGTAAATTGCTCTACCTGCTCTATTTTTTCCCCGCCTATTTTAATATTTAGCTTAGCCTTTTTCTTTCTGGAAAATCGCATAACCTTTGTTTTATTAATGTTGGTTCTCATCCCATATTTATCGCACTGAACTTCCAATTCACTCAGCAATGCTTGCAACCCCTCGGCTGACTGAGCGACTAATGCTTAGCGGGGATTACTGGAGTGATAATTATAGAATGATATACAGCGTCGGGGACGAGAGCCAACGAGAGGCGGCCATAATATTAAATAAAGAAGTAAGAAGAAGCGTAGTCAACATAGAGCAAGCAACGGATAGAATATTGCTCGTAGAGATTAAAGCTGAACCGACGAACATAGTCATTGTTCAGGTATACATGCCACCGCGCAACCACAAGGAGGAAGAAGTCGATAGGATGTACGATGGGTTAGAGGATATAATCGCGTGTGTTTCTGCATGGAAAAATTTGATAGTGATGTTGGATTAGAATGCGACGGTAGGCGAAGAAAGAGATGGTGATGAAGTGGGGGACTACGGTTTAGGCACGAGGAATGACCGCGGGGGAAAGGCAATTAAGTTCAGCAGGAGACATGGGTTAGTCATCACAAACACATATTTTAGACACCATAAAAGGCGTAGGTATACAGGGTTCGTCCGGAAAATAAGTGTCTTGGCAAATAAGTCTTTTTTGACAAAAGGGGAGTCGTCCACTACGAATTTGTACCTGAACGACAAACTGTTAATGCTGAATTTTACGTCCAAGTGCTCGACAGGCTTCGAAAAAGAGTCGCCCGCGTCCGGCCAGCGATCAAAAACATCTGGCGGCTGCATCACGGCAATGCGCCGTTTCACACCGCGCTTGTCGTGTCGGACTTCTTGGCCAAGCACGGCGTAGCAACGCTGCCGCAACCGCCCTACAGCCCGGGCTTGGCACCACCGGACTTCTTTCTGTTCCCGAAGATATAGAGGAGTTTGAAAGGAACGCGATACGGGACTTTGGATGCCGTCAAAGAGGCCGTGACGACGTGTCTTCGAGAGGTTCCCGATGATGCCTTCGCGGGAGCGTTCCAGGAATGGGAACGCCGCTGGAACAAGTGTATCGACTCACAAGGGTCCTATTTTGAGGAATATTAGCTTAAGATATGTAAAAGTGTGATACATTTTTTTTCCTGACCTCAGTACACTCATTTTCCGGACGAACCCTGTACAATGAAAAAATCCAGGTGACTCAGAAAGGTATTAGATAGATTATATTCTGGTTAGGCACAGGTTTAGGAACAGTGTGATAAATTTGCACAATTTCCCACGAGCGGATGCGGACTCTGACCACAGTTCAGTTGTTATGAAATGGAGTGTCCATTTCAAAAAGATAAGTTAGTGGCGGCGGTTTAGGAGCTGGAATGTAGAAGCATTAAATGGATTAAAAAGGAAGGAATATTAGCAGGCTGTAGAGAAAATCATGGATGACGGTAAAGAACTGAGTACTATCGAAGAAAAATGGGAATGTATCAAGAAAGTAACATCGAAAGCCGCAAGAGACACTATAGGAATCGTTAACGGGAAGAGAAAAAGGAAACCATAGGTAACGGATGAGATGATTACAAAGATGGATACGAGAAGAAAAGGGAAGAATGTAAAAACACAGAGTTAGGCAAATGGAAGTACAAAAAGTTAAACAATAAATTGAGACGTGCAACAAATAAAAAAAAAGAGGCATGGGGCAGTGCGAGAATATGGAAGGTTTACAGAGCAAGGGTGAAATTGGTGTGCTTTACAGCAAGGTTATAAATCACTATCGGGAAGTAAGAAGGAAAGCTCTGTACTATCAGTTACAGATAAGTGGGGTAAGATAATAGTTGACTCAGTAAAAGTCCAAGAGAGATGAAAGAAATATATGGTGATGGAAGGACTGTATGGTAAAGAACTTAGTTCAACAAGATTAGACATAGAAAAGGAACATGACGTAGAGGAGGATAGCTTGGGTCCAGGCATACTCGACGATGAGATAGGAAGGACAATGATGGAGATTAAATCAAATAAGGCCGTGGAGACATTCCTGCGGAATTATTGAAATGTTTAGAAAAATGTGGGAATAACAATGAAATGCTGTGGAACTGTGCTTGATATAAGAGGCATGGGAGGAAATGGAGGTAGGAATGAAAGTCGGGGGGGAATTCGTAAAGTCAGTTAGGCTTGCTGATGCAAGCTTTAGTTTGTCAGTCAGCCAAGGGTTTGCAAGCATTGCTGAGTGAGTTGGAAATTCAGTGCGACTGATATGGGACGAGAATCAATGTTGATAAAAAAAGGTTATGCGACTTTCCAGAGGGGCGAAGGCTTAACATTAAAATAGGAGGGCAAAAACTAGAGCAGGTAGAACAGTTTACTTATATCGGAAGTGGTTTGGACCAACATGGTCAAAGTAGTAGGGACATAAGGAAAAGAGATAAACTTTCACTCTGTTGACAGAGTAGTCGAAGAATTTTCAATTTATTTTATGAATGAAAGAATAAACACACATATTCACGCGTCCGGCAGACTATAAATCTTAAATCAAACATTGAGTAACTCATTGTAAAACAAAACACGAGGGAAAACAACGTGCTGGATGTTAAAATATACTGAGGAGTAAAATACTACCTTGATCAAAAAGTTCCCGGAATTTATTCAGAAAATTAAAAATACAAGTTTATTCATCTAAATCTATATTGTCCCCTTCAAAGTAATCCCCATCGACTGCAACACACTTATGCCAGCGCTTGATCCAATCCTCGAAACATTTTTTATATTCGGTTTTCGGTATGTCCATCAGTGCTTCCTGCGATTTTTCCATTACTTCCTCTCGGCTGCTAAAACGCGTTCCCCGTAATGGTTTTTTAACTCGATTGAACAGAAAGAAGTCACAGGGAGCCAAATCAGGTGAATGCGGTGGCTGTTGGATGGTATTTGTTGCATTTTTCGTCAAAAAATTACGAATAATGATAGCACTGTGCGACGGTCTCGACGCACTGTGCGACGATTTCTGGTCTCTTTCGGCGAATTGCTTCACGCAAACGTCTCATAACGCCCAAATAATACTCTTTGTTTACTGTCTGGCCTTCTGGCAAAAATTCATGATGCACTACACCGTTGTAATCCATGAAAACCGTCAGCATTGCCTTCTTTTTTGACTGAAAACGACGTGGTTTTTTTGGTCTCGGCTCATTTGGTGAACGCCATTCACTTGCCTGATGTCTGGATTGCGTGTCGTACTCATAAACCCACGTCTCGTCTCCAGTAATGATCCTTTTGATGAATGTGGGATCGGATTCAGCCTCGCAAATCATGTCTTTTGCGACGTCAACACGGTCTCTTTTTTGCATGAAATTGAGGTCTTTTGGCACCAACTTTGCTGCTACACGACGGAAACCCAAATCATTAACCACATTGTCTTGGGCGGATCCATAGGCAATGATCAAGTCCTCCGCTATTTCTCTGATGGTTAATTTGCGGTTATTGACCAACATTTCTTTTACTTTATCAATTTTTTCACCGACTTTCGATGTCGATGGTCTGCCACTGCGTTCATCATCTTCGATTGACTCACGACCACTTCTGAACCGCTCGTGCCACTGGTAAACGACCGTTTTTTTTAGAGAATCGTTGCCGAAACACTTTTCCAACATTTCCAACGTCCGTGCGCCACTAAATCCGTTTTTTACGCAAAATTTAATACAAGTTCGTTGTTGCAAATTTAAATCCATTTCTGCAATTGTAAAAAATCGCCAACACACACAGAGATAGATGTACTCTTGGCTACGTAACTTTTGCAAATGTCAAGTTATGACACTAAGATTTAAAGGGAATATCAACAACAGATGTACCAATTTAACAAAAAAAAAACAGAACTCAAATCGGAACGATGGGAGCGCCACACGGTGGTTATTCCGGGAACTTTTTGTTCAAGGTAGTATGTTAGTTGACCATCGCCTGTTAAAAGAAAACTTCCAGGAAGAACAATTACTAGAGAAGTAGGGAATAATACCGATGAAGAAGTAAGCCAAAGAAGATACAACTTAGATGTCATAGAACAAGTAAGTGCGTGTGTTGTCAAAGTTGGCAAAACATTAAGTGTGTTCACCTTACCAATTCCGACTAGATGACAACCTACTCTGCCGACAAACAATGAGAAATGAAGAGGATCTATACATACGCATATCCCTGTGAAAGTAGCTACGAGTCTGGACCGTTAGACTATGGAAATGAAAAAGGAAAGAAAAGAATGGAAATATCGATAAAATCTCGAGATAATAAGGGAAATGAAGGAGAAAGGGCATAATTACAATTGAACACGAAACCAGGCAATGATAAGGTTGCATATTCCGAAGCATAAGCGAGGATGTGTACAAAAGTACGTATAGCTAAAAAAAGAATGCTTGTTGGGAAAAGAAATGCAGGAACAGAAGTATAGAAAGTTGGTTACTTCTTAAGGTTATTGAGGAAGAATAGAAGAAAGGGAGAACTGATGGTGAAGAGAAATGGGAGACAGACTTCAAATGATTATAAACAGAGGGCAGAAAAGGACCTGAAAATGAAGTTCATATGCAATGCATCATAACTGTTTGGTTCGCCTACAGTAGTGCAATGCAGTGCTGTCAGAGGGGCCTGTAAATGGACGAGCTGCGGGCCCTGGAGAAATCCTTGAGAATTATTAAAACATGGCAAAGAATTTCTATAGACCAAATTAACTGTATAACAACTGCCAAAATGGAGTAGAAGTTCGGAAGAATTGTCATGGTCTCGACATTATACGAAAAAGGCGGTATGAACGGTTGCAACAATTATCGTCAATCTTAGCAGAGTCCGTATTCAGAACATACTTATAGATTACAAGATTGCTTGCATAAATATAAGAAGGGAGCAGGAAGATTTGGGATTAGAGAGGGAAGGTCTGACACACACCATCTAATCTGGGTAAAACAACGGACAAAAAAGGCGTTTTAAATTACTAAATTGGTTTTATATAGATCGTAAAAAAGTGTACATAACATTACTGTGAACAGGAATTAGGAGAACAGAGGTAAATATAAATATAACGAGGGTAATTACGAATGAACGTAGAAACGCTGGGAAAAGTGTACCGAGCCAAAGGGAGGCTACGTTGAAAAATTAAAAAAGTCTACCAAAATACTAAATACCTCTAAGGGCTTGTTGAACGACCTAACAACACACTAGGCAACTAAGAATAAAACGAGAAAGAGGTTATCCGACCGAGCCAGGGGACTGCTTCGCTCGGATAACCTCTTTCTTTTTTTAGTAGATTTCTCAGCTGGTGTTATTCCGATCCCTTATCGTTCGTGTAAAGAATGACATCTTAAATCTCTCTGTTCTATAAATGAGGCCTAACCAGCGAAAGATAACATTGCTCTTTAACCTTCTCTTCACATCTCTCCAGTACTCTTCTAATAAATCCTAATTTTTTGTTAGCTTGTCCACATTCCCCGTATGTGTGTGTTCTACCCAGGAGAAGTCGTGAGCGAGGGTAACGCTTAGGTATTTAAATGAGTCTACACAATTGCGGTGTTCCCGGTGCAGTAGGCCTTGGGGGTGGGGGGAGCGAATCCTCTTTTTTTCCAAATTTTCAGAAACACGAATTTAATGATTTCTACACTTTGAAATTTCTGCAATTTATTTCACTCCAGCGCATAACTCAGTTAAAAGTTACTGTCGCGGCATCTCCCACAGTGTTTTTAATTTGTCTAAGGTAAACACTTAGAAGTTAATTCTAATAGCCAAGTGTCGCATCAACATACGGATTTTTAATCTCAAGCGTAACTTTATGGAATTTACTCAACATACTCGCATACATGTGAAAGAAATAACTTTGTAATCCCACACGAACTTCATTTAAACCACGACACCTGCTCGTAGGTTTCGAAATTGGACGTCACCATCAGGCAACCGGACAACGACGTCCAGCGTCGAAACCCATGTCGTTTTTCAATAAAATTCGTGCGGAATTACCAGGTTACTTCTTTCATTTCAAAACGTTTTAAGACGTTAAGGCCATTAAGATATTTTATACTCAAGATTACGGATATCTCGATAAACCATCCTGTCGTCGGAAAACAATCGTATCTTTCTTTTAACCACGGAGTTGATGTCGTTAATGTAAAGAAGGAGTAAAAGGTCCGATAGCACTTCCCTGGGGAACACCTGAAGTGACTTAAACTACATTTGAGTTTCGTGCATAATAATAAATAGCCAGTTGATTTTTTTCATTAGTTAACCAGGTCAGTGACATCAATTTGCACGATAATGCGGCGCTCGTTGAGCCCAAGGAGTTATTATTTATTAAATTGGCATTGTTTACTTATCATTATTTCAGTGTTTTAAAGTAGCCCTTGTTTAAAATTTTTTGACATTTTCAAAAGAAGTAGGATGGCTTCTATTGGTTCTTTTGTCACGATGCAGGCCTGCACCGGTGAATGCGTGGCTCTTAAGGGCTGTAAAATATTCGGGTCAAAATTAGTCTAGTGTGTATTCACCCCCTGCCACACACCCTAGCGGTGGCTTGCAGGGTACTAAAATAAAAAAAAATACAAACACCATCCAGGACTGCCCACTGAACGCGATCATTCAAAAAGTCTAGTCCAGGATGTTTTTATCTATGCCATGACATTCCCTTTATAATATTACTCATTAAAACAACTTTATTCTTTAAATGTAGTTGGTTAACATTTAATTAATGGCGTGGTGTGAATGTTTACTGTAGCTAAGAAAGAAAGATTTTACTTAGGAAGAAAGCAATATTCATTGCCGGTGCAAATCAATGAAGAAGTTGGTCCTCAAGTGTGTATTTTTCTTCGTGAGATTTAAACCCAGTGGTTCTATCTGAGCTATTAATTATCAGATGGCTTTAAATTAAAAACGAGGCAGGCATCAATTATTGCCAAACGGATTTGAGTGAGGACGCGTGTTCCCTTCAAGAAGAGACTGGAGATCCAAGAAGAGTAGGACTGAGGTGATTCCGGGTAATGGTTTGGAAAGCGTTTGGTGCTCAATTAAAAGTCCTCAACCCAAAAGAATTCATGTATGCGCACTTTACAGACAGCCGGACGACATAGATAATTCAAACTAGAATTAGATCAGCAAATCAAAGGTTTTTTATTCCAACACAATGATCGCCACGTTATAATCGGTGGAGATTTCAATGTTTCTTCTACAGTATTGACTGGAGCACATGTAGTTTTAAAACGGGCGGTAAAGACAAATATATCTGCGATTCGCTATTGAATTCTTTTATGTTGAACTCATTGCATCAAGTTGTCACTTCATGAACTAGGGGCGTAATATTCTTGATTTGTTTGCGACGTACATATCCGAAAAAATTATAACTATAGAAACTATAAAAGAAAGTAGTGACCACAGGGCAGTAAATGCTGAGTTTTCGTACACGGAGTCCGAAAGAAGAAGCCTAAAAGGAAAATTTACTTGTTTAAAGAAGGCGACTACAGTGGCCTAAGTTACAGAATCTAAAGCTACAGAATCAATTGGCTAGTTTTAAGAAAGATAGTAATTACCGAAATACTGAGAATACGTACCGCTACGAGCCACCGCAAGGTTCATTCCAAGTAAACCACAGTAATCAACCCGAAGGTCGGTTTGGCAGGTGATGGTAGAGTTCACTCAATACTAAGCCCGACGGCGTGAGGTATATTCACACATCAGGGTAGGGGGTCAGTTCCTTTCCCTTTGCCGGTTATGGTTTCCCAGGAAGACCTGGTACCCGAAAAATCACATAGCTTGGGCGGAGCTGCAGGTGCCCAGAGTGACTTGCCCGGGAATCAAACCCGGACCCCTTCGGTCAGTAGTCCAACGTTCTACCCCCTGGACTGCCGCGACCAATATTCCATATAAATTTATGAAAAATAACGTTATACCTATATGGTACAAGGCGGATATTAGGAAATCATTACGACATCAAGGACTTATATATGTTAGGAATGATACCTCCTGCGAAAAAAGGAATGAGATCAATTTTGATTACAAGATATCTCGGGCGAATGCCAAGGAGTAATTTGGAGGAAGGCGTTGAGGTAATTCAAAAGGAAATAGCAGCGGAATATTTGAAAGAGAGCCCGAAAACAATTTGGTCGTACGTCAGAGAATTTTAGGGAAATAAGTCAACAGTTAATCTACTCAAAAACGATAAAGATGGAAGAGTGACCAGCAGTTCGTAAAAGGCTAACTTATTAAATTCCTTCTTTCAAAGAGTCTTCACCGATGTCTCATTGAATACCTACGATAGATTACCAAATCGTTTCAGCCAACCGATGCCCTAAGTTGAAATCTCATTTGAAGGAATAGGACGTTCGCTGAAAAATATTAAGGTTAATAAATCCTCCGAGTCCGATCAAATTCCCGCTTGTATACTTAAGGATCTACCGTCAGAAATTGCACCGTATCTATAAATCATACTTGAGAAGTTTCTGGTGGATCACAAGGTTCCCAGTGATTGAAAAAGTAACACCAAGTATACTAAAGTAACACCAATATTTAAAAACGGAGACAAGGAGGAACCGAGTAATTACATACCTGTTTACGTCACATCCATTTTATGCAAAGATATGAAACATATAGTCGCTATTTGCATCATGAGACACCTCATAATCAGATGTTATTAATGAAAAATCATAGTTAATTACCGGCAGAGCTAAAAGCACATATCATAGATAAAAATATCCTAGGTTGGATTAAACACTTTTTGAATAGTAGGGTACAAAGAGTAGTGATAGATGGAGTTGGTTCAAATGCAGTAGAAGTTACTTCAGTTGTTCCCCAGGGAAGTTTTATCGGACCTCTTTTGTTCCTACTTTACGTTTACGACATTGACTCCGTAGTCACTAATACGATACGTTTATTTACCGACAATGAATTGGTTTACCGTGATATCCGTAATCCTGAGGACAAAGCAGCTCTATCAGATGACCTTGAGGCTATACATTGCTGGTACGACATTTGGCAATTAGAATTAAACTTTCAAAAGTGCCAAGTGATGAATTTTTGGAAGGTGAGCAATTCCCTCCCGTACGCCTAATGCTGGGAACCGGGAACACCGAAATGGATAATGTGGACTTTGGCGTTACCCTCACTCACTAACTCAAGACCTCTCCTGGGCGAAACACATAATAGGGGAATATGTAAGCAAGCTAACAAAAAATTAGAATTTATTGGAAGAGTACTGGGTGAATGTGAGGAAAAGGTCGAAGAGAAATGTTATCTATCATTGGTTAGGCCTCTTATTTAGAATATGCTGCAAATACGAGCATATGGGATCCTCACGAAGTTGGATTGATTGCCGAATTGGATCGCGTGCATCGTAGAGGAGATAGATATGTAAAACGTTGCTAAGATAAACTGAGTAGCGTATCCAAAATATTAGAGCAGCTAGGCTGGGAATCACTCACGGAGCGAAGGTTACAATTGGAGAGATAGTGTGGAGAACAGATGAATTTAAGATGTCATTTTTTCTAAGAACGATAAGGGATCAGAATAATATTGTCCGCCCGCGGTAGGAGTAAAAATATTCGGGTCAAAATTACTCCGGTGTGTATTCACCCCCTGCCGCACACCATGACTGTGGCTCGTAGGGTACTAAAAATACTAATACAAAAATATAAGCACTACATTTTTAAAGGCAGTTTGCGAGGTCGTGTATTTATTCCAAAGAAGAAAATTAAGTTGATAAACTTCCTTCTTAAAAACTAGTTTTATAAGTTGGAATCTTCGGTCATATTTAAAAAAAATGCATTTTCATTGAGTATACGATCGTCTTTCGTGGGAATCCATGTTTAATAGAAATTTTTGGAAATAAATTGAGTAAAAACTAGCTTTGATCTAACTAGTTTATGAGGAAAAGTTATTAAAACCTCTAATGTGCACGAAGCTTTGTTTTGCCATTAATGATTTGGTGAAATTTTCAGAGTTCCTGGGTATTTCGACTAAAGAGCCGAACCACATTACATTCACCGCGCAGTGTCCCACAGACACAATGGATAACAGCCGGTGCTGCACTCGGTTTCAAGGAACGTCAGTATCGCCACGGGTCATTACGGGGCCGCCAATCAACCGACTGCGCATATCATGAATGTTGCTGACAAGAGCGGAGTAACTGACCCAATTCAGGGCGCGACGAACGAGGGCGCTCAGGTGGCCGGCATTCGGGGGTTCAGGGAGCGAAGTCTTAGCGGTGAGTTTATCATGTGCTGCTTGTCGCTGTTTAGTGCTTGACCTAGGAAGACACATTGCACAGAGGGTCCACTGAAGTAATCTCCACCTTGCCGAACGACAAATGGTTGATTTCGGCGTCGGGGTTTCACGGGATGGGGTACTCCTGCGTGCATACCTTCGCCGCAGAGCCCGTCCCCATCCATTAGTGTATTTGTATTTTTTTAGTACCCTTCAAGCCACCACTTGGGTGTGTGGCAGGGGGTTTAACCGAACTAATTTTGAACCAGACTAATTTTGACCCGAATATTTTTACCCCTAGCGTGTTATTGTGAATAATCCCACAATGTTATTATGATCCCCTATCCTTCGTTGAAAAAATGACAACTGTTCTACATTTAATCTATATAATTTTATTAGTATGATGTCTCCCAGTAGGATGGGGATAATGATACATTTTCAACATCATCACTAAAGATACCTCCTTCCAATTTATACGAGAGTTTCAATCTATAATTTAACCTTTGCTCCATTAAATGATTCCCAGACTAGCTGCTTTAATAGTTTGAATACGCTACCAAGTGTATCATAACAACGTTTTACAAATCCACTGCACTGCACGCTGCACGCGATCCAATTCGGCATTCAATCCAACTTCGTGAGCATCTCATTTATACTAGCAGCATATAGTATTCTATAAATGAGGCCTGACCAACGACAGATAACGTATCTCTTTGACCTTTTCATCACATTTACCAAGTACTCTTCTAATAGATCCTGATTTATTGTTAACTTGTCCACATATTCCCCTAGTATATGTTCCACCCAGGGGAGGTCGTGAGTGAGGGTAATAACGCCTAGGTATTTAATTGAGTCTATATATTCCATCTCGGTGTTCCCGATGCATTAGGCGTTCGGGTGGGAATTGCTCTTTTTCTAAAAAATCATCACTTCGCACTTTTTTAAGTTTAATTCAAAGTTAGAGTGCGATGGCGCGAGTCCAGATACTTTCCTGTACGCCCAGCCGCATTCCGTCGGCATTCTAGCACCCTTATCTCGGAAGCCAGGAATCTGCGGAAGCCCGTATGAATTTCAAAAGAAAACGACGTTTTTTATGATAAAAAACCATAAAAACACAGTAATCAACCCGAAGGTCGCTTTAGTAGGTGATGCTCGAGTTCACCGAGTAACCTAAGTATACGACGGCGTGTGAAATTCACAAATCAGCAGGGTAAGGAAGGCACAGATCCTTTCCCTGTGCCGGCTACAGTTTCTGAGGAAGATCTACGAGTATTATTATTTTTATTCGGGTCGAAATTAGTCTGGTGTGTATTCGCCCACTGCCACGCACCCTAGCGGTGGCTTACAGGGTATTGAAAATACATAATGAATAAGAAGTTTTTGGATGGACACAAGCTAACAGAGGGTAAATTGACAATTACCCTGATATCTCTGCAAAACACGATCCAGCAACCTACTGTACATCAGGTCCCTCTTCATCTCTGTGTACTTCCTTCCTCCCTTCATCCCGTCCAACATCCCTATCTTGTTCCTACCCTTTCCTCGTTTGATTAACATTCTCCCCTCTATTACTTTCTCTAATATCCCACTACCGCTCAATATGCCTTTCATCCATTTTTCCAGCCTCAATAGGGTTTCTCCCAACAATCCCCTCTCCTTGCCCACCATCCCTAGGACTTCCTCATATGTTTTCCTTTCGGTCCATTTCACCTTCTCCATTCTTCTCCACACCCACATTTCAAAAGCCTCCAATCCCCATCTATCCTTCTGCTTCAGTGGCCATTTTTCCGAGCCGTACATATCAAATAAACCTTTTCCTAACATCCTTACGCAGTTAATTAAAATTGGCAATTTTACACAAAAATAAATTTATTAATACGACCGGTTAATTTTCACCATGGAATCGGGAGTGGGCAACAAAATCAATTTCCTGGATCTAACAATCGAAATTATAAAAACACACATACTTTTTCAATATTTAGAAAACCCACGTACACTGATCAAGTGATACCGTCAGACTCCTGCCACCCCATCACCCACAAACTAGCCAGCTTCAATTCCATGATCCACAGACTAATCAGTATCCCCTTGACCAAATCCAACTTCGAACGAGAGGTCAAAACTATAAAACACATAGCTTTTAAAAACGGTTACCAGGTAAACTTAATAGATAATTTATTAAAGAAAAAACTTATGAAACATGCCCTGAAGTTAAACGTTTCCCTCGCAGTCACCACTGCTTCAGAGCGCAAGTGGTGCAAACTCCCATTCCATAACTCCGTGTCATATAAAATCGCTAACAGGTTTCCCAAAGATCATTTCCGCATTTCATTTTATACCCCCAATAATCTGTTCAAAGCCTTAAGCTCAAATAAAGACCCCATACATTGCAATGACCAAAGTGGTGTATACGAAATTCAGTGTGAGTGTGGAGCTACGTACATTGGCCAGACAGGCAGGAGTTTTTCGACTCGCATCCGTGAACATAGGAAAGGTTTCATCACAGGTCTTATAAATTCTATTTTTGCCAAACATCTTCTTGATTTCAACCATTTTTGTAATTTCAATTTTAAAGTGCTTCACAACCTGACCAAAGGAAAGAAATTAGACGCCATGGAACAGCTGGAAATTTTACATCGGAAGGACTTAGACCTCATCAACGAAGTCCAATTTTCATCTTCACCCTCCCCCCTCCTCTCCATCACCTTCCCTCGACGCGCGTGTTACCAGTGATCCCCTGTCCTTTTCTTTTGGAATTTCCCCCCCGTCCCCCTGTGCACTCTCTGACCATTTTATCCCGAAGAAGGCGGGAAGCTTGTGTCCCCAACCCTTTCTTCCCCCTTCCTTCCTCCCCCCACACTCTCTCGCCGACATTTACAAGTGAAATCCCTACTCCACCCCTTCCTAATCCCTCGCTAGGGATCTCCTTCCCCCCGCCTGCCCCCCCCTTGGAACCATATAGACAATGATCCCAATCTTTACTCCTTTTCACACACTTCTTTGTGAATGGATATCTGCGCGCGGTCAATGAGGGAAAAAACCCCGGTCTCATCCCCTTTCTCCACGGCCCTAGGAGCTTGGCGCCGCACAGAGAGTCCACCCTCAATGAGACAACCCTTCCAGCCAGCTACGAGGTTTTTCCGGACCGTGTTAATTTTTCCCCCCACCCCTTTCTCCTCACCCTCACCTTTTCTCCCCTCTCCTTGTCACCCACGTGGCCCACGTTCCACCTCCCCTCCTTCTTTCCCCCATTTTCCACTACCCTCCCTCACTTGCTTTTCAGCATATATAGTAGGCAATGAGAAATGACTGTTACCAGAAGATGATGTAGTTACATTGAAAACGGTCGTATTAATAAATGTATTTATGTGGAAAATTGCCAATTTTAATTAATCATGATATTCCACCATATCACGCCTGAAACGTCCCTTTTTATCCTTACTTAGCGTTCCTGCCATCAACTCCCTCCTCCGTGTGAAAGTCTCATTGCCTAGTGCATTTTTCTCCTCATTTCCCTACTCTTCTCATTCTACTTTGCCCATTTTGGTCCCAAACTCTTCAGTCCGCTCCAGAAATATCTGTTACCCGATAATTACGCTCGATTGGAGCTGTAGGTGCCCAGAGAGGTGTGTCCGGTAATCGAACCCGGACCATCTGGTCGGCCCGACAGCCCAACCCTGGACTCCCGCTTCCCCCGTCTTTATACTGGATAGAGTATACCTTCCTCCTAGGTCTTTTGTATGTGAAGCCAAGCGAACAAAACCGACTCCAAATCTCTGTAGGCAATGTTCATTAAATCTTTTCCTGGTTGTGAAAGGTGCATCTGACAACCCATTTTGCTACGAAACCTCTTTTATTTCACCCCCATTTCCCACACACCCTAGCGGTGGCTTGCAGGGTACTAAATAGTACAAATACGTTGACGGCGTTAATTCCGTGGTCAAGATTGAGATACGTTTATTAGCGGACGATGCAGTGGTCCCCATGGATGATCTACCTACTGATGAAGGACCTAGTGGGCAGCATGAGGAAGGAAGTTGTGAGGGGGGAATGGAGGTAGCCAGGATGCAGCCGGCGCCCTCTAGAGGGGGAGGGGAAGTGTGAGGCGAAGATGGAATAGGCGTAGTGAACAGCACTTTGGCCAATGGCTAATTAACCAGCTCCGGTTCGCAAAGTTGACACCGCAACAGCAGCAGAGAACTAATGTGGAAGGCCTTGGACTCCTTTCTCAAAGCAACAGGCCCATTTCAATTGCATTATTCATTATTATGAACCACGCCTCCCCTGAAGAGTAGGCATGTTGAATGCTGGGAAACATTTATTCCCATCGGAAGGTTCCTGCTCGAGCAAGCTAGAACATGTGCACGAGGCGTGTTTCATAAACAACGGAGTTTTTTGGAAAGAATTTTATTTATTCGCCAAGTATATCAGTGTTATCCCCATCGAAGTAATCCTCATCTAAAGACACTTATGCCAGCGCAACGAGATGAGGGAAGGGAATCCTTCGAAGGGCGCTTCGTGAGGCTGAATGGAGGCGGGAGAAGCAATAAGTGATTGAATTCATGGAGGGAGGGGGGAAAGGCGAGCACCGGAAATGACGATCGCTCCCGATGACGCGCCTGAAGTAGATTTGTGGGCTTGAGCACGTGGAATGAGACGAGAGGGAGACAAGAGGGCGGAAACAGCAAACCATTTGCTCTTTCGAAATACGACGCAAGCACGGCCAGGAATGGACGAGGGGCCGCGGAAGTGTTCCCTTGCAGCTGGGAGGAACACCCGAGTGTGCGCTGCGCAAGTGAGAAGAATTATTCGCGGTCACTTGTTATCAATTGAGATTGCAGCAGCGGTAGCAACTAATTATGGAAATAAAAGAAATGCCATTTTGATAGAATTCCCTCCAATTCGACTATTCCTCGTAATAATAGATTAATCAAATTAATCAATTAAACTAATCTTGGCCTATTCCGTTCAGTCGTCAGCGCCAACGATGAATACGGAAGAGAGCCCTAAAACAAACTGCCTTTCATTGTCGATGAAAGAGTATCAGTATTCAGATTCATAGTATCTTAACTTCATATAATAATACTGTGGGGAAATCAATTAAAACAGATGAGAAGAGTAACTTGATTTAGAGTAGGTTGCTGGATTGTACTTTGTTAGGAGTCACAAAATATGTATTTGGTAGTAGTGTTCATTCAAAAACCTACCTCATCCAGGAGATTACCTTATAATAAAAAGTCAATTAACGTAGGAATATACTGCGTACCAATTCAATTAATATTCAAACTCAAAAGACGGCATACTAAAACTGTACCCAATCGTCAAAGATAACAATAAAATTATAGGATAAATTGACGAGTATTGGGGTAATGTAAGTGAGAGAGGTCAAAGGGAAATGTTATCTGTCGCTGGTTAGACCTCATTTGTAATGTGCTGCTAGTATATGGGATACTCTCGAAGTTGGATTGATTGCCGAATTAGATCGCGTGCAGCGTAGAGGAGATTGGTAAAACGATACGATAAACGGAGTAGCGTATCCAAAATATTAGAGCAGCTACGCTGGGAATCACTCACGGAGCGATGATTAAATTACAGATTACATCTCTTGCATAAATTCTCACCAGAATTCATCAAATACTCACCAGACTAATTTTTACCCGAATATTTTTATCCTTTCCGCGGTCGAACATTTTTACCATGATCCCTTATCAATCGTGGAAAAAATGACATCTTAAATCTATCTGTTCTACACTCGATCTCTTTGATATTATTGACGTAATGTCGCCTACCGTGGTACGATGGGGGATATGATAAACTTACAAATATTAGAGCGGCTAGACTGGGAATTACTCACGGAGCGAAGGTTAAATTGCAGATTAAATTAATTATTATTAGGTAATCTAACGGTTAAGGTAGGTTTGTGGATGGACACAAATATCAAATAAATATTTTGTAACTCTAAACAAAACCCAATCCAGCAACCTAATCTACATCAGGTCCCTCTTCATCTCTGTATACTTCTTTCCTCCCTTCATCCCGTCCAACATCCCTATCCTGTTCCTGCCCTTTCCTCGTCTGCCTAACATTCTCCCCTCTATTACCCTCTTCAATATCCCACTGACGCTAAATACGCCTTTCATCTATATCTCCTGCCTCCATAGGAAATCTCTCAACAAACCCCTCTCCTCACCCACCATCCCTAGTACTTCCTCACTACTACTTTGACCGTGTTGGTCCAAAACACTTCCGAGATACGTAAACTGTTCTACCTGCTCTATTTTTTCCCCTCCTATTTTAATGTTTAACTTAGGCTTTTACTTTCTGGTAATTCGCATAACATTTGTTTTATTAATATTGATTCTCATCCCATATCTATCGCACTGAACCTCCAATTCACTCAGCAATGCTTGCAACCCCTTGGCTGACTGAGCAACTGATGTTTAGTCATCAGCAAACCTAATCGATTTTACGAATTCCCCTCCGACTTTCATTCCTACCTCCAGTTCTTCCCATGCCTCTTTAATCTTTTCCTCCACATATACGTTGAACAGCACCGGTGACAATGGGCAACCCTGCCTTACACCTCTTACTAACACTGCCCATCCGGACTCTCCGTCCCCCACTCGCACCTGAGCAGTCTGAGACACGTACAGGTTGCGCATCAGTCTCCTGTCCCTACCATACATCCCTATTTTCTGCAAAACACGCATTAGTTTTTCCCAATTCGCTCTATAAAACGCTTTTTCGAAATCTAGAAAACAGGCAAAAACGTCCTGGTTGTATTTTATATTCCTCTCGATTAATGATCTCATTACTGCAATTGCATCACGCGTACCTCTTCCTTTCCTGTACCCAAACTGATCATCCCCTGAGTAATCATTTGCCTTACTCTCTATCCTTTTGTTGATGATCCTGAGAATAACTTTAGCAGCGTGGGATATCAAACTTATTGTTCTGTAATCCTCATATGATGTAGCCTTTGCCTTTTTTGGAATAGGAACTAACACTGATCTCACAAAGTCTTCCGGCAAGATTCCTTCCTCATAGATACTACGAATCAGTCCATATATGGCCTTCTTCTCACCTTTTCCTAACCATTTCAACAGTTCTACCGGAATGTTGTCCACCCCTACAGCCCTATTTGCTTTCATCTCCTTTAATGCCCTTTCTATTTCATCGTCGAGTACGCTTGGACCTAAGCTATCTTCTTCTACGTCATGTTCCTTTTCTATGTCTAACCTTGTCGGCCTAAGTTCTTTACCATATTGTGTTTCTATATATTCCTTCCATCTCTCTTGGATTTTTCCTGGTTCAACTATTATCTTACCCCATTTATCTTTAACTGTTAGCACAGATCTTGCCTTCTTACTTCCCGATAATGCCTTAACCTTGCTGTATAGAGCACCAATTTCACCCTTCTTCTGTAAACTTTCCATATCCTCGCATTGCGTTTTCCACCATTCTTCTTTTGCTTTATTTGTGGCACATCTCAATTTATTATTTAACTCTTTGTACTTCATTTTGCCTAACTCAGTGTTTACATTATTCCATCTTATTCTCTCATCCATCTTCGAAATCATCTCATCTGTGATCCATGGTTTCACTATCCTTTTCCTGTTAACGTTTCCTATAATGTCTTTTTAGGCTTTCGATATCACTCTCTTGATACATTCCCATTTTTCTTCGATAGTATTCAGCTCTTTAACGGCATCCATGATTTTCTCTACAGCCTGCTGGTACTCCTTTCTTGTTAATCTATTTTATGCTTCTACATCATATTTCCTAACCCACTGCCCCTGCATTATCTTGTTGAAACGTACGTTGCATTTCATAACTACTAAATTATGGTCAGAGTCCGCATCCGCTCCTGGGAAACTGTGCGAATTTATTACACTGTTCCTAAACATGTGCCTAACCAGAATATAATCTAACTGATACCTTTCTGAGTCACCTGGCATTTGCCATGTATACCTACGCCTTTTGTGATGTCTAAACCGTGTGTTGGTGATGACTAACCCCTGTATCCTGCAGAAATCACTTGCTTTCCCCCTGCGTTCATTCCTCGTGCCTAACCCATAGTTCCCCACCTCATCACCATCTCTTTCTTCGCCTACCGTCGCATTCCAATCCCCCATCACTATTAAACGTTTCCATGCAGGAACACACGCGTCTATATCCTCTAACCCATCGTACATCCTATCGACTTCTTCCTCCTTGTGGTTGCTCGGTGGCATGTATACCTGAACAATGACCAAGTTCGTCGGCTCTGCTTTGATCTCTACGAGTAAGATTCTATCAGTTTCTTGCTCTATATTGACTACGCTTCTTTCTACCTCTTTATTTAATATTACGGCAACCCCTCGTTGGCTCTCGTCCCCGCCGCTGTATATTATTTTGAAATTATCACTCCAGTAATCCATCCATCCATCTCGCCTCGCATATACCTAAAACATCTATATTACCTCTTTCCATCTCTCGCTTAATATTCTCTAATTTTTCTGTCTTCAACATTGTGCGAACATTCTATGTTCCTATTCTAACTTTTTTCATCTTCTTCTGCGTCTTCTGTTCTGCTGCTGTTATTTTTCCCCTTCAAGGGTTTAGTGGGATGACGACCGCAGAAGGCCCGTCTCCCCCGCTTCCGGGCACGACACACGGCCCCTTGGTTCGAGTCTCGCAGTTTCCAGGACTCAATTTCTGTCTTGTGTCCATCATTTGGTCATGGGAATAATAATTGAGGGGGCTTCCCGTTGCCTTCCTCATTAGTGTTTTGAATATGACACCATCACTTAATGGCCGCCCCACCGGTGTCAGACGCCTTTGCAGCCGCCTCACTGACTGCTGACTACAGACGCTGCTGAACTACCTTTCGTCAGGCTCCTATCCTTCGACCTACTCCACCACGTTAAGTTTGTAGTCCTTGGGAGGGGCAGATTAAATTACTCTTGCATAAATTGTAAGGGTGTCTTTACCGGGGATGTTGAAAATGTGTTATTACCTCATCGTACTACAGTAGGAGAGATCATGTCAATAAAATCAGTGAGATCAAGTGTAGAACAGATAGATTTAGGATGTAATTTTTTGCCACGAACAATAAGGGATCAGAATAAGGTTGCCCGCACTAGGAGGGAAAGGTGTTTTGTGTCAAGTCTGGTGTGTAATCACCCCACGCCACACACCCTAGCGGTGGCCTTCAAGGTACCATGTATGTATATATGTAAAGTGAAAAACAGGAATTATTGCTCTGAAGTAATATAAAATATTTTTACTTAGCATATTTTCTGGATTCGATAGTTAATTTGAAATTCTTCGCTCGTGAGCTTAGCACAATTTACTGAAAGATTCACCGTTGCAAAGTGTTGAAAGTGTTATTAATAAGTGACTCATTGCAGATGCTGGGGTCGTTTTCATTTCTTCCTCCTATAAAGAAATCAGCGGACTGTGCAGCTACAATTCTTTGTATTCGGGTGAATTAATTCTACATATATTCTATACTTTGCCGGCCCCGGTGGCGGCGGGGTAACGTCCTCGTCTACCAACTGAGAGGTCACGGGTTCGATTCCCGTCTGGGTGGATTTTTCTCCATCCAGGGTTTGGCTGTATGTAATTGTCTTCAATGTAATGTATGTAATGTAAGGGTTAGGTGGAAGAAGGGACTATTTAGTCTCAACCTCGCCCAATTAGGTCGATAATAAATAAATAAATAACGAGTCTTCTGTGGTCCCATAAATTAAAGAAATTTAAGTAAAACAAAAATTTCCTCATCAGGCGATAGTACCTCATCCGCTGAATATTTGTTTTTCTTTCTCGCCCGTCGAACCGAGATGTGATCTCTGAATAATCGTTCGTTGATTGTCGTCGGAGGAACCGCATTGGAAGAGAACCCGACTGGAGCATTGGCATTCCAGCAGCTGCGACTCAAAGGCTCTTGTCGTTAAGGATCAATGGGGCGGTCCCAATCACTGGCATCACATTCACATGTGCGTTCAGGACATTTCCGGGGTGGGCGAATGAATGTTCCAGCGGAGGAGAGAACATGGGCACGCGCTATGAACCGCCCATTCGCGTCGAGCGTGGCCGCGGTCGTCTGTGTTCCATTTCCTCGTGCCCCCGAGATTCGGAGGAGGAAATTTGGAGAGAAATGGGCCTCGGCTGAGAGCAAAGGAAGTTGAGAGAGGGGCGTGTGTGCAGGATGGAACCCGCAGCAGGTAACCAGGCAGAAACGCGATGCGTCGGCGACCCCCCGGGCGACGGGGCTTCAGCGCGCTGAGTGATGACGCGCAACCAGGCCGCCGCGGGAGTTGGCATCCGCCTTTCGCCGGAGCGGCGCGGCGGGGCGCACACGCGCCTCTCTCGTCGCCACCAAAGCGGGAAGCCGCGTTGCGAAACGCGACTCCTTCCATCGCAGTCGAGCGCCGTGTCCGATGAACACGCTTGCGGGACACGATGTTCCGGGAGAATCAGGTCTCGCACACTACTCGAGAATGGACAGTTTTTTTTAGCCCCGATGCGGAATGCGTGATTTTCCCGTGAAAAAAGCTAACCTAAATTGTTTGCAATGCTTCCCATTGGCGATTTCCCCGCGGCGAACTTTGGCCGGCGGACGGCGTGGCGACGGCTAAAATAGATGTACACTCGTGTACTTCATTTTCTGATCTTTGATCCGTCGACCTTCGACTGGATAGTTACGCACTGCGAGCATACCATTTTAACGAGCTGAATTCGGACGAAAATGTATTTTCTTCCATAGAAACCCCCAGCCAAGATAACTGCTAGCAGCGGTTTGACATAATTTATTTCACAGTGTGTGCACATCATTTCAGAAAGACCTGTTACGTAATCGTACACTACATGTTCTCTTGGGGCGACTGGAACTAAACAGGACACTTCCATAACTTTCGCCAATCTAGAAAAAGCCGATGACGGGTTGTCGGAGTGGAGACCTCCCTTCCGGGTGACGAGGAACACTGGGATCAACCAGGGAGGTCGTCCTTCTGATTCTGCGTTTATTACAGTTCACTGAAGTGCAGAGGAATAGAAGCAGGGAAGACGGGGAACTTTAGGTGGGGAAGGAACGCTGCCTTGTGTCGCTGTATTGACACCAAGCGTCGAGGGAACCAGCTGTCGCCACGAAAGGAGATGCGAAAGGAATCGAAGTAAATGGGAGACAGATGCTCTGCATAAGATTCATATTAGTCTCCACTGCAGGTAGGAGATATAAGAGATTTAAATCCACGTAAACCACGCTGGTGTGACACTTGGTAATTGGAATTATACTTAAAAAAGTGCGTAGTGATAAATATTTGGAATGAGAGTAATTCCCTCCCGAACGCCTACTGTATCAGGAACACCATAATGGAATGTATAGACTCAATTAAATACCTAGGCGTTACCCTCACTCACGACCGCTCCTGGGAGAAACACATACTAGGGGGAATATGTGGACAAGCTAACAAAAAGTTAGCATTTATCAGGAGAGTACTTGGTAAATGTGATGAAAATGTCAAAGAGAAGTGCTATCTGTCGTTGGTTAGGCCTGTTATTTAGAATATTCTGCTAGTATATGATAGGATCCTCACGAAGTTGGATTGATTACCGAATTGTATCGCGTGCTAGAGCTAGAATTGTAAAACGTTGTTACGATAAACTTAGTAGCGTATCCAAAATATTAGAGGAGCTAAGCTGGGAATCACTCACGGAGCGAAGGTTAAAATAAGAGATTACATCTCTTGCATCAATTGGAAGGTCTCTTTAGCAGTGACGTTGAGAATGTATTATTACCCCAATCGTACTTCGGTAGGAGAGATTATCTCAATAAAATTAGAAAGATCAAGTGTAGAACAGATAGATTTAAGATGTCATTTTTCAACGAACGATCAGAATAACATTGTTCGACCACGGGAGGATCATGTTCGGGTAATAAAATTATTCAGTTGTGTATTCACTACCTGCCACATACCCTTGCGGAGTCTTGCAGGGTTCACAAATAAAGTAAAGTATAAAGTATAGGATGTTTTGTGCATTGAATATACTCGCTGGACAGGCCAAAGCATAAGGGGAAGCCCAAATTTATCATAAACCTCAGAATAACTCCGTTATTTTTACCTATGATGCGGTGCATATCTTTCCATTTCCCTGAAGTTTAAACATTTCATGTTGGGACATGTCATTTAATGAAAATTAACATTCTCCCGAGGAATTAGCAGAAAAATAACACAAGGCGCCACGAACCAAACTGAATGTCATACGTTCGTCTCAATTGACATTACGTAACCATGTTTTTACGGAATTTTTGAAATTCTTTCCTAAACTCAATGACGCTATTCCGACGAAGAAAAACACCAGCGTAGTGATTAATGTTGTGAATGGAGGGAGCAACATTGAAGCCATCGCTTAGGTGTGTTTAAATTCAGTTATGCAGGCGTAGCTCACTTTTTTATTTTATTAAATATATGAACCTCTAGGAGAAGCCATACGTGGTCTAATATAGGAGGGCCGTGGCAGCAAAGGATGCAAGTGCCCCCTGGGGAATCTTAGAACCTATCATTTTTAGCCATATGATGTCCTCTCTCGACGGTGGGACTCGGCCGTGATTATCACGGCAATAGAAATAGGTAGTCGGGGGAATTGAAATTGGGTTTATTTATTCATCATGCGTGTCCCGAAATCGCGGGAAGGGTGAACACAAATTGACGCCGTATTTTTAGACTCCGAAGTAAACCTTCGACAAGGTCTCAATGAAAAATTGATGTGCAAACTAAGATGCTATGGTAATCACGGAAAAGTGACCAACTGAATTAGGAACTACTTATCTCACCGTAAACAAAACGTTCTTGTGGGCATTCGCCTACTCCTGTCGAAAGGCGCCAAATGGGTCACACAGTTTAACGTCCCATCCGACGGACGGCGCACTGACTCAAAGTGCCCTCCACAAAGCACCTCAAGTAGGGATCGGGATACCATTGAAAAATATCTGTCGTAGGATTCGAATTTGGGCCCCCTGGGTGGGAAGCCAATACGTTAACTACCGTACCCTCGCGACCCCCCACGTAATTTCAAGAAGGGGAGTGGCGAAGGGAATTAGGGAGGGATTTAGGGCCGAGGAGGAAGTGGGGTGTGGAGGGGTGAATGTGGAGGGAGGGGTGAATGGGGATGCTGCAGGGGGTGTCCAGCGGGGCAGTGGAGTGGGGAGGGTGGGTGGCAGACTGGCTGGAATGGATGGCGGCGAACGGTGATGGTATTCTCTCACGTGATTGGCTTCCCTCGGAACCCTTCAACGCATCTGTGCAGCCGTATTGTTGGGCCCATTGGGCAAACAACAAATATGTACCGCCAATTTCACTGTTGCTTACGATTGGGGGCATTAAGGAAACTACTTGGAGCTTCTTATTCTTCGTTTGCAGTACATGGAACGATGACAGGGAAGGAGAGGAATCGCTGTGGGAAATCCAAAGGAGGCGGGAAAGGTGAATGATTCGGAGCATTTTGATCACGGAGGTTTCGTTCGAAGTGTGGGATTGATGGGAAAGTGGGAAAATGTTGGGCATACGAAGAAGGGGAAGGAATAGGATAGATAGGGATGTTGGACGGAATAATAATAATTGTTATTATTTGTCCCGTTCGATTAGAATCGGTCAATTTATTGTTTCAATTATTTCGGGAGGTACCTAATTTTTAAACCCCCAATACAATTTCGTTTATTTTTTACAAAATTCTATACCCTTCCTTTCTGACATTCTCCCCGTTTCCATTTTATCTTTTGTTGATAAAGCTATCCAATATTTTCCTAATCGGTTCCTCGTATAGATATTTCCCAATTTGTTGGACGTTATGCAGATATCCAAGGGTGGCTTCCAGTCGCGTCTTTTCTCGGCATAAATTGTGCAATTAAGGACTATTTGTGTATCGCCGTATCTTCCTCCATCATGCGCTCACACGTCCCATTCTTTTGTTCCCCTATTTGCTTAAGGTATGATCTAAACTCTTTGAAACTTGGACGGAATGAAGGGAGGGAGGAAGTACTATATACGGATTTGGAGAACGGTTTATTTTAAACTAGGCTGTCAATATTTGCTTTCTTCGAAGAGGCCAAGATATGTACTAATATTTTGTACTTATAATGTGTTATTTATTTATTTTATGACTTTTTTGGGGCTATATTGAGACTTCCACCTAACCCTAATTTATACATGTAAAAAACACAGTAATTTATTTATTCATTTATTATCGACTTAATTGGGCGAGGTTGAGACTAAATAGTCCCTTCTTCCACCTAACATACATTACATTGAAGACAATTACATACAGCAAAGCCCTGGATGGAGAAAAATCCACCCAGACGGGAATCGAACCCGTGACCTCTCAGTTGGTAAACGAGGACGTCACCCCGCCGCCACCGGGGCCGGCAACAATCGGCCGGCAGTAATCAACCCGAAGGTCGGTTTAGTAGGTGATGGTAGAGCTCACCCATGTACCAAGCCCGACGGCGTGTGAATATTCACACATCAGGGTAGGGGGGCCAGTTCCTTTCCCTGTGCCGCTTATGGTTTCCCAGGAAGACCTGGCACCCGAAAAATCAACAGCTTGGGTGGAGTTGCAGGTGCCCAAAGTGCCGGGAATCGAACCCGGGACCCTCCGGTCAGTAGTCCAACGCTCTACCCACTAGACCACCGCGACCCGCTTATTACATGTAAAAACCCATAATACATATTGCATTAAAGACAATCACCTACACCCAAACCCTAGGTGGAAGAAAATCCACCGAGGCGGGAATCGAACCCGCGACCTCTGGGTTGCCAGGCGAGGATGTTATCCCGCCGTCACCGAGGCCGGCGATGTGCCACCCAAAACCAACTTTGAACGCCCATTAATAATATTTTTCAACTGAAATGTGGTGGCGAATGCGTCGGAAATTCGGCGACTCAGTCGCAGGAATACATTAAGTAAGGCCCAACATTTTGTCGAATGTTGGCGTTGCGTTGGCGTGTATTGCTAATGCCCTTCATCAGTTGTGATAGAGTCGACAGCCTCAATATGTCATTTTCCATAAAACGACAAGGAATTACAGTAAAAAAACCCAAGACGGCGAAGAAGAAACAATTGGTTTGTGTTTAGTAGCCTAGTGTCTGCTTATTTTGTTAAAATGGCTCTTATTTTATTGTTCTCCTTACTAAGAACCTGTCTGCGTTCAGAAGTAATTAACAATTAAATGTCGTGGTACACGTAAACTGAATCGAGCAACATTTTGATTTTCAACTGATTAGAGCAACACGTAATTTCGATGCTGCGTGCTTCTGATGTAAAATCAACCCCTGCCACGAATCTTTGTGGTGGATTGCAGTGTACCATGCAAGTGTGGCATTGGTTGAACCCGTGGAAGCAGCATTTCAGGCGGCGCATGTCAGGTGGCCTTTGCCCTGCCACAAGGAGAGAAACAACAGTTTCAGGTTTGGAACTTTGTGGAATTCCTTCATGATGAGGGTAAAAAAAACTTTACACTTCCACTTTTAATATTTAATACTTCACAACCATGGTTTCGATACTGCGCATCATTATCAGATGGCATACATCAAAAATATTTTTTCCAACTTGAATAGTCTGGGACCAAGAGGGGAGTAAGGGAGAGGGGGTAAGTTGAGTGCAGATGCAGCAACGTATATGTGGGCTAGGGGAGGGCGAGGGTATGCATTCGATGGTTTCTGGTTCAAAATTGTGGAAGTTCATGTTCATTAAATGAAGAACACAATGTAACACCCCACCGTTCTTAGAAATAGTAGCGGTGGAAAAAAACACATTGTGTTCTGCATTTAATTAGGGGGGTGTTTGTCTGCAATGGTTTGACTTTCATTGAGGGGCGGTCGAAGGTCATCACTGCCTTGGTGGGGGTGGGGTTGGTGCGGACAGATATTGGAGTCTTTAAGGAATTTTAAGAGGGGGGAACTTGGGAGGTATATCGTTTCATTGACAACCTCAAACCTCTCAGACTGAAGGGACTGCCAACTCCTCCAAAGCATTCAACCTGCGACCTCTCATTTATGAGTGAAGAATGTCTGCTGTGAAATTGCTGGTATGATTCTTTTCCAAGAGGTGTTTGGCGAATTTGGATCTGTTGTCTTTCTTTGTGAAGCGTAAGCAGTGTTCTTTTTTCCTTATATCAAGTGTCTTTCCTGTCTGTCCAATGTAGATGGCATTGCAGTCCCTGCAATTGAGTCTATAAACACCGCTTTGTTGCATGATGTCAATTTTGTCTTTGGGTGAACCTATTATGTTTTTTAAAGTGTTTGTGTTGTAAAACGTTGTCTTGATTTTGTTCTTGGAGAGTATTTGTTGTATCCTGAGTGAAATGTGGCCAATAAATGTGATTCTCCGCCATCGGTCAAGTATAAATGTGTGGTATAGTATAAACTTCCACAAATTTGAGCCAGAAATCATGAAATACATACCATCCTCCTCCCCTAGCCCACTAATAGGTTGCTGCACCAGTACTCAAACTGACCCCCTCCCCCTCCCCTCCTCCCCTCTTGCAGCCAGGCTATATTAAGTGCAAAGTTTCCTTTTCTACCCTCATCAGCAAGGAGAGACGCTCTCGTCAACGACCGCGCTTTCCTACTCGTGGACTTTTTGCCCCTCGATGATTTTGAGAGCACTCGCAGAACACTGGAAAGTTTTGACCCCAAAAGGATTCCACCGCTGCACCAATTTCCCAAAGGGTGCCATGCACCCACTGTCACCTTCGCACCAGTCTCGCCGTGCCTCTTCAATATTATCGGTTGTTGGGCGTTTCGCTGGCGAGCTGGTTCCTTTGCATGTTTTCCTGATACGAACTTGCACGGAACATATTCGCATGCCGTTGGGGGTCTTCAAATTCCATCTCTGAGCGAAATGAAAAAATTCAATCAAAAAGAAAGAAATTAAATTAAATTATTTACTCTTTAATGCCACACACTTTATTTTAAAACACGACCCAGGTTTCGACGTTGAACGTCATCATCAGGTTCACCGTCGAAACCCGAGTCGTGTTTTTAAATAAAGTGTGTCACATTACAGAGTCAATCATTTCATTTCAATATGTAATGCAAAATCCATGAAGTTACGCCGGAGACAACAATTTTCTTTAAGGAAATAAGTCGACGAATGCAGTTGGATGGCGTCAGATAAGCAATTCCTCGTGGAAAATAATTTAGCAGTAGTTTCTTTTAATAGATTTTGAAGGAAATGTTGTGCAGACGCTAGATGAGGGCTCTCTTTAGCGAAAGAAGCATTTGCAAGAAGAAAGGGGTTGGTGACAAAGTAAGTCAAGTCGTAGAGGAAAGACAAGTGAAAATTTAGGTTATGGAACATATTGAAACCGAAACCTGATATTTTGAGGAAGGAGATTGGAGATGCGTAGATATGTGGTTGTCTGGAGAATTGATGGCGAATAAATTGCACAGGGAGGGGAACAAGCGGTGGTGGTTTTGCACATGGAGGGTAAAGAGAGGAAATTGCTAGGGGGGAAGCAGAGGAAGTGGATGAGGGAAATTGTACAGCTACGTCCTTTTGAATTGTAGGCCCATCTCGAATGAATTAACCTAAGAAAAGTATGATTTGGACCATCCCTAATGACTAATAAGTGCCACACAACGCCTTTACTTCCTATTGTTTACGAAACGCTATTTCTTTATTCATAGCTTCGGATCTTCCTCCACCTAACCGCCCCCTCCCCTGACTATCCAGAGAACTTATTCCCTGCCCGTTCTTCCACCCTGCTTACCCAACACTCTAACCTCAAACACGGCCTTCAACATATCACTCCACCTTTCAATATTTAATCCGCGCATTTTTTTGCCTCTTCTTCGCATCTTTCCCAGCAACACCTCTCTTTAAAACTTCCATTTAAAACTTAATCTGTGGTCGTCTTACGTCTCTCTGTCCAACTTATTTTCTCGATTCTCCGCCACAGCCATGTCTCAAAAGTCTCCAATGTACTCTCATTTACTTATTGGCACCATTATCAAACCTCACAAACTCATAACGATAAATTACCGAGCTAAACAACGCGTAACATTTATCTCCATACATGTTATTCCCAAAACGTGCCTTTCCTTGTTTTCTTCGTCAGCTCCGCTTTCTCCCCCTCCATATACCCCTCCTTCACCCCTCCCCCACTACCTGTTTTTTCCCCTCTCCCTCGTCCCATACTCTCTCTGCACCGCGTACCCTTTTCCTTAGTCATATCTTATCTTCCGAAGAAGACGGAGCTCAAGTCCGTCGAAATTATCAAGATAATATTGTGAGTGTTCTTTTTATGTGTTCTCGTGCTGTGTGTTACTGTCTAAGTTTTATATATATATATATATATATATATATATATGAGTGTCCTTTTACGTGTTATCTGTTTTATTCTGTGTATATATATATATACATATATATATATATATATATATATATATATATATACAACAATTATGTGGAAGTCTCACGGGGGAGAATAATAATGTAAATGGAATTGACACTAGTAGACAAGATAAAAACACATAACATATGTGCAAGGCAGGGTTGCCCATTGTCACCGGTGCTGCTCAATTTATATGTGGAGGAAATGATTAAAGAGGCATTATGGGAAAAGCTGGAGGTGGGAGTGAAAGTCGGAGGGGAATTCGTAAAATCGGTTAGGTTTGCGACCAGGCTTTGGTTTGTCAGTCAGCCAAGGGGTTGCAAGCATTGTCGAGTGAATTGGAAATTTAGTTCGACAGATATTGGATGATAACACAGGCCTACAAAAAAAAATTTTTGGTTCCGGGAATCTTTGTGCTGATTTTAACTATATTTGTAGAGCTGAATCCAAATATGAAATCCGTTTTTATTTAACAGCTCTACTTTTTTAGATATGGCACATCTTACGATTAGTTGTTTTAATATTTGATATATTCCGGAAAATAATTTTCAAAGTTAAATAAATCTAGAAGTATACTAATTTATAACCACTCTCCGGTGTTCCTTTTATTTTCAATAAACTGTCAATAATTGAATGAATGAATTAGCTCCAATAGCCGTAAACAGTTTACGGCTATTGGAGCTAATTCATTCATTCAATACTGCTAGCCGTAAGAGCTCAATTCTAGTAATATAACCGTCAATAAGTTTTATGTATATTTCTATATTGTAGGCCAATGAGATTAAAAAACAAAAATCGCTTGTATCGACTTCGGTAAAAGATTTATTGATAGCTCCAAGCGTAGTTTAAAATGTGTACTTCTTCACAATGGTAACAGATTTGGCGCAATACCAATCGCTCATTCAACTGAAATGAAAGAAGAATACGATACAATCACGTAGCATTGGTCTTACAGAAGATAAAATACCAGGAACATCGCTGGGTAATATGATATGGGAATATTATATTAATAATTATTAATATAATATTCTTATATCATCATGTAGAAGATTTTTTTACGTAAGTAACAACATATCTATATCTTGAAAACTATAGCTGATAGGAAAAAAGTAGTGTCGTAATTGGATTCAGCATCCCAATTGTTCTTTAAATCAACATTAAAAGCTCCGGCACCAAAAACACTGTTGGCCTGCGTAATCAGTATAAATAAAACAAATATTAGGTGATTTTTCCAGAAATAAAAAGGCCAAACTAAACATTAAAATAGGAGGGGAACAAATAGAGCAGGTAGAACAGTTTACGTACCTCGGAAGCGTTTTTGACCAATACGGTCAAAGTGGTAGGGACGTAAGGAGAAAAATTGCGCTAGGCAAGGAGGCTTTCTCAAGGAGGAGGGAGTTAATGACGGGGACGTTGAGTAGGGATGTTAAGACAAGACTCGTAAAACCTCTGATATGGAGTGTAGCTATGTACGGCGCGGAAACGTGGTCACTGAAGCAGGAGGATAGACGTAGATTGTAGGCTTTTTAAATGTGAGTGTGGAGAAGAATGGAGAAGGGAAATGGTCCGAAAGGAAAACAAATGAGGAAGTGCTAGGTATGATGGGTGAGGAGAAGGACTTGTTGGGAGAAATCCTATGGAGGCAGGAAAAATGGATGAAAGGTGTATTGAGCGGTAGTGGAATGTTGAAGAAGGTAATATAGAGGAGAATGTTGGGCAAGAGGAAAGGGCAGGAACAGGATAGGGATGTTGGACAGGATGAAGGGAGGAAAGAAGTACACAGAGATGAAGATGGACCTGGTGGTGGTGGTCACCTCTCTCTCAGGTGGTAGTGAGTCCACCAATACATGTCATGTGATGTCGTAATAATCCCCTCGGTGTCGTAAGGGTGTCTTTCTAAAAGTCCAGGTCTCCTCGTTCCGCTCCGTTCGCGAATGGAAAGGCCTCCCAGCCTAAGTCCTCCAACATGCCCGTCGCGCTTGCTCTCTTCTCGTTGCAATTATCGACAAACCTAGCCGATTTTCTCTCAGCCATTTCCTATTTTCTAATTAACGTTTTTCATCCTTACGGATTCCAAATACTTGCGGACGCACTCCAACTGTGACCTAACTAAAGCGAAATAACACCTCTTTCTCCCTCTCTTTTATCCATTCGTTTCATTTTCCTACAGCCCGCCCAATGAATCCTGCCCACCTTCTTTAATGTATACATGTAATATATGCCTTGTGCGCCCCTCATTGAGATACCCGCCTACAACACCCTGTAACCATTTGACCTGCTCTCAGATGATACATTAGATCCCATATTTTTTAGAATTTGTCTTATTTATATTTTCTTTGGTTCCAAAACATCAGTACTGGAAATTTTCTGACATTTTAATCTAGCCCCTATTCCTCCCAACGTTCCGGTATCTTCTTTTAATCGTTAGAAAATAGCCCGAAATCTGCCGGTTCACGAATTTTTTTTGTATTGCTCTGTGTCGTCTGCAAATATTCTAAGATTTCTGCTGACGTGGAAGCTTAGGTTACCAATATATAACAAGAAAACTAATGGCCTCACAATAGATCCCTGCGGCACTCCTGAATTTTCGTCTGCTTTCAATAAACTCATCCAGTCGACGACTACTTTTCTATTTCTACATGGCGTCCTGCATGCCAACGATGGGGTGTGTGGCAGGGGATGATTGCACCTGACATGCAACATCAAAAATGAATTCCAGGAAAGTGCGTGAGAAGCCGCCACAGTAACTTTTAATGGAGTCATGCGTTAAGTTTGCATTACTGTGCAATAATTTCGGAGTGCAAAAAATCATTCACCTTGACCAGGATTCGAACCCGGATCCCTTGATGTCCGGCCGAGTGCTTTAGTCAGTTAAGCTACCGAAGCAATCTCTTATTAAAAAATCAAAAATAAAGTTTTTCTTTAATATTAGTTATAGTAATAGATGTCCGTAAAAAAATAAACAATTAATCACCATTCCGGTACAGTCAGTGCCGTATCTCAGTGAGATAATAATACTCCGCGGAATGGAGAGCAGCTGTAGTAACAAGGGCATTAAATGAGAGCACGGTGGGCTACTAAGAATGAAAAAAGAAATACGAGTTGCGTCAGATAAATGATGGGAATTTGAGTTATTTGGAAATAATTGCATTTAATCGTCTGTATCAATGTTATCCCTTCGAAGTAGTCCCCATTAGATCAGTTATTCCAGCGCTTTTTCCAAATCCCGAATCCTATTTTAGGCCAATCAAATTCACGAACGATAAAGAATGAGAAGTGTAATTAGCAGCAGGTGCATTGTCTCGTGTTGGCCATGAATTGTTTCGTCACAAATGCGGACGTGTTTCTGTATTGCTTCACGCAAACGGCGTTGAACTTGCAAGCAGCACTCTCTTTTATTGATCGTTCGACCTCGTGGCAAGGACTCATGCTGCACTGTGCGAAATTACAGAATTCCCTTTATCTTTTCAACACACTCACTTCGTGCACCCCCCCCTCCCCAGCGCAGTCGGACAGCGTTATTCTGATTCCATATCGTTCGTGGGAAAGATGATATCTTAAATCTATCTGTTCCACACTTGATCTCTCTAATGCTATTTACATGATTTCTCCTATCGCAGTATGATTGGGGCAATAATACATTTTCAACATCACTGCTAAAGAGACGTCATTCCAATTTACGCAAGAGATTCAATCTGTAATCTAACCTTCGCTCCGTTATGTGATTCCCAGCCTAGATATTGCTTACTGTTAGAGTAGTCCCTAATCCAGTTGGTAACCCCCCTATTTATTTCCATAATGTTTTATTCTGTGTGTAGTTTTCCTCGTGAGAGACACCGTCAAAAACTTTCTTGAAATCCAAAAATACAGCTTGCGGAAAAAATTTCAATGAAAAATTAACGATAACACGAGGGTGATATTCTTTTACAAGTATCCGCCAATAGCGGCAAGTGTAATAAATAGCGCTTCATTAACTATATAACACGATTAAGAACTATTTACTGACGATGATTACTTAAACGAATGCTCATTCTTAAAACACCTCGTGCTAAGCGAGTCACGCCAAGTTTGAACGGGGAAATCAGTTACTATGTAGAGCTACATGATGATATTTCATATTTTCTCTTTGAAGTCTCTCAAAAGGGCGGGGATTGAAAGAAAAATCAGAAGTGTGGAGCCAGTTCTCGGCCAGTTTAATGCGTGGAATCTCTCGACCTAGAGTATGCTGCCAGTATATGGGATCCTCAAAATATAAATTTGATTTCGGAATTAGATCGAGTTCAGCGGAGGGGGGCTAGATTTGCCAAACATTGTTATAACCAACGCAGCAGCGTATCTACTTTGCTAGACAATTTAGGTTAGGATTCTCTTACACAGCGGCGTTTACAATATAGATTAAACTTATTAAAACATTTAAAGATGGGTCCTTTTCCGATGACATCAAGAATATAATACGAACCCCAACGTATTACGGTGGAAGGGATCACGAATATAAGATTAGAGAGATAGATTGACAGGTTTAAAATGTCATTTTTACCGAAAGAACGATAAGAGACCAGAATGCTTGTAGTCGAATTCCCCCAGGAGAGTCAGTTCAACACAATAAGTATTAAAGTACAGGTTAGGGACTGCGCGTGGATATATATATTTCTGAAAATTTTTTTGTTACCTATTCCCCCCACCTTCACCCACCTATTTAAAAAACCCCAACCCCCTCATCCCTTACCCTTTCCTCCTGGTGCTACGGCCCCTGCCACGCACCTTTTTTGGTGGCTCGCAGGGTATTTCAGACGATTTCGGAACTCGGCGATGTTCGCCTGCATCCTTGGATTCTCCTGTTTGTCTGCTTCGAGGACCTTATCAATTTACATAAAATTCCATTTTTCTAAATATATTAGATTCCTACTAGATACAGCGGATAAAAAGCACGTTCTTTAATGCCCTGATAGTTCTTGTTTTAACCGCTACCGACAAATTTGAAAGTCACATCTACATCTATACAAATACCCTGCGAGCCACCAAAAAGGTGTGTGGCAGGGGGTGTAGCACCAGGAGGAAAGGGTAAGGGATGAGGGGGTTGGGGTTTTTCAAATAGGTGGGGGAAGGTGGGAGGAATAGGTAACAAAAAAATATGTTGATATATATTCTTACAGGCTCCCTCCACCTTCCCCCACTCATTTGAAAAACCCCATTCCCCTCATCCCTTACCCTTTCCTCCTGGTGCTACACCCCCTGCCACACACCTCTTTTGGTGGCTCGCAGGGTATTTATGTAGATGTAGACACCTCGAATAATATACGTTGTGTCGTTGTACTACCCAACGAAAGGTTTTGAAGCACGTAATTGCATTGTTGGATAACGCCTTGCACTTCCAGTGCGACTTGGGGATGTCCTCGGCCCAAGTGAACCCCATCATGGAGGCCGGGTGGTGGGCGGAGGACGTCCGGTGTCGCGTTTCGGCAGCGATACCTCCCTGCCCCGCGGGCGACCGCATCCACGCCGTCCGCGTGTCGGCCTTCGCCTTCGCCCTGCGTTGCCCAGCCGTGTCAGGGAAGAGGTGCGCGCCACGTCAGCGCTGCATCGCATTTCAGTCGACGCAGAGCACAGCGGATGCATGTGTCGGTCATCCGCGATGTGGACGCTGTCCTAAATCCTAATTTGGAATGCATATCCCAAATACGTATCCGTAGCTGACCATCAGCGCGTGCGTATCTGTGGAGGATAAGCCACAAACAGTAATCCACTCAAAGGTGGGTTTGGTAGGTGGTTGTGGAGTTCACCCAATACTACTAAGCCCTATACGGCGTGTTTCACATCATGGCATGTCTAGTATTTACTTTTGACAGCTAGCCCATTGATATGGAAGAAGGGGACTGCCACAGTCTCAAATTCGCCCAATTAAAGCCGAGTTATTATTATTGATAGAATGCCATAGGCACTGCTTTCATAACAAAATTTTAGCTAATGAAAAGATTTTTCAGCATGAATATTTAAATTTAGCAGCGCCCTCACTTGATATCAGCACAGCAATAAACCCTCCTTCTACCAACGAGGGGTTGCCGTAATATTGAATAAAGAGGTAGGAAGAAGCGTAGTCAACATAGAGGAAGCAACGGATAGAATATTAGTAGTAGAGATGAAAGCAGATCCGACGAACTTGGTCATTTATGGTATACACGAGCCACCGAGGAGGAGGAAGGAGGAGGAAGAAGTCGATAGGATATACGATCAGTTAGAGACCATAATCGCGTGTGTTCCTGCAGGGAAACATTTGATAGTGATAAAGGGGTTGGAATGCGACGGTAGAGATGATAATGAGGTGGGGGACTGGGGTTTGTGAGCAAGAAATGGCCGAGGGAAGTAAGTAACGGAGTTCTGCAGGAGACAGGGGTTGGTCATCACTAATACTTGGTTTAGACACCATAAAAGGTGTCAGTATACAACTGGACACTGCCCGTGGATTCAAGGAAATGACAGGCTATCTTATGGTTAGGAGCAGATGTGGGACCATCGTGATTAATTCGCCCAGTTTCTTGGGAGCGGATACGGACGACGATCAAAATTCATCCAGTACTCACGAAGAGTATTATCAAAAACAAGGAAACATCAAGAGCATCAGGAAAAATGGCGAGGGACGAGGGTAAGAATTGGGGAAAAGTGCATCCGTGAGTCAAATAAATGACGTGTAGAATTATTATGAAGGGTGTCCGTGGCGTCGTTTCGTGAAACATTTGCATTATTTAATAAATGAAAAGTCATATGATATAAATGAAAAGAAAAATACCGTCCAAACATTTATTATTTGCAACCCACAATACCGTAGTTCTATAATGCAACCATTTCAGAGAGTAAAAATCATTCGCCTTGACCGGGATTCGAACCCGGATCCCTCGATATCCGGCCGAGTGCTTTAACCACTTAAGCTACCGAGACGTCCTCTTACAAGCCCCCATTTAAAAGCCCCCAAAATTTCAGATTGTAAGAGGACATCTCGGTAGCTTAACTGGTTAAAGCACTCGGCCGGATATCGAGGGATCCGGGTTCGAATCCCGGTCAAGGCGAATGATTTTTACTCTCTGAAATGGTTGCATTATAATGCACATATAGCGGGTGACTCCGTTAAAGTTACTGTTACAGTTTCTTGACCGTAGTTCTAATATAATTTATCCTCTCGAAAATTATGAAGATCGCTGAAGCGTATTTAGGGTATTGAATTAAATTGTGAACAGATTAATCGGTTTTATTCATTTATTTGTTTAACAAAGCGGCAAAAAACGGCACAAAGGCTTTTACATTGGCTGACATATAACATACACTAAGAAAAAAGAACGGGGAAAAGCAATAAAACAATAATGAAAAATTAACATAATAAATGTCAAGAACAGCTATAAGATAGTAGGAGAGCACATGTGCAAGCAGAGAGAGCTAAGTTACCACGATCTGGCGTTTAAGGAAGGAGGTGAAAGCGTTGAGAGGGGAAGAGAGGTCCAGGGAGAGATACTGGATGCTCAGGGAATTAAAGGTAGCGGGAAGTCGATGGAATAGGGAACGTTGAGAGACCGAGAGATGGAAATTTGGAATCTGCAACAGACTCGAGCTACGTGTTGAGCGAGGGGGAACATGGATTGAGAATAGAGGAAGAAGACGGTTGGTTCGGAGAATTCCGTTAAAGATGCTATGTAAGAATTTCATATCACATAGCAATCGACGGCGGTGGAGAGAGGAAATACCAAGGGATGATTCCCGGGTTGTATTTTTGAGGGAAGGGATGCAGTAACGGGAAATGGCAATAAAGAAATTAAGAGGTCTGTTGAGTAACCCTAAAGTAGTTGGGGAGGCGGTCGACCAGATTGGTGAACAGTATTCTACAATTGGGAGGACAGAACCAAAAAACACTGACATAAGGGCAAGGGGATCACGAACGTCAGTGTGGCGGTGAAGTAGGCCGACTATTGCCATCGCTCTCCCGACAATCCTTTGAACGTGCTTGCGAAAGGTGAGCTTCGCGTCAAAAATTTACACCTAAATCGCAGCAAGAACTGACAGATGGGATATTTCAATTTTAAAAATAGCATGAGCGCGTGGATTTGACCAATGAAATGGAACGACCGCGTCGGCCGAAGGAATCTGAACTGGAGTAGAGCGAGCGAGGCGACAGGAAACGGTTTATAAATTGTGATGCAGGCGCAGCAGAGTCGAGACCGGAAGTGACGAGAACATGCGGCGGTCTCCTCGAACACGGCAGCATTTAAAGCGTCCCTGGCAGGTAGAGCAGGAGTTTAGACAAAAGAAAAGAATGAACCCTTAGGGTCTTTGAGAGGGAAAATTCTCCATAGACCCTAACGTGCCTGGCCCTACACACATAAAGACTTCTACATAATGTCCCAGAAGCTGCCGGAAGGGGTCTAACACCCCTTGACGTGTACGGCAATCGAACAAAGTTAGTCACCATGCAAAAAGCTACTCAAATGAGAAAATATTCGATTGCAGGAAAACAGTAAAATTATACGAGAACAGTAAAAGGGTCCATGTAAAATGTATGAATCTATCCACTCCACAATCTCTCTCCTTGATTTTTATGTACATTATCTGGTCTACTCTAGTTGAACGGGACCTGTGATATATCTTTAATATTCGCGGACCTGCCTCAAATTTACGCAGTCAATATAACCTGAACTTAAACCTACGGTCAACTAGGGGCTCCCATCCTAATTCTTCCAATAGTGTCGTGACACCGCTACCTTGTTCGTAACAGCTTTTCACAAACCTAGCTGCTATACGTTGCGTTCGATCTAGTTCTACAGCTAAGCCTACCTTGTGAGTATTATTAATTGGAACATGGAAGATTCAAGAGGAATGAAAGAAATACCCAGGGTATCTATATCGAAAAGATGTTTGGCCAGTAAATGTATGCATAGAGAATGTGAGGTAGATGAGGATAGCTCAGGCATGCTTGATTATGAGATAGGAAGGGAGTTGAAACCAATTAGGTCCGGAACACTATTGCTCGAGGATTGGCTCTGTCCTCTCACAAGTTGTCCTCTCCCTTAGTTCTTTCCCGTGGCTCGCGGATACCTCACTCCCATCCTGCAATTCATTCCCTCAGCTATGATCTTTGGTTAACTGCTCATCAAGATGTGTCCGGCAAGGGCTTCTGTTTAAATATAATTTGCGATTTTAATACGCAGAACAGAATAAGCTGAAAGGTGACGTTTGTCATTCCGATGTACGCCTTTTCTTGATACGAAGCGCGCAAATCAAATGTCAGTGTATAATTTATGTATCGGCAATTACAGCGACCATCTCCCTATTCCCCTATCTCTCTCTCTCTATCAAACATATGTCCATGTACAAGGTTTGTATAAAATTTATCGGAAAAAGCTCCGGAAATATAGTTTGTTTATTTCAGATATTTCTTAAATGTCTCTTAAAATTCTTCAAAGCATTTCTTCCCTTGAGCGTCGACACACTTTTCTCCCTTGCGGTTTTTCGATGACTCGAAGGACCCCTGGTATGGGGAAAGGTCCTTAAGGGTACGCGTGCAAACTTCTTCGATGGCTCTTAGGGTCCATGGGCCCATGGTGGCGTACTTAGAGGGAGGAGATACATTTTTATGGGGAATAGAAAATACGTAGTCTGCTGGTGCCATGTCGGAGGGGTTGGGGAATCGTCGTGATGTTGTTGCAGAAGGTCTTCGCGAGCAGAGACGCTCTACTCTGCTCTTAGCCGTCCGTCCAAAGACCTTCTGGAAGATGAGTTCAGCGCAGATCTTTCGCATCGCATAACTGTCAGTGAAAATTGTGTGCACTGTCATCTTATAGGGGATCGGGATGGTGAGTTGGGTAACGGACAGGCTTCCCACCGAGAGGGTCCAGGTTTGAATCCTGGAGACGACAATTATTTTTAAGTGGTATCCCGACCCCTACTTGATCCCTGCTTTGTGGAGAGCACTTTGAGAGTGAGTGAGCCGTCCGTCGGAAGGGATGTTAAGTTGCGGACCCCCCCCCCATGGCGCCTTTCGACAAGAGCAGTCTGATACCGACGCCGGGTTTCTCTCCACCCTTCATCCTGTCCTTTCCATCCCTAATGGCGCAATGACCTCAGCTGTCGGTCGCCTCCCATAAATAATGCTACTACTACTGTCATCTTAGCATTGCCAGCATGCGATCTGCGCACACTTCAACGACGGCGGTCTGAATTCAGCACTTCAAGCACCACATGTTGCACGTTGTCTTTGGTTCTTGACGTCGACGGCCGTCCAACGCGGGCCTAGTCCTCCACACTCTCTCGGCCATCTTTGGAGAGCTTATGCCGCTTGAAAACTTCAGTTTGTGACATTCTCGTTAAAACTTTGACATGGAGCGTAGCTACGTACGGTGCGGAAACGTGGTCGCTCAAGCAGGATGATAGACTTAGATTGGAGGCTTTTGAAATGTGGGTGTGGAGAAGAATGTAGAAGGTGAAATGGACCGAAAGGAAAACATATGAGGAAGTACTGAAGATGGTGGGTGAGGAGAGAGGTTTGTTGAGGGAAATACTGTGGAGGCAGGACAAATGGATGAAAGGCGTATTGATCGGCAGTGGGATGTTGAAGACTGTGATATTTGAAAAAATTTGATATTTCAGCAACATGCAAACCGCCGCTAGGGTAACTGGCAGGGGGTGAATAAACATTAGACTGATTTTTACTCGAATATGACCCCGACTGCGGTCGGAAAATGTTATTCTGATCCCTTATCTTTCGTGGGAAAAATTGACATCTTATGTCCATCTCTTCTCCACTTAATCTCATTAATTGTATTGACATGATATCTCCCACCGTAGTAGGATGGAGGTAATACTACATTTTCAACATCATCGCTAAAGAAGCATCTTTCTAAATTAAGAAAATATTAAGCAAACGAGGAAATGGCAGGAACAGGATAGGGATGTTGGACGGGATGAAGGGAGGAAGAAAGTATCCAAGAGATGAAGAGGTACCTGATGCAAAGTAGGATGTTGGATTGGGTTTTATTAGGAGAAAAAATATATTTATTTGTTAGTTGTGTCCATCCAATATCCTATCTTAACCGCTTGATTTCCTAATAATAATATACATGCATTGGCGTATCGAGTAATGCTTTGCCGGGCGGTTTTACCTCACTTTACCTGCTCAACCACCAGTGACACTTAGACAAGAGTGAATGGTGCCGAAAACCTTAGGAACATCGGACAATTAGACTTGCAATAGTGTAAACAAAAGAAGGCCGAGACCATAAACTTGATTGGCACTAAGTGATAAGAAAAAAGAAGAAGAAACAACAGAGGGTTTAAAAAAAATACAAACTCGGGGAGAAATAGGGAACACACACTAGTTCACTTGGGTGTTTGAGAAACAGTGACCCACGTTTTCCTCAATCACACACAAAAGGCAAAATAAATAATAATAAATAATAAAACAAACTTACAACCACTCGATCATTAGGGTGTGTTAAGGAATGACAGTCACTCACGAGAATCACTTTCACACACACTCAGTGTTTACAAGGATCCCTCCTATGTCAGTGACCCGTCAAGCAAACAAATAAATGAAAATTATAAAAGGATGTCGTGAAACAGAAACGACTTTCGTAAATACACAGTCACTCAATCACTCGGGTGTGTTAGACCTTTGTGAATTTCACACACTCACTCGGTCAGGGTTTACAAGGATCTCTTATGCCATTGACCCGTCAATCACACAGATGAATACAAAATTATAACACGGATGTACGCACGCTCTCCTTTTCAACCATCTCTTTTGTTGTATTTCTTTTTTCTTATCACTTAGTGCCAATCAAGTTTACGGTCTCCGCCATTTTTTTGTTTACATTGATTCACGACCGTAGCTACGTTCCTTGTACATTTATATTGCAGTAGTGTATTCAGCGAAGGTGGGTCGCGGTGGTCCAGTGGGTAGAGCGTTGGACTACTGACCGGAGGGTCCCGGGTTCGATTCCCGGCAAGGCACTCTGGGCATCTGCAGCTTCACCCAAGCTAGTTAATTTTTCGGGTAACAGATCTTCCTGGGAAACCATAACCGGCACAGGGAAAGGAACTGGCCCCCCTACCCTGAGGTGTGAATATTCACACGCCGTCGGGCTTAGTATAGTATAGGTGAGCTCTACCATCACCTACTAAACCTACGTTCGGGTTGATTACTGTGTTTATGGTTTGTTTTATTCAGCGAAGATTCCATCTCCCAAGGATTTTGAGGAGAATACCGGTGTGTTGAGCGGCTCTTGGTTTGAGGGAATGAATGTGAGATGAGTTCGCGGTTTTAGGAACGATTGCAGAGAGATAATTAAAGAAGTAAGGACTTTTCCGATTGTTTCCTTGCGCCTTGACCCACCTGAGCGGACGACGGTTTCAGATCGGAAGCCTGGTTCGGATTCCAAGGACATGAGCTGAAACGGCAGCTCAATGGGATGGAACTGCGTAGGGGGACTGCAGGGCTTCTTTAGGTTTAAGTTTAGGTCAGTGCGCAAGTGAATAGTGTAGTAATTGGGATCCGGGTTCGAATCCCGGTCAAGGCGAATGATTTTTACGCTCTGACATTGTTGCATTGAAAGGCACATTCAGCAGATGACTCCGTTAAAAGTTACTGTTACGGCATCTCCGCCAGTTTCTTGAAATTTTTCACATTTTCAATGTCAAGCATTTGGTATTTATTAACTGACATTTGTTTCACACTCAACCAGTGTGTTTCTTTACCATTTATTTTAATTGTCTCACCAAGATTCCAGAAGCTTCTGAGTTTCATTTTTCGCTTTTTTATTTTTTGCTACCATCCACATCATCAGGCTAGTTAGCTCTAGTGGCAACAATTTAAAATTTACAACTTTTTAAACAGTTTTTACATATCTTTTTTTATCAATAACTACCTGGAGTTAGATAAAACATCACTTTCTTAAATTGATCTGAATAGAATTTTAATATGTCCACATTTACCATAATTTTCAACTATCTTTTTAAGTATTTAGACTTAAGTGTCATTCACTGAGTCTCTACGTATGTTTTAACCTTTGTTTGACATTCATCCAGTATCGTTTCACACGCTCAGGTAAGTTCCTTTCCTGACGCCGCAGACATTCAGTGACCCTTTTTTATCCTATTCTTTTGTGTCACCATCCTCGTAAGCTGTTTTTCTTTGAGACTCTTCCTTTTCTTTAACAGAAAACACGGTTTCTTCTTTCTTCAATATAGCCAGATTCCTATTCGAGGGTTTTGGCGTCCCCTTAAACTCTGAAATTTTTGGGCTTTTAAAGGAACAAGATTTTCTGACGAAATACCGTACATATACAATGTCACAGGCATTGGTGGTCGACCCAGAAGCTTCTGAAAACTGGTGGAAAAAGGTAAAAAATTAAGTGAAGAAACTTTCCATAGCGTCTACACCCAAACTGGTTGAGTGTGAAACAGATGTTAGTAAATAAATATCAAGTGCATGACATTGAAATAAATAGCTTAACTGGCTAAAGCACTCGGCCGGATATCGAGGGATCCGGGTTCGAATCCCGGTCAAGGCGAATGATTTTTACACTCTGAAATTGTTGCATTGTACTGCTACACGTAGCGGATGACTCCGTTGAAAGTTACTGTTGCGGTATATCCCGCAGTTTCTTGACATTTGTGACGGAAGTTCTTTTTAGCCTGTACTCTTATCATTAAGAGTATACGTACTTGTGTACAATATTTACCTCTCTCTTGTTAAATGCGAGTCATTTCTGCTCGAAAACTATCTTTCTTCCTTTTATGGAGGCGAACAAACAATGTCGCCGCCTTTCAACAACAGCAGCCCATATCATCGCCAGGCCCTCTTCCCTCTCTCCTCTTGGTGCTCACACACACACACACATATATATATATATATATATATATATAGTCACTTTCTTGGAAAAACCACGAACGTGCACAATAATGTATATACACTAAATAGTCATAGCAAACACAGAAACTAAAACATATAAAAGAGGGACTCACTAGTTCTCGAATTGTCGGTGGTGCAACCACCTTTCTCAAGAGGAATTAGGAACAGAACTATATATATATATATATTTATGTATATACATTCAAACACGAAATCCCGCCATACGGCGCACAAATATTCATTCAAACATAGAAACAGGTAAAAGGAAAGGGGATAGGAAAACACATAAAAGGCGAACACCGGACATGTGGGGAAGGCGGATTTTGAGCAGATCACAAATGTAAAAATATTTCCTTAACCGGGATTTGAACACCGGACACCTATAGGTCCACCCATGCTATGTGATATATATATATATATATATATATATATATATATATATATATATATATATATATAATTCACTAAATAGTCATAGCAAACACAGAAACTAAAACATATTAAAGAGGGACTCACTAGTTCTCGAATTTTCGGTTGTGCAACCACCTTTTTCAAGAGGAATTAGGAACAGAACTGTTCTGTTAGTCAGGTCAGACTCTGACTCTTCACATATACACACACAAACACAAAACACTTGGACGACACAATATGGCACACAAATATTCATGCTCATACATACATATTCTGACATTTTAGAAAGTCTGGCTTCTCTTAGCCATCTTCGGGTCAGCCAGGTAAGTGTGACGTGAAGGAGGTGTGAGGTGAATGAGGGGGAGTTGCGTGAGTGGGATGGGAGAGAGCTGGGCAGTTGAGAGGGGATGGGCGGCAAGGAACGAGTGGTGAAGATGAGTCACATGTTTCACATTATAGTCCACAATGCGGGGTTTTAGAAAAAGGATTTAACGGACCGATGAATTGGCGGGTGTTTAAAGAGCGGCGTAGGGACAAATGGGAGAGAGTCGGCTTGGCGAGAGGGAGGGAGATGTCGGGCGTGCGGCCGAGCCAGACTCTCCCGCATCTCGTCTTGCGCAAGAGGGAATCGCGATCGCCTGCAGATAATGGGAGAGGGGAAACCATATCTCTCGAGGAGAAACGGATCATGGCCGAGGTCGCCAAAGAATGTCATTATCTGCTCAAAACCTGAAAACACTTTCTTCATTCCGGACCATCGGAGTACGAAACAGACTTCTCGCGTTTATTTGAATGAAAGGGCTGAGGACCTGTTTCGGCGCCCACATAGGCCACGGCCCAGGCGCGTCTGAAAGACTGATCTGCATATACATGTATTCAAACAAACATACAGGGTTGTTCATATTAAAAAACTAGCATGTATGTATGTATATTATCATTAGGTAATCGACTAGTTAAGGTAGGTTTTTGGATGGACACAACTATCAAATAAATATTTTATAACTCCAAACAAAACAATCCAGCAACCTAATCTACATCAGGTCCCTCTTCATCTCTGTGTACTTCTTTCCTCCCATCATCCTGTCCAACATCCCTATCCTGTTCCTGCCCTTTCCTCGTTTGCCCAACATTCTCCCCTCTATTACCTTCTTCAACATTCCACTGCCGCTCAATACACCTTTGATCCATTTTTCCTGCTTCCATAGGACATCTTCCAACAAACTCCTCTCCTCACCCACCCTCCCCAGTACTTCCTCATTTGTTTTCCTTTCGGTCCATTTCACCTTCTCCATTCTTCTCCACACCCACACAATGCTTGGTCATCAGCAAACCTAACCGATTTTACGAATTCCCCTCCGACTTTCATTCCTACCTCCAGTTCTTCCCATGCCTCTTTTAATCATGCCCTCCACATATACGTTGAACAGCAGCGGTGACAACGGGCAACCCTGCCTTACCCCTCTTCCTAACACTGCCCATCCGGACTCTCCGTTCCCCACTCGCACCTGAGCAGTCTGAGACATGTACAGGTTGCGGATCAGTCTCCTGTCCCTCCAATCCATTTCTATATTCTGCAATACGCGCATTAATTTTTCCCAATTCACTCTATCAAACGCTTTTTCGAACTATACGGAATACTACTGCATCCCAATTGTATTATGGGTTCCTTCAGATCGGTGACTCTCCCCTTTCTAAACCCAAACTGATCATCCCCAAAGTAGTATTCATCTGCCATGCTCTCCACCCTTTTGTTGATGATCTTGATAACCACTGTAGCTGCATGAGAAATTGATCTGCATTGCACACATATTGCTACCATTCCCTTTTTCGGGATAGGATCTAAAATAGTCTTAACAAAGTCTTCCGGCCAGATTCTTTCCTCATAAACGAAACGAATCGGTCCATTAAAATACTCCCTTCCACCTTTCCCTAAACGTTAAAAAGTAGTTCCGTAGTAATTTTACCCATCCCCACGCCTTTCTTTGCTAGCACTTAACCTGGATGCCCCATCTATCTCGCCGTCGGGTAAGCCCGGACCGAAGCTACGTGCATTCTCGACTACGTAATTTTCTCTTTCCTTGCCTGACTTTCCTGGCCTAATGTCTTCACTGTTTGCTTCATCTGTATATTCCTTCCACCTGTTTAGAATCTTCCTTGGTTGGAATAATATATTTAATAACAGGACGCCTAGATAGTTTAACTGGCTAAAGCACTCGGCCAGACATCGAGGGAACCGGGTTCGAATCCCTGTCAAAGCGAATATTTTTTACACTATGAAATTGTTTCATTGTAATGCACATTTAGCGGATGACTCCGTTTAAAGTTACTTTTGCGGAATCTCCTGCAGTTTCTTGAAACTTAAAATCCTTGTAAAGTACGTTTATACTCTTTGTTCAGCAGGCATACCAGAATACGCAAGTTTGTAGTGGACAAAGTAGCGAAATACAATACAGAGTAATAGAGTACAAACACTTCCACAAAATTTCGGGGTCACCCATAACGTTGATCGCCGCAAATGGTTCAGGTCGCGACACTCTTCGCGACTTCGCGAGGGAAAAGCAGCCTCCGCAGGGGGGGCGGAGAGAGTCCGGGGACAGGGAGGGGAGGTGAAAGTCCAACGGATTGTGTCATGCCCCCCACTCCCTTTCACTTCTCACCCCACCTCGCACCATTGAGAGAGAGAGCAGCCCCCCTTCGACGCCAGATTTATTCCATTGCCCTCAATGATTATTATAAGGTAATTTACCTGTTAAGGTAGGTTTTGGATGGACACAACTATCAAATAAAATTTTGTAACTCCAAACAAAACGCAATTTAGCAACCTATTCTACATCAGGTCCCTCTTCATCTCTGCGTAATTCTTTCCTCCCTTCATCCCGTCCAACATCCCTATCCTGTTTCTGCCCTTCCCTCGTTTGCCTAAAATTCTCCCCTCTATTGCCGTCTTCAACATCCCACTCCCGCTCAATACGCCCTTCAGCCATTTTTCCTGCCTCCATAGGATTTCTCCCAACAAACCCCTATCCTTCCCCACTATCCCTAGTACTTCCTCATTTGTTTTCTTTTCGGTCCATTTCACCTTCTCTATTTTCCTCAATGATATATACATGCATATATTTAACATATACGTATGTATATATAGTATTATTATTATTAGGTAATCTACCGGTTAAGGTAGGTTTTTGGATGGACACCACTATCAAATAAATATTTTGTAGCTCCAAACAAAGCCCAATCCAGCAACCTAAGCTACATCAGGTCCCTCTTCATCTCTGTGTATTTCTTTCCACCCTTCATCCCATCCAACATCCCTATCCTGTTCCTACCCTTTCCTCGTTTGCCCAACATTCTCCCCTCTATTACCTTCTTCAACATTCCACTACCGCTCAATACGCCTTTCATCCATTTTTCCTGCCTCCATAGGATTTCTCTCAACAAACCCCTCTCCTCTCCCACCATCTCTAGTACTTCCTCATTTGTTTTTCTTTCGGTACATTTCACCTTCTCCATTCTTCTCCACACCCACATTTCAAAAGCCTCCAATCTACGTCTATCCTCCAGCTTCAGCGACCAGGTTTCCGCGCCGTACATAGCTACGCTCCATATCAGAGTTTTTACGAGTCTTGTCTTAACATCCCTACTCAACGTCCCCGTCATCAACTCCCTCCTCCTTGAGAAAGCCTCCTTGCCTAGCGCAATTCTTCTCCTTACGTCCCTACCATTTTGACCGTATTGGTCCAAAACACTTCCGATATATGTAAACTGTTCTACCTGCTCTATTTTTTCACCTCCTATTTTAATATTTAGTTTGCCTTTTTTGGAATAGGAACTAACACCGATCTCACAAAATCTTCCGGCCAGATTCCTTCCTCATACTACCTTGAAAAAAAGTTCCCGGAATAACCACCGTGTGGCGCTCCCATCGTTCCGATTTGAGTTCTGTTTTTTTGTTAAATTGGTACATCTGTTGTTGATATTCCCTTTAAATCTTAGTGTCATAACTTGACATTTGCAAAAGTTACGTAGCCAAGAGTACATCTATCTCTGTGTGTGTTGGCGATTTTTTTACAATTGCAGAAATGGATTTAAATTTGCACAACGAACTTGTATTAAATTTTGCGTAAAAAACGGATTTAGTGGCGCACGGACGTTGGAAATGTTGGAAAAGTGTTTCGGCAACGATTCTCTAAAAAAAAACGGTCGTTTACCAGTGGCACGAGCGGTTCAGAAGTGGTCGTGAGTCAATCGAAGATGATGAACGCAGTGGCAGACCATCGACATCGAAAGTCGGTGAAAAAATTGATAAAGTAAAAGAAATGTTGGTCAATAACCGCAAATTAACCATCAGAGAAATAGCGGAGGACTTGAACATTGCCTATGGATCCGCCCAAGACATTGTGGTTAATGATTTGGGTTTCCGTCGTGTAGCAGCAAAGTTGGTGCCAAAAGACCTCAATTTCATGCAAAAAAGAGACCGTGTTGACGTCGCAAAAGACATGATTTGCGAGGCTGAATCCGATCCCACATTCATCAAAAGGATCATTACTGGAGACGAGACGTGGGTTTATGAGTACGACACGCAATCCAGACATCAGGCAAGTGAATGGCGTTCACCAAATGAGCCGAGACCAAAAAAACCACGTCGTTTTCAGTCAAAAAAGAAGGCAATGCTGACGGTTTTCATGGATTACAACGGTGTAGTGCATCATGAATTTTTGCCAGAAGGCCAGACAGTAAACAAAGAGTATTATTTGGGCGTTATGAGACGTTTGCGTGAAGCAATTCGCCGAAAGAGACCAGAAATCGTCGCACAGTGCGTCGAGACCGTCGCACAGTGCTATCATTATTCGTAATTTTTTGACGAAAAATGCAACAAATACCATCCAACAGCCACCGCATTCACCTGATTTGGCTCCCTGTGACTTCTTTCTGTTCAATCGAGTTAAAAAACCATTACGGGGAACGCGTTTTAGCAGCCGAGAGGAAGTAATGGAAAAATCGCAGGAAGCACTGATGGACATACCGAAAACCGAATATAAAAAATGTTTCGAGGATTGGATCAAGCGCTGGCATAAGTGTGTTGCAGTCGATGGGGATTACTTTGAAGGGGACAATATAGATTTAGATGAATAAACTTGTATTTTTAATTTTCTGAACCCTTCCCACCTTTCCCTAACCATTTTAACTATCAACATTTCTACAGGAATATTGTCCACCCCCACGGCCTTATTTGCTTTCATCTCCTTTAATGCCCTTTCTATTTCATCGTCGAGTATGCCTGGACCTAAGCTATCTTCTTCTACGTCATGTTCCTTTTCTATGTCTAACCTTGTCGGCCTAAGTTCTCTACCATACAGTGTTTCTATATATTCCTTCCATCTCTTTGGATTTTTCCTGGTTCAACTATTATCTTACCCCATTTATCTTTAACTGTTAGCACAGATCTTGCCTTCTTACTTCCCGATAATAACTTAACCTTGCTGTATAGAGCACCAATTTCACCCTTCTTCTGTAAACTTTCCATATCCTCGAACTGCGTTTTCCACCATTCTTCTTTTGCTTTATTTGTGGCCCTTCTCAATTTATTGTTTAACTCTTTGTGCTTCATTTTGCCTGTGTTTACATTTTTTCATCTTCTTCTTTCATCCATCTGTGCAATCATCTCATCCGTTACCCATGGTTTCCGTATCCTTTTCACGTTAACGGTTCCTATAGTGTCTTTAGCGGCTTCCAAAATCCATTTCTTGATACCTTCCCATTTTTCTTCGATAGCACTCAGTTCTTTACCGTCATCCACCATTTTCTCTACAGCCTGCTGATACTCCTTCCTCTTTAATCCATTTAATGCTTCTAAATTCCATTTCCTAACCCGCCGCCCTTGCCTTATCTTCTTGAAACGAACATTATATTTCATAACAACTAAATTGTGGTCAGAGTCAGCATCCGCTCCTGGGAAACTGTGCGAATTTATCACACTGTTCCTAAACCTGTGCCCAACCATAATATAATCTAACTGATACCTTTCTGAGTCACCTGGCATTTTCCATGTATACCTACACCTTTTGTGGTGTCTAAGCCATGTGTTAGTGATGACTAACCCCTGTCTCCTGCAGAATTCAATTGGTTTCGCCCCGCGTTCATTCCTCGTACCTAATCCATAGTCCCCCACCTCACCACCATCTCTTCCTTCGCCTACCGTCGCATTCCAATCCCCGATCACTATCAAATGTTTCCCTGCAGGGACACTCGCGATGATATCCTCTAACTCATCGTACATTCTATCGACTTCTTCCTCCTTGTGGTTGCTCGGTGGCATGTATACCTCAACAATGACCAAGTTCGTCGGCTCTGCTTTGATCTCCCCGCCGCTGTACATCACTCTATAATTGTCACTCCAGTAATCCCCGCTATCCTTCCATCTCACCACGCAGAGACCTAAAACATCTATATTACCTTTTTCCATCTCTCGCTTAATATTTTCTAATTTGCCTCTCCTCAACATTGTCCTGACGTTCCAGGTTCCTATTCTAACTACTTTCGTCTTCTTCTGAGTCTTCTGTCCTGCTGCAATTATTTCTTCCCTCCAAGGGTTTCGTGGGATGACGACCGCGGAAGCCTTACCTCTCCCACTGCCGGGCACGACACACGGCCTCTTGGGCCGAGTCCCGTAGTTGCCAGGACTCATTATCTATAGTGCCCATCATTACATTCTTGGGAATCATAATTGAGGTGGTTTCCCGTTGCCTTCCTCAATAGTGTTTTTAACGTGACACCATCACTTAATGGCCGCCCCACTGGGGTCAGATGCCATTGCAGCCGCCTCACTGAGGAACAGACGCTGCGTGGATTACCTTTTGTCTGGCTCCTAACGTTCAACCTATCTGGCATGGGTGACCCTTCCAGGAGTAATTATTATTACTCCTGCCAGCACAGCTCTAGGGGTCATCGGAACACACAAGCCCTTCCACCACAAGGTTTTAGTCCATGGGAGGGGATATGGGAATATTATATTAATAACACAGGCCAACAGTGGTTTTGGTGCCGGAGCTTTTAATCCTGATTTAAAGAACAATTGGGGTGCTGAATCCAATTATGACACTAGTTTTTCCTATCAGCTATAGTTTTCAAGATATAGATATGTTGTTACTTACGTAAAAAAATCTTCTACATGATGATATGGGAATATTATATTAATAATAAAACCCACCAAATATAAAGACTTGATTTATTTCTAGGGCTGTTAAATCACCCACAAACACAACAGAATTTTACAATACAATTGAACACAAATACTAAAATTTTTTAGTGTAATAAAACAAATTGAAAAGAAAAAAATACATAAAAACATCACTCAACACATCGGAAGCTTCTTTTGCGAGATTTTCTTTAGTGCACTTTGTTCAAACAGTCTCATTTTAAGCACCAGCAGTAATCTGCCATCATATGGTTATCCCATCTTCCTTGGTAGCGAGCTTCCATTGTTTTTATATCCTGGTGAAATCTTTCACCTTGTTCTTCACTTGTGTCTCCTAAATTTCCAAGAAAATTGTCTAAGTGGCTGTGTAGGTAGTGAACTTCTGTGCTCATATTACATCCAAGTGATTTGAAGTTACTGAGCATAATGTTTACCAGCTCATTATAATTTTCACTTTTATGATTTCCTAGAATATTTTTTATGACCTCAACAAATGACATCCAACTAATTTTTTCAATCTCATTCATTGACTCGACAAAAGCAGGATCCTTTGTAAGTTGTCTGATTTGTGGCCCCTCAAAAATACCAGCTTTAAGTTTTTCAACACTTCTATGGGACATCTTTAGTCTTAAGTAGCCGAAGCATGGTCCATCCTTGTCAAGAGCCTTTACAAATTGCTTCATTAGGCCTAGCATGGGTGACCCTTCCAGGAGTAATTATTATTACTCCCGCCAGCACAGCTCTAGGGGTCATCGGAACACAAGCCCTTCCACCACGACAAGGTTGTAGTCCATGGGAGGGGATGTATATATATATATATATATATATATATATATATATATATTATATATATATATATATTTATATATATATATATTTATATATATATAAAGTAAATGGAATTAACCCTAGTAGACACAAACACAGAAACACATAAAAGAGATAAACTCACTGGGATTCGAATTTTAGGTGGTCTACCCACCTTTCTCAAGAGGGGGAAAGAACGAAGCACTGCACTGTGAGCTATGTGTACTGAGTTCCGTGCCACCGAAAATTCGAATCTCAATGAGTTTCTCTTTTATACGTGTTTCTGTGTTTTTGTCGACTAGTGTTAATTCCATTTACATTATTGTTCACGTCTGGGAGATTTTCAGAAAAGTATTTTCATAAATATATATATATATATATATTGTTTTTTCCTATCCCCTTTCCTTATATCTATTTCTATGTGTGAAATAAGATTTGTTCGCCGTATGTCGGGATTTCGTGTTGAATGTGTGTATAGTATACTAAGCACAGTAATTAACCCGAAGGTCGGTTTAGTAAGTGATGGTAGAGTTCACCCAGTACTAAGCCCGACGGCGTATGAATATTCACACATCAGGGCAGTTCCTTTCCCTGTGCCGGTTATGGTTTCCCAGGAAGATCTGGTACCCGAAAAATTACATAGTTTGGGTGGAGCTGCAGGTGCCCATAGTGCCCAGACTGAGATCTGCGGGTATTTTAAGCAACCAAGTGCCCCAATTCTTTGGCCAAGAGATGGCGTTAGGGAGCTGTTTCATCCACCAAAGGAGAAATAGACGGGCAGTAGGTCAGCAATCATTCAACATAATTTGTTCACGTATGGCGAGATTTCGTGTTTGAATGTGTTTATTGGCCAATGTGGCTCGTCTCATTCTTCTAGCTATGCGTGCCACGAAACGCACAGTTCTTTACGATCATTGAAATTTTTCAAGTATTCAGACCAGATAGAAGTACTCACGCACGCACAATGCCGGCAATCCCTGTGCTTCGCCTTGGTTCATTGTATTTTTCTTTCACCTTTCGAATACTGCCCTGGGTCGTAATTGCTTAATTGCATCTCGATTTGACAGATGTATTTCACTCAGTACTAAGGGAGCTTTCTTCATAGGCCTCGTTTTCATAAACTGCAGTTCTTTCAAAAATAGTAGTATCCCTGCTGGTGTCAAATAAAATAGAGGCAGCGGCAAAAGTAATGGAAGATTGTCGAAGAGACTACCGCGAGCATTGTCTACATTGATTAAAAATTACTTTTGAACACGGAAGCAATACTATATTTTTGATATTTTTGTATGCCTTCTTGACATTGTTTTCAAAATTAAGAGGGATTCAAATATTTCGCCGAGGAATATTACCCCCATTTGCTATTCTAATATATGACCTGCCAGCCATATCCTTTGGGCGGTTTTAATTATTATTTATTACATTTCTTCTTTCATTAAGCCATTTGAGAGTTTCATGCATACTTATGGAATTTCTGTCATTAGCCCGTTCCTCCCGTACATTGTACATTTTCTTTCTAGCTATAAACAGTTCCGACTATTTACTTCCGATTTCCATTATTACACTCCTATCTGTCATTCCATTATTTTTTGCTGTATTTTTTTATTTTATAATATTCCCTCATCATTTGCTATCCATGGTTTATTTAAACTACCACACTTCTTATAAGTTATTTTTCCTTGGGTCGGTATGTGATCCCACACTCAAAAGTATCCGTTCTTAGCCTGTCTTCTTGCTTCAATGACCAACTTTACGACCTGTTAGAAACCACGCACCATATTAAAGTTTTTACGAGCCTTTTCTTTACGTGCTTACTCAATGTCGCTGCCATAAATTCCCTCCTTCTTGTGAAAGCCTCTTTGCCCAACGTAATTCTTTTCCTTATGTCTCGACTACTATGACCATTTTGGTCCAAAACACTTCCAAGATACGTAAATTGCTCCAACTGCTCCACATAATTTATAAGCTCATATGTTCACATTTTTTCTTATATAATACAAGTCTCCCTTTCCTCACTCATAAATTTCTCCCCAGCCTGTTGTCAACCCTTCCTTTTCGATCATTTTGTTGTTTCTACATTTAATATCCTAAACCGTCTTCCCTGCCTTATCTTTTTGAAATTGATGCTACCTTCATAACAATCAAATTGCGGTCAGGGTCCTCATCCGCTCCCGGGAAACTATCAGAATTTATCACACAGTTCCTAAATCTACTCCTAACCATAATATAGTCAAACTGATACCTTTCTGAGTCGCCTGATATTTTCCATATATACTTACGCCTTTTGTGGTGTCTAAACCAAGTCTTAATGACGATTAACCTTTGTCTCCTGCAGAACTCAATTGCATTTTCCCACGGTCATTCCTCGTACCTAACCCATAGTCCCCCACCCCACCACCATCTCTTCCTTCGCCTATCGTCGCATTCCAATCCCCCATCACTATCAAATGTTTCCCTGCAGGAACACACGCGATTATATCATCTAACTCATCGTACATCCTATCGAGTACTTCCTCCTTCCTACTCAGTGGCATGTATACCTGAACAATAACCTAGTTCGTAGGTTCTGCTTGAATCTCTACTAGTAATATTCTCTCTGTTGCTTGTTCTATGTTTGCTACACTTCATCCTACCTTTTTATTTTATATTATGACAACCCATTGTTGGCTCTCGGCCCATCCGCTGTATATTACTCTATAGCTATCACTACATGTCATAGCATTGCCCTATTATGCCAAGCCCCTATTCTAACTAGTTCGGTCTTCTTCTGAGTCTTCTGTGCTGCCGCTGTCGGTTTCGCTTTTCCAAGGTTTCGTTTCCTCATTTGTTTTCCTTTCGGTCCATTTAACCTTCTCCATTCTTCTCCACACGCACATCTCAAAAGCCTCCAATCTACGTCTATCCTCCTGCTTCAGCGACCACGTATCTGCGCCGTACATAACTACGCTCCATATCAGAGTTATTACGAGGAGTCTTGTCTTAACCTCCCTACTCAACGTCCCCGTCATCAACTCCTTCCTCCTTGAGAAAGCCTCCTTGCCTAGCGCAATTCTTCTCCTTACGTCCCTACTACTTTGACCGTTCCTCATAAAATTCAACACTGGTGAGAAACAGTTGTAATGTTAAGGGAAAGCTGTAGAAATAAACATATATTTCCGATTGTCGGCGCATGAAAATACACAAATTTGACCAATCCAGGAAAACAAGGCGATGCGGTGGCATGCGATATCCCAGCATGCAAATTTGTGTCACTGAGCGGGCCCTCGAGAACGGCGCGACGCATGCATGGCGGGTTGATAGATATCGTTGTAGCTCGCTGTAGCTGTGTTTACGAAATTGCTGCGAGAATTTCGAGCGAGTTTTCATTGTCTTGGAACAGCGAGGGCATCACGACGCGTCTCATTCCTACGTCCTTGGCTATAACAAGCGCTCGCGATGACAAAAGAGTGGAGGTGGCTCTTGATTCACGGAATTACGAAAGTTAGTGACTCGCTGTGACGACGGTCGGCCACGAATCCTCAAGTGGCGTGAATCGCGATTGTCTTTTCACCGCGTTGCGCGGTCTCGGTCAACATTTGGAGGGGCATTTGCGGGTTGAGGATCAATCAAAAGTGGAATCCATAGTCTCGATGGCATTATCTTGCCTTTAGTTGGTCTTAATACTATCATTAAACGTGTTTTTTGGATACGCCACTAAGTTTATCATAACAACTTTTTACAAATCTAGCTCCTCTACGCTTCACGCGATCCAATTCGGCAATCAATCCAACTTCGTGAGGATCCCATAAAAGACTAGCAGCATATTCTAAATAAGAGGCCTAACCAAAGACAGATAACATATCACTTTGACATTTTCATCACATTTACCAAGTACTCTTCTAATAAATTCCAATTTTTTGTTAACTTGTCCACATATTCCCCGTAGTATATGTTTCACCCAGGAGAGGTGGTGAGTGAGGGTAATAACGTCTAGATATTTAATTGAGTCTACACATTCCTTTTCGGTGTTTCCGATGCAGTAGGCGTTCGGGCGGAAATTACTCTTTTTCCAAAATTTTATCACGACGCACTTTTTTAAAGTTAATTCTGATCGTTAAGAGTCACACCAGCGATGTATAGTATTAATGCCATCTGATAAACCTGCTTTGCCCTCATAATTAAGGATATCACGGTAAACCACTGCATCGTCGGCATATGAAGTGTTGGGGGCAATATGTAACTCAAGCCAGTTCTTTTCCTTCCTCAGTCTGCTGTCTTGCAGTCTATATTTCGCTGAGGGCAGACAAAAAGATAGTAACTATTCCAGACTGGGGAGGATTATACGTGCTCTAGCATTTCGTCATCGTCCTTGGCGGAGCACACCAAGAGTGTCACCGCTCACAGTCACGCGCGCGACCTCCAGCCAGCTCTTGATGGGGGCACGTTTCACGCCCGGCAGTTGGGGCCTCCTCAGTGACAGGGCCCTCGTCGGAGGTCAAATCAGTGGCCTCGGAATCAGCATGCTTTTGCCCAAACTATGTATGACCCAGGCCGTAAGAGTAACGTGACCAACACCAACATTGTCACCAGCAAACATTGTTGTTGCGTTTTATTTCAGCAAAGGATTTCGATTAAATTGGTTAAAGGCAAATATGGAAAATGACTGAGCGAGAAATTCACGTAAACATTAACCGGCATACAGGAGTCAATATTTACAGGAGTGAATCTGTCGTTTCGAGTGGATTAGGCCCCGGCGGCGAGGGGCTTCATTCGAAGGGCTTCTTTTTCAAGGATTCACCGAAACAGACACTACCTTGTGTTTCTGTCGAATGAATAAATAAAGAAATAAATGTCATCATTGGTTTGCTACGCTGAGAAGTATTGCGAAATTTATAAACAATAGTTAGCATGAACATTAATTGAAAATTGTAATTTTGTGAATTATTCATTTCATTGTCATATTCAGGTATGTACATTAATTGTAACAATGGCAGAATAATATAAGCAAATAATAGAAAGTTATTTGCTCTATTTTTAGACTAGCACTAACGAAATGCGTACAATTTGAGAATTCCTAATTTTCCGAAAACTTTGGCAGTATTATTCTATGATACTTAATGTTGTTACTTTATTCTGGTGATCTGGTTGCTCCGATAGCAAATGTTACCACCCCGAGGGCCCGGGTTTGAATCCCGGGGGACGGCGTGTGGATTTCATTTCGCGAAGTCGGAACGAGGAGAGATCTCTCCTAAGGCCAAAGCCGCCCGCGACGATTACTACTGCGGTTTATGCTGAGCACGGTCATGAGGTGAGCTTAAAAAAAACAACACGGGGCAGAGTGGTGTTATTATTTCCTCCGAGTGAAATCCTTGATGGCTGAGAGAATCGACTTCGAGGATGCGTCTCTTGGTAATGTACGAGGTGTAGCGACACAATCTTAATGAAACGATTCAAAGGAAATCGGGTTTGTCGAGGAAATCCGTGCGTTGTCTCCGCGAACGTGGTCTAGCTTCCGATGCGCGTTGACCTTGGGCGGGCGGCCTTGGCGTTGAAGGGCCTCTCCTAGTCGAACGTAGATTCGCCATGTCCATCCGTTTGTCGCGACGCTTCCCTGATCCGACATTTGCCCAGGAGTCACCGGAGGAATGGAGTCGTACCATCAATCCAGGCTATATCGTCCAAAAGCTCTCAGGCCGATCCTTATCTGACGCAAGGCTGATTAATGAATGACGACTTCGATTCCAGAAGGTCGATAGAAATTGGTGGTTGAATCGCGAAAATGAGCATACGTGGCCTGTCCAATAAATATGCGAACTGAGGCCATAGAAACTTTATTTTGCAAAATTCAGTCTACATCGAATTTTTCCCCTTCAAAGTGTTCTCCATTCTTAGGCTATGCACCTATTCCATTTTCTTTTCCACAGTTTAAAGTGCCCTTTGAAGTCCTCGGCAGTTAGACTTTTTAGTTTTATCGTCGTTTCTTGGTTTATTGTGTCTTCCACATCTTCCCTGTGATATGTCCACTCATCACATTTTTGCATTTTGGGAATAGGAAAAAGTTACTGGGGGCGAAATCTGGCTAATAAGGAGGATGATCACGGATGATGACTGAAATTTTTGCCTAAATCAATGTTGAATGTGCATGTGCATAGTCATGGTGAAGGGTCCTTCCATCATGTTCGGTTAAAATAGTGTTCACTGTTGATTGTCCTAAATTCACTTAATCAGCTAACATTGGGACAGTTTTTCGACGGTAAGTCGACAACGATCGGTAAGGACAAGGGACCGCACACACGATCAATGTTGTCGTTAACACAGGTGGTTGAAGGTCGTCCCGGTCTTGCATTATCCGTGGCTTCTTGTTGGCCATCTTTAAAACGCCTAATCCACTTGAAAGCGGATGTTTTCTTCAGAACATTATTACCGTAAACAGCCGTCAACATTTCCGTAAAATCTTGATCACATTTACCGTACTTCACCGAAAAACTTGATGTTGATTCCTTGCGATGCCTGATTTCGTGAATTTCCATTTTCGACAAGCAGCAAAAACAAGGACAACAGAAACTAACATAACTGGCACCATATGCACAGCTCGACGATCCGCCAAGCACGGACGGCAGGCAACCAGTGCCGCTAGTGGCTATAGTCCGCGTCATGGTCGCCAGATTGCAGCAGTTCGCGCATTTATTGCATAGACCACGTATTATACGCAACAATACCGATATGCACCATAACTTACGCCTATCGTCCACTTATGACGCTCTGCCCGGAGCGCCAGAGATATGTATTTTATCACGCAGTTAAATACCAATTTAGGGCAATGAAATGGATTGAAACTGATTGGGCCAACGCATTATACTTCCCACACTTTTGACATAATTATCTTGAAAATTAAAACTAGGCTGTCTCATGTAAACCCAGAGCACAATGAAAGGCAGTGTGAAGCAGGTAGGCCCGTTGAAACGTAATAGCTGGTCGGAGCATTGAGCGTAGAGATCGGCTCTTCACATTGGACGGGACTCTCCGTTTAGGCCGTCGCTCGACTCCGTCGGTCAGAATTGTCTCTTAATCGTTGGAAAGACCCGAGAGGGAATTCTATTGGTCCGTTACTATCGAACGTGAGAATGACATCGTTCGGTTGAATCTTTAAATTTTGAAATTGCGTGCGAATTTGTCGGACTATTTTGTTAATGCGCGTAGTAACCAAAGAGTTTATAAGAGCAATGAACTTTTAACCTCTTAGTAGAAACACACTTCGTTTCACTTGAATATAAATACCTGGATTTTACCGTCATTAAGACATCCAAGAGAAAGAAATGTATTAGGTATAACTCCTGGACATTCTAATTTTCATCGTAAAGCCTGAAATTCTTGAACCACGTGAATTTTCACAACAGTTTCACAAATTTTCATGGCAGTTGATGAATTCATCCGATACGTCTCCCTAACAAGGGAAGAAGCTTAATTGGGTGACACATATCGGATGAGATTACTCCCATTTTAACAACGATGCTGTGTCACAAACATTGTCGAGCTACGGGTGGTGCAGGACACATCATCAATCGGTTGGGCGTCTACGACTATTCGCTCAGAAGCCATCGCTGCTAAATGCCTGAGTGAGTAGAGCATAATTACATGTACATGGTCAGTCTCCTAGTTATGGCGTAGTTTCAGTCATTGGGGCTCACTGATAAGAGCAATGGATCAGGAGGAGAACAGATAATATTGTCAGTAGTGGAATTGCATTTGAAGGGTGCTCCTATGCCACCAACGGTTTCCACGCCATGATCTACCATCACTCCGTAATTGAGCCTTGTGGGGGGTAAATGAGTTTGGCGAATGCGCGTGAGCCAATAAAATTTCTCATGGCTTGCTAGTGTTTGTTTTCTTGTGTTTCTTGTAGCTTGTTGGGGAGCACATATCAGGGTGGCATACGGATCCCCTTTAAAGAAACTCGGCTTCATTAAACGGGTTATTCTTGACCTGGCTTGTAAATGGGTGTAATGTTAAACTTGTAAATGAAATGTAAATGTAAACCTTTAATATTTCTATTGCTTCTTATTATTGATGATTACTGATTATCCGGGGAAAGAAAGAGTATTTATATCCATCTGTATTGGAATCTATCTCCCTTGTCTTTATGGTCTGGTCTACTTAAGTAGTGTGGGGCCATAATAATAATTCCTTTAGTGTCATCGTTAAACTCGTTTGTTCTGAACATTTCTGAAAGCCTGAGTCTCGCTTATTCTCTTCAAATCTCAAGTGGCTTCCAGCCTAAATTACCTAAGAGACTTGTCACACTCCTCTTCAAATTTTTATAACAATTTTCCGAGAATCTGGCGGATTTTCTCTGAAACTCTTTTAATTATTTTTGTCAAAATTTCTCCCGAGGAACCCAAATACTTGCCGAATAATCCAAATTATACACTTCGAGCACTTTAATTCATACACTCCACTTGTCTCGTCTTTGGGAACTTTGCCTAGTGTTGGAGATCAGGTTCTAAAGGCATGAACCACAGTAAAAGGCAAATTTAATTTCTTCTTTTGGTAACTTTTTGAATAATTTATGAGAAATATTCCCTGTACAGAGAATTCGTCGCCATTTGTCAGTGGGATCGTATATTCAGGGTGGGGGATCGGGATGGTGCGGTGGCTATCGTACAGGAGGGGTTCGAATCCCGGATGCAGTAGATATATTTAATGTGGTATCCCGATCCTTTGTGGAGAGCACTTTGAGTGAGTACTCGGTCCGTCGGATGGAACGTTTAACTGTGGCGCCTTTCGACAAGAATAGGTTAATGCCGACGCCGGGTTTCTCTCCACCCTTCCTCCTTTCCCATCCATCCCTAATGGCGCAAATGACTGGTCGCCTCCCATAAAAAGTGCCACTACCTCTCGCGATTGTAAAACGCCTCCTTTCGCCAATAATAATAGTCTTGGGCGCAGGCACTGCCTCGATCCCACGCACCAAATGCCTTGATTATTTTTCATGCGGGGGTGCAAGAATATCCGTTATCACGTCTAGTATCGCCCGCTACTCATCTTCTACTTGTGAGCAATGAAGCATTCGCTTGCTCTAGATTGCGTTTATTTATTTGCATAGTACCCTGCAAGCCACCAAACTAGAGCAGGGGTCGATGGTACAACTACGTATACTGCTTTTGACCAAAAATACGACCTTTGCCCTCTGCCGCGGCCGGACAATGCTACTCTCATCCCTTATCGTTCGTGGATTTAATTGATATCTTAAATTTATCTGTTCTACACTTAATCTCATTAATTTTATTGGCATGATCTCTCCTGCCATTGTACAATGTGGATAATGATACATTTCAACATCACTGCTGAAGACACGTCCTTCCAATTTATGCAAGAGATGTAATCTGTAATTTAACCTTCGCCCCGTGAGTGATTCTCAGCCTAGCTGCTCTAATATTTTGGATACACTACTAAGTATATCGTAACAAGGATTTACAAATCTAGCTCCCCAACGCTGCACACGATCTAATTCGGCAATGAATCCAACTTCGTGAGGATCCCATAGTATAAAAGCAGCATATTCTAAATAAGAGGCCTAACCAACGACAGATAACATTTCTGTTTGACCTTTTCATCACATTTACCTAGTACTCTTCCAATGAATCCTAATTTTTTGTTAACTTGTCCACATATTCCCCTAGTATGTGTTTTACACAGGAGAGATCGTGAGTGAGGGTAATAATGCCTAGGTATTTGATCGAGTCTACACATTCCATAATAATAAACATATCTCACTAGTGACTATGGAGTCAATTTGGTTATTATTATTAGGTAATCTACCGGTTAAGGTAGGTTTTTGGATGGACACAACTATCAAATAAACATTTTGTGACTCCCCACCTAGCAAGCTAATCTATATCAGGTCCCTCTTCATCTCGGTGTACTTCTTTCCTCCCTTCATCCCGTCCAACATCCCTATCCTGTTCCTACCCTTACCTCGCTTGCCCAACATTCTCCCTTCTATTACCCTCTTCAACATTCCACTACCGCTCAATACGCCTTTCATCCATTTTTCCTGCCTCCATAAGATTTCTCTCAACAAACCCCTCTCCTCCCCCACCATTTCTAGTACTTCCTCATTTGTTTTCCTTTCGGTCCATTTCACCTTCTCCATTCTTCTCCACACCCACATTTCAAAAGCCTCCAATCTACGTCTATCCTCCAGCTTCAGCGACCAGGTTTCCGCGCCGTACATAGCTACGCTCCATATCAGAGTTTTTACGAGTCTTGTCTTAACATCCCTACTCAACGTCCCCGTCATTAACTCCCTCCTCCTTGAGAAAGCCTCCTTGCCTAGCGCAATTCTTCTCCTTACGTCCCTACCACTTTGACCGTATTGGTCCAAAACACTTCCGAGATATGTAAACTGTTCTACCTGCTCTATTTTTTCCCCGCCTATTTTAATATTTAGCTTAGCCTTTTTCTTTCTGGAAAATCGCATAACCTTTGTTTTATTAATATTTATTCTCATCCCATATTTATCGCACTGAACCTCCAATTCACTCAACAATGCTTGCAACCCCTTGGCTGACTGAGCAACTAATGCTTGGTCATCAGCAAACCGAACCGATTTTACGAATTCCCCTCCGACTTTCATTCCTACCTCCAGTTCTTCCCATGCCTCTTTAATCATTTCCTCTACATATACGTTGAACAGTACCGGTGATGGTTAACATATAGTAAAGTAGAAATGAAAGACGTACAATGACACTTCTCTGGGGAACAGCTGAAGTAACTTCTACTGCATTTGAGCTAACTCCATCTATCACTACTCTTTGTGCCCGACCATTCAAAAGTCTTTAATCCAACCCAAGATATTTGCAACTATGCCATATAATTCTAGCTTTGCCAGTTATTTCATATGAGTTACTTTTTCGAAGGCTTTCTTAAAATCTAGAAAAACTGCGCCCACTGGAACATTGCTCTTTTACATACTACAATTGTGGTTGTCCTCTATGGCAAATTATGTAGGGAATATAAATATTTCCTAAACATAATACACACACAAGAAACGGACCGAATGGAAGTGAGAAAATGATATATTTCCTCAAATGCAGTGTAAAATTGATTTCTGTTTACGAGATTATTCCATGCAAAAACAAGAAACCTTAACAAGAATACTGAATAAGAGAGCAGCTGATCAAAATAGTTGAAATAGTGGCCATTTTGTGAAGGACACAAACATACAATTTAAACAAGCCAGGTGTACATAAAAAATAAAATGTGCTTCAATAGAAGACCTCTCCTATTAGGTGATGCTTCATGGGTAATGGCTGCATTATCAAATCTCACAATTAAGTAAATTGCAGTTTTCATTGATTTCTTCATTACTAATTTATCCAGAACAACAGCAGAATTCTCTATTTATGACTTGGGGGTATATTAGGGAGCAAGCACGAAGGTCAAATAAACACAAACGTGAAAAGTGGATGCAAGCATAAATCGTTCCAAATTGGAAAGATGTAAAGTGAGGCTAGAGTGTGAGGAGGACACGGAGAACATGAATTGGAGGCACCCGTGCTAAACACGTGTGTCAAGAGAATTGGTGGGAGTTGAGTCAGCAAAGAGAAACCAAGGTTTGGTATTTGGTATGGAATGAGTAAGAGGAAGTCACCTGGTGGTATGTCTCCTCCAACCAGGAATGTATGAATGCACGACCATATTTGATTGAGCGTTACCACATATGTATCAGAGCATAACTTAATTTGACTCCCAAAAGACTGAGCTGTGTCACTGGTACCTACAATTGAAGCAAGAATTGAGTAGCTTGAGAGTATGTAGTCGACCATTCACGGTAGACTTTGGATGAACCCAAGGGATCAAAGGACTGCTGCTGATGCAAAGCTCTACCTGAAATGCAAAACGGAATTCCCATTGACACACCCTAAAATGTGTTACAGTACGAGTATAAGCCACTCTGGAACTCCACCCAATGCTCTTCTTTTCCGCCTCCCTCCCTGCATTGTCCTATGTGCCTCCTTCCTCCCTCCGCCTTGCTTTATTAATAACTGCCATCAAATCCTCCCCTTCTTCTAGTTATATGCATGCATACATCACTCTTCTTCGACATTCCACATGCCCCCAACCTTCAAATCCTTCATCAAACAGCATATCTCATTCCCCTCTAATACATGGTTTGTATAACAAGAATGGGAAAACTGGACTTATTTCAGATGATGCCTCTTAGACGACTAGATGGCTTATTTCAGCTAAAATGCCTCAAAATCCTTCAAAGTACATCCCTTGAGCGTTGACACACCTTTAATGCCAGCAGCATTTCCATCATGATGCCATTGCACAAGGTCTTTACACTCGACTCTGCTTTGGGTCATCCGTCAAGACCTTCGGGATGAGTTTAGCACAGATCTTTTGCATCGTCAAATTTTCACTGATAATGGTATGTGCACTGTCATCTTATCAATGCCAACATGATCTGCGATCATGCTCACACTTAAAGCAACAGTCTGAAGTCAATACTTCACACACACCTCAGGGAAAAATTATTACCATTACTTTTTCTACAAACCTTGTATGTGAGTCCTTCAATAAGTCCTTAGAAAAAAATAGAAATAAAAGTTATTTTAGGTAGATATAAATTTTTTCAAAATTATCTCTGCTTAGTTCAATACACAGTTTTGCAACATTTCTCAAATTTTTTCAAACATTCCAAAAAGAGGGATTTTGGTAGGTCCTCAAAATAGGAGTCGGTGTTGGCATAGACGACCTTGTTTGATGAGGATTGTTTTCTTCTAAGCCATTGTAAAAAAGTTGCTGGGGGCCAAATCTGATGAATAAGGTGGATGTTGTCTTAATTCAAACTTTAATTCCTTAATTTTGGCCATTAAAATTACGGAGGTGTACACACTGTCTTCATGGCAGAGAATTTTTTCTTTGACAAATGAAGGTGGTTTTTGTCGACTTCTTCGCTCAACTGGTGCAACAGCCTCACACAATACTCTCTATTATTTGTTTGTCCTTTTTACAAGTAATCAACATACAGGTTTGATGATACCTGTAGATGATTCCATGTGCATCCCAAAACACTATGACCATCACCTCGTTGGCCAATTTCACCATCTTCAGAACAGAATCACCTCTAGAAACGCACTGTTTCAACTGTATGTATTGTGCCTAAGTGTATCCATGCTTAATCCACAGTTATGTACCCTTGAAGCAACTCATCAGGATTGTGACAAAACAGCGCCAAACTAGCCTCCCAATCAACTACATAATATTCTGTTTATTCTCCCTCTTATGAACCACGAACCACTTGTGGTGCTCCCAAAATGAGCCTCACCACCCAGAGTGATTGCAAATAAGTTTCTGGCAGAGTCATACCACGGCAATGGGGTCAGAGTTACGTCGCACTGGAGGCTGGAGTCACAGCCAGTAAACCTGCATTTGATACTCTTTCTGACTTGTATTTTCAATATGGTGGCAGTTTGATTAAACGGTGGCCTTTTGCTGGCACATTCAAATTGAGTGTCAGCAGTTGTTAAAATGCTAATAATTTGCATAAAATGAGCCCAGAAGTGTTAAGTAAAAATAGGTGGAGTGAAATTAGCTGTATTGGTTCTTCAAAAATATCTGGTAAAAGTTACTCCATCTGGTAAAACTACCATCGCACACGGATGATGCTGCCACCGCGAAGAAAGTGGAGGAATTTATCTTTATATTAGATTGAAGAGCATACATCCTAAATGAACATGAGTTAGACTGATCTTAGTTATGGCAGTATTGCGGAAATTATTCATAAAGAAGTGTGCATATTAAATGTCAGTACGTCTGTCATCCCCGAAATAACTTACAAGAGAGATGGAAGGAATATATAGAAACACTGTATGGTAAAGAACTTAGGCCGACAAGGTTAGACATAGAAAAGGAACATGACGTAGAAGAAGATAGCTTAGGTCCAGGCATACTCGACGATGAGATAGAAAGGGGATTAAGGGAGATGAAACCAAATAAGACCATGGGGATAGACAACATTCCTCTGGAACTATTGAAATGTTTAGGAAAATGTGGGAGGAAGACTCTATATGGACTGATTCGTAGTATCTACGAGGAAGGAATCTGGCCGGAAGATTTTGTGAGATCAGTGTGTTCCTATTCCAAAAAAGGTAAAGGCTACATCATGTGAGGATTACAGAACAATAAGTTTGATATCTCACGCACCTAAAGTTATTCTCAGGATCATCAACAAAAGGATAAAGAGTAAGGCAAATGATTACTTAGGGGATGATCGGTTTGGGTTTAGGAAGGGAAGAGGTACGCGTGATGCCATTGCAGTAATGAGATCACTAATTGAGAGGAATATAGAATACAACCAGGACGTTTTTGCCTGTTTTGCAGATTTCGAAAAAGCATTCCATAGAGTGAATTGGGGAAAATTAATGCGTGTATTGCAGAAAATAGGAATGGATTGGAGGGACAGGAGACTGATCCGCAACCTGTACATGTCTCAGACTGCTCAGGTGCAAGTGGGGAACGGAGAGTCCGGATGGGCAGTGTTAGGAAGAGGGGTAAGGCAGGGTTGCCCATTGTCACTGGTGCTGTTCAACGTGTATGTGGAGGAAATGATTAAAGAGGCATCGGGAGAACTGGAGGTGGGACCTGTATGTACGGAAACGTGATCGCTGAAGCAGGAGGATAGACGTAGATTGAAGGCTTTTGAAATGTGCATATGAAGAAGAATGGAGAAGGTGAAATGGACCAAAAGTTAAACAAATGTACTTGGGATGGTGGGTGTGTAGAGGGATTTGTCGGGAGAAATCCTATGGAGCCAGGCAAAATGGCTGAAGGGCGTATTGAGCGGGAGTGGGATGTTGAAGATGGTAATAGAGGGGAGAATGTTAGGCAAATGAGGAAAGGGCATGAACAGGACAGGGATGTTGGACGGGATGAAGGGAGGAAGTACACAGAGATGAAGAGGGACCTGATGTAGAATATGTTGCTCGATTGTGTTTTGTTTGGATTCACAAGATATTTATTTGATAGTTGTGTCCATCAAAAAACCTACCTTAAAAGGTAGACTACCTTATAATAATGCATCACTGGTTGTGGCTTAAGTTCGCCTTCATATTTCATTGGAATGTGATGGAGAAATAATCCTCCCTTACATGCATAACACATTGAGTCAGAAAATCTCATCTCCTCAGAGTGGTCATGAGAGACAGCCATAAGCACCAATTCCCCTTTTAGCCATCCAACTGGAAGAAAGTATTTCCTTTGATGATCGAATCTGGGACTGGAGGGCTGCACTTGAAACATACTAAGGAAACCTCTGTAATCCTTCCTTCATATTTTTTAATTGTACTCGCTGTAAACTGGATAAACTCGATGTTTCCATAATATATTCCTGCTGTGAAATATTGAGTGTTTTAAATGATTTGCATTTCTATAAATGACTTCTAAAATAATAGCCAAAGTCAAGACATGCATTTAATTTGATTTTTTGTAGTAAGGGGCAGAATAATTATTTCCACAGTTCATCCAGTCTATTAAAGAGACATTTGAAATATCATTGTTGATCAAAAGATAAACAATATCTTTAGGGATTACTTCTGTAGATACAATGTTATGATAAAACTTCTTGAGCACACTGCTCTATAGGAAGGAAAAAAGTCTCCACTGGCATCTCCGAGTGCAAATTTAATAAAAAAGATAAAAATTTAAAACAAAAACACTTAGGGTATTTATTCTTTTAATTAAACGACATCACTTAATGGCCTATACAACACCTCCCATGGACTACAACCCTGACATAGCAGAAGATCTTATTCCTTCTGATGACCCCTTAAGCTGTACTGGTGGGAGTAATTACACAGACATACAAAAAAAACTTTTCTTTTGGTGCCGGGAATCTTTGTGTTGATTTTAACTATATTTGTAGAGCTGAATCCAAATATGAAATCCGTTTTTATTTAACAGCTCACCTTTTTTAGATATGGCACATCTTACGATTAGTTGTTTCAATATTTGATATATTCCGGAAAATAATTTTCAAAGTTAAATAAATCTATAAGTATACATGGGAATATATGGTAAAAGAAAATAGGAAAAATATTACAGACTTTGTGAAACGTGCATACTTGGGATATTTTGGTGTTAAGCTTGGTGACCAAGATAAAACATGGGCACCGCATTTTGTGTGTAAAACATGTTCCGAACATCTGCGGCAATGGACAACAGGACAAAGGAAAAGTCTAAAATTTGGTGTGCCAATGGTGTAGAGAGAACCTGTGAACCATATTGACGACTGTTATTTTTGCATAGTAAATGTTTCGGGAATTAATCGAAAAAATTGCCACAAGTGGACATATCCAGATTTGCCTTCAGCTAGACGCCCGGTACCCCATTCAGAAGAAATACCGATCCCAATATTTCAGACGTCACCAGATACATCTAAGGAAGAATTTGAGTTATTTGAAAACATTTCTCAAACTATTGACGATAGTGGCAGTGACTACGAGGGGGTATCAACAATTCCTCAACTATTTAATCAAGATGAACTAAGCGATCTTCCTAGAGAACTGAACTTATCGAAGGAAGCATCCGAACTACTAGCATCAAGACTGAATGAAAAGAATTTCCTTACAAGGTAGGTACAAAAATAAGTTTTTATCGCACAAGGGAAAAGGATATGCTACCCTTCTTTACTCAAGAAGACAATCTTACATTTTGTTTAGACGTTAAGGGTCTTTTGGAAAAAATGGGACTACTATCACAATATGATGCTAGTGATTGGCGTTTGTTTATTGATAGCTCCAAGCGTAGTATAAAATGTGTACTTCTTCACAATGGTAACAGGTTTGGCGCAATACCAATCGCCCATTCAACTAAAATGAAAGAAGAATACGATACAATAGTATGCTGAATCTTTAGTTGAAAGAGAGAAAATCATCTTACCGCCTCTACATATTAAACTAGGCCTAATGAAGCAATTTGTAAAGGCTCTTGACAAGGATGGACCATGCTTCGGCTACTTAAGACTAAAGATGTCCCATAGAAGTGTTGAAAAACTTAAAGCTGGTATTTTTGAGGGGCCACAAATCAGACAACTTACAAAGGATCCTGCTTTTGTCGAGTCAATGAATGAGATTGAAAAAATTAGTTGGATGTCATTTGTTGAGGTCATAAAAAATATTCTAGGAAATCATAAAAGTGAAAATTATAATGAGCTGGTAAACATTATGCTCAGTAACTTCAAATCACTTGGATGTAATATGAGCACAGAAGTTCACTACCTACACAGCCACTTAGACAATTTTCTTGGAAATTTAGGAGACACAAGTGAAGAACAAGGTGAAAGATTTCACCAGGATATAAAAACAATGGAAGCTCGCTACCAAGGAAGATGGGATAACCATATGATGGCAGATTACTGCTGGTGCTTAAAATGAGACTGTTTGAACAAAGTGCACTAAAGAAAATCTCGCAAAAGAAGCTTCCGATGTGTTGAGTGATGTTTTTATGTTATGCCATATATGGACTGATTTGTAGTATCTATGAGGAAGGAATCTGGCCGGAAGATTTTGTGAGATCAGTGTTAGTTCCTATTCCAAAAAAGGCAAAGGCTTCGTCATGTGAGGATTACAGAACAATAAGTTTGATATCCCACGCATCTAAAGTTATTCTCAGGATCATCAACAAAAGGATAGAGAGTAAGGCAAATGATTACTTAGGGGATGATCAGTTTGGGTTTAGGAAAGGAAGAGGTACGCGTGATGCCATTGCAGTAATGAGATCACTGATTGAGAGGAATATAGAATACAATCAGGACGTTTTTGCCTCTTTTGTAGATTACAAAAATGCATTTGATAGAGTGAATTGGGAAAAATTAATGCGTGTATTGCAGAAAATAGGAAGGGATTGGAGGGACAGGAGACTGATCCGCAACCTGTACATGTCTCAGACTGCGCAGGTGCGAGTGGTGAACGGAGTGTCCGGATGGGCAGTGTTAGGAAGAGGTGTAAGGCAGGGTTGCCCATTGTCACTGGCACTGTTCAACGTATATGTAGAGGAAATGATTAAAGAGGCATGGGAAGAACTGGAGGTAGGAATAAAAGTCGGAGGGGAATTCGTGAAATCGGTTAGGTTTGCTGATGACCAAGCATTAGTTGCTCAGTCAGCCAAGGGGTTGCAAGCATTACTGAGTGAATTGGAGGTCCAGTGCAATAAATATGGGATGAGAATCAATATTAATAAAAGAAAGGTTATGCGATTTTCCAGAAAGAAAAAGGCTAAGCTAAATATTAAAATAGGCGGGGAAAAAATAGAGCAGGTAGAACAGTTTACATATCTCGGAAGTGTTTTGGACCAATATGGTCAAAGTGGTAGGGACGTAAGGAGAAGAATTGCGCTAGGCAAGGAGGCTTTCTCAAGGAGGAGGGAGTTGATGATGGGGACGTTGAGTAGAGATGTTAAGACAAGACTCGTAAAAACTCTGATATGGAGCGTAGCTACGTATGGTGCGGAAACCTGGTCATTGAAGCAGGAGGATAGACGTAGATTGGAGGCTTTTGAAATGTGGGTGTGGAGAAGAATGGAAAAGGTGAAATAGACCGAAAGGAAAACAAATGAGGAAGCACTGGAGATGGTGGGTGAGGAGAGGGGTTTGTTGAGAGAAATCCTATGGAGGCAGGAAAAATGGATGAAAGGCGTATTGAGCGGTAGTGGAATGTTGAAGAAGGTAATAGAGGGGAGAATGTTGGGCAAGCGAGGAAAGGGTAGGAACAGGATAGGGATGTTGGATGGGATGAAGGGAGGAAAAAAGTACACAGAGATGAAGAGGGACCTGATGTAGTTTAGGTTGCTGGATTGGGTTTTGTTTGGAGTTACAAAATATTTATTTGATAGTTGTGTCCATCCAAAAACCTACCTTAACCGGTAGATTACCTAATAATAATTCCCATATCATCATGTAGACGATTTTTTTACGTGAGTAACAACATATCTATATCTTGAAAACTATAGCTGATAGGAAAAAACTTGTGTCATAATTGGATTCAGCACCCCAATTGTTCTTTAAATCAACATTAAAAGCTCCGGCACCAAAACCACTGTTGGCCTGTGTTATCATTGCTCCTGATAGGGTCACCCATGGCACATAGGCCGAAGGTTAGGAGCCAGAAGGAAGGTAGTCTGCACAGAATTTGTTCCTCAGTGGGGTGACTGCTAAGACTCCTGACTCCAGTGGGGTGGCTGGCCCAGCAGCGGGCGAGGCAAGGCTTCCGTGGTTGTCATCACACGAAAAACTTGCAAAGCGAAACTGACAGTGGCAGCACAGAAGAAGAAGACCAAATTACTAAGAATTGAAACATGGGATGTTAGGAAAATGTTGAGAGAAAGAAAATAAGAGAATATAAGGGGAGAGAAAAAAAGAGTGGAATATAGATTTTTTAGGTCCATGCGAGGTGAGACAGAAGGATAACGGGGATTACCGGAGAGATGGTTATAGAGTATTACACAGCAGAGGGGGTGAGAGCTAATGAGGAGTTGCCATTATATTAATTAAAAAGGTATGAAGAAGCATCAACAACACTAGATTCACACACAACAAAAGGGATGGGTATACAAGAAAAATACCAGGTGTCTCGGAAAGGTATGTTTGATTATATTATGGTTAGGAATAGGTTTTGGAACAGCATTCAGTTTCCCAGGAACAGAAGAGAATTTGATAACAATTAAGTAATTCTTAAGCGTAGTGTCTAATTCAAAAACATGAAGCAGGGGAGGCGAGTTAAAAATTGGAATGTAGATGCATTCATTGGATTGACAAGGAAAGAATATAAGCAAGCTAAACAGAAAATCATGAATGAGGGAAATGAGCTGAATACTATCCAGGAATAAAATTAAAATATGTCAAAAAAGGGATATCGAAAGACAAAAAAACTGCACTGACTGTTCATAAGAAAAGGACAAGAAAGCCATGGATCACCAATGAGACAATTAGAAGACAGATGAAAGGAGGACACGGAAGAATGTAGATAGAGAGTTAGAGAGAAGTAAGTGCAAAGAGTTAAACAATAAACTGAGGTGGTAAATAAACATCAAAAGAATGGTAGGGAAAGCCTTTTGCTTATTTGCCTATTTCGTAGATTTTGATAAGGCATTTGATAGGCTACATTGGTCAAAACTAATGAATATATTACAGAAAATAAGTGTAGATTGGAGGGACAGGAGACTGATGCGCAACCTGTACATGTCTCAGACTGCTCAGGTGCGAGTGGGGAACAGAGAGTCCAGATGGGCAGTGTTAGGAAGAGGTGTAAGGCAGGGTTGCCCATTGTCACCGGCGCTGTTCAACGTGTATGTGGAGGAAATGATTAAAGAGGCATGGGGAGAACTGGAGGTAGGAATGAAAGTCGGAGGGGAATTCGTAAAATCGGTTAGGCTCGCTGATGACCAGGTATTAGTTGCTCAGTCAGCCAAGGGGTTGCAAGCATTGCTAAGTGAATTGGATGTTCAGTGCGATAGATATGGGATGAGAATCAATATTAATAAAACCAAGGTTATGCGATTTTTCAGAAAGAGAAAGGCTAAGGTTAACATTAAAATAGGAGGGGAAAAAATAGAGCAGTTAGAACAGTTTACGTATCTCGGAAGTGTTTTGAACCAAAATATTCAAAGTAGTAGAGACTGTAAGGAGAAGAATGGTATTAGGCAAAGAAGCTTTCAGAAGGATAAGGGAGTTGATGACAGGGACATTGAATAAGGATGTTAAGAAAAGGCTCATGAATACCTTTATATGGAGCTTAGTAATGTGGGGCACAGAAAAATGGTCATTGAAGCAGGATGATAGATGTTGATTGAAGGCTTTTGAAATGTGATTGTGGAGAATGAGGGTGAGGGTGAAATGGACAGAAAGGAAAACAAATGAGGAAGTACTGAAGATCGTGGGCGAGGAGAGGGGTTTGTTGGGAGAAATCCTATGGAGGCAGGAAAAATGGATGAAGTGTCGTATTGAGCGGCAGTGGGATGTTGAACACAGTAATAGAGGGGAGAATGTTATGAAAACGAGAAAGGAATAGGATAGGAATGTTGGAGGGATTGGGAGGAAGGAAGTTCACAGAACTGAAGAGGGGTCTGCTTTGGAATAGAATGTCGAGTATTTTTGTTCTGTTATGAGAGACAAAACATATTTATTTGGTAGTAATGTGCATCCAAAATCCTACCTAAACTGGTAGTTTAACATTAAAAAATATCATACAAGTAAAGGACACTTCAAGGAGTTAAGAAAGGAATGGATCAAGCTCAGACAGCTACTGCCGACCAAATCCTGATTAAGGGCCGATGTAATGATGGAATTTGTGGGGTAATTATTTAGATGTTCTCACTTATTTCTCAAAATCCTTAACAAAATTCATGAAACTAACTACAAAAGATATTCTTATGTATGCTTCCTAACAATTTATCTCAATGTACTGCATCTTTATGTTCCCCCTTCTTCTGTCTTCAATTAATGATTCTTACTCAGTGAAACCATCCGTGAATACATTTTGAACTATGCACTAATTTGTCACTTAAAGGTGCACCACTCAACTAAGCAAAATTTTCATTCACATTTGGTTCTGTTTAATGACATCCATGGAATGACTCCTTTATACAACACTGATATACAAGATAATACATTGACATGCAGATAATAGCTATATATAATTAATATAACAGATTATAATATACATATTGTGCATTCAGCAAAATCAAACATTCACTCGAGAGCATTCAACATGAGAAGTTGCTTCAACACTTTGGTCTGACTTGTCTCACGAATCTCACCGGCCAAAAACATTTCATCCACCACAGTGTACACCTAAAAGTAAGATTGGAATGCAAATGTTTAACTTCACATATGTACACTACAAGGATCCTCCATATTCCACATTGCCATACCAGTGATGAAAGGAAACTTACCTTGTAAAAATTAAATACTAGGTCCAGCTCACAAACATTGTGGAAATACTCATTCAGCACCTCAACAAAGTTATGTATTGCTTCCAGGTAGCATAGGTTATTGTCATTAACATCCACACAAATGCAGAAGTACAAACCTGCATATCTCCTATAGATTATCTTGAAATTCCGGAACTGTAAATACATGCACAATATTAGCACAATGGAGTCCAATACACATGGACATAAAATAATTGCCATAAAAATTGCAACAAAATGCATAGGGTATGTGTGAATTGTTATTCACACTTTGCTATTAAGTGTATTCACACATACACAATTATAATGACAGAGAATTTCTAGCAGGGCTTCATGAGAACTTCAAAGCTACTCGTTGCCACTACATAGAGGAACAATATTGAAATTGAATATCCAATAGATAGAAGAATCTCGAAACATGAATATTACATGCAAGAATGCTATGTATGAATGCATGCACAATATATACACTACACACCTTTACTGTCCCTTATTAAAATTAAAACTTTAAATGCTTCCCACATCCTCTCAGATGTCAAGAAATTCTAAAGAGAGCACTTTGTTCCCTTTCAAGTAATTGCAATACATCTTTGACTTTCTACTCTTCACACCTCCCATCTTCACTATGGTCTAGCAATACCACGGCATGCCTCGATTGCCTACCCCCCTCCTTTCCCTTTAAATCCATGCAAACCAGATTTGTAACCCTTTTCCAATTACTACCTCAACAGCCACGTTCAAAACACTTCCGAGATAGATACTTTTCCACCTGCTCCAGTATTTTCCCTCCTATTTTTATGCGTAACTTAGCCTTTCTCTAACTGGAAAACCACATAACCCTGGTTTAGTTCAAATCTATTATCATCACTCATCTATCGCATTGAATTTCCACTTCACTCAGCAATGCTTGCAACCCCTCGCTATAATGTTGACAAAAAGAAGGGTGTGCGAGAAACTACAGACTTCCTCACAGACCAGATGAGGAAATTGATTTCCTGATTGACCATTATAGCAAAATTCTATCTTCCCTACAATTTTTGTCATTACAACTGAGACTGAATTGAAAATATATTATGTTGGCTATCAGGTACATTATTCATTAATAAGAACACAATTTCCAATACATTTAATGATAATATTTCGGCTTGTGTTCTATAACAAATGTCCTAATTTTCATTGTTCAAGTTAACTGTTAGGCGACATTCCACATCCGTGTATCTCCATTATATTTACAATCATTCAGGCTATCCAGAATGTTCACAAATGCTAACAATAGCAATAAACAACCATTTTCTAACCTTGTGCATGATAAAAAGAGACGTACTAGACACTGAGTTATGACTGTTACCAGAAGATGATGTAGTTACATCGAAACCGGTCGTATTAAAATTTCATTTAGTGGAAAATTACCAATGTTAATTAAACTTGTGCATGATGTTACTTCACTTATAAAAACAATTAAGTCTGCAGAATTATTGAAATCCTTCGTATTAGAATTGGATACTTTCATGAGAAGATACAAAGCTGTAACATAATAATTTCCTTGCATAAATTAGACTACGAGTTGATCTGAGCTACGAGCTGAACTACTATAGTTGATCGATAAATCTTATCTAATCGCTATTTGTGATGTAAAATTAAACCATTACTGTGAAGGAAGAAATTCTCATTTTCCCAATGAAAATGTGTACGAAGACTCGTGTCCATATATGAAGTAATTCTACATTCAAAACGACTATGTTTCACAATTCAACAAAAATGACACATAACAAATAATAGGAAGCTTTATGCTTTTCCTATGATATGTAATTTTACGAAGCACACCGTCCTGAATCTTGCGTATCAATTCCTCACCTCTACAAAGTTTGTATGCTTTGCATCTCGTACGGTAACAACAGCATGTACCTCTTCGATCAGCTTCTGCTTCTCATCATCGTCAAAATTCATATACCATTTAGCCAAACGTGTTTTTCCTGCTCGATTTTGGATGAGGATGAAACGTATCTGAAACAAGGTAAAACGTTTTCAAGTCCGAAACAATGAATGGAAAAGAAAAAAACCATGACCATTCAGTTTACCATTCTGCAGTCAGATTGAAGGCCTACTGAAATTCCAAATCTTTACAACAATCGCCAAATTGTGACTCTACGAACCGAAGCGCAGACAACACGCCCCCTAATTTCTTTACTCATTTGTCATCTGTGTCGTACGCATAGCGCGGAAACCCATGGTCGCCCACTCCCATTTTAAGACCTTTTATAGAACCTGCCTTAGAGCAATCGTTTTACGATGAAACTACGACTTAGTTACATTCTTGGTTAATAGATCAAAGTCTAAAGCTTGTTGTTAGATCTAAAGTTACATAGCTGCGCCGTGGTATATATTCCGTCAAATATGTTTCCTCGTATTTTTATACCTTCCTCCATATATGTTTCATTTTTCCAATTATTTGTTTAATTTTATTTACAAAGCGAAGTCTCGGCATTAGGAAATGATTTGGATAATATTCTCAGGAAAGTAAATATCTGCATCGGCATTAATATATTTATTGAACGGAGAAAAACGCATGCAAGTACAATTCAAAAACAACAAATTATTAATTACAAAGTGACCTCACAAATAATTGCATATATTTGCAAAGGAAACCCAAGTTTGGTAGGTAGCATTACAGTCTTTCAAAGAATCTTCCTCACTTTCACCTGGCTCCACAACAATGAAAAAGAATTATATTAAAATTGTGCGAGAACTGGTGCTCTAATGATAACACAGGCCTACAAAAAAAAACTTTTTTTTTGGTGCCGGGAATCTTTGTGTTGATTTTAACTATATTTGTAGAGCTGAATCCAAATATGAAATCCGTTTTTATTTAACAGCTCACCTTTTTTAGATATGGCACATCTTACGATTAGTTGTTTCAATATTTGATATATTCCGGAAAATAATTTTCAAAGTTAAATAAATCTATAAGTATGCATGGGAATATATGGTAAAAGAAAATAGGAAAAATATTACAGACTTTGTGAAACGTGCATACTTGGGATATTTTGGTGTTAAGCTTGGTGACCAAGATAAAACATGGGCACCGCATTTTGTGTGTAAAACATGTACTGAACATCTGCGGCAATGGACAACAGGACAAAGGAAAAGTCTAAAATTTGGTGTGCCAATGGTGTAGAGAGAACCTGTGAACCATATTGACGACTGTTATTTTTGCATAGTAAATGTTTCGGGAATTAATCGAAAAAATTGCCACAAGTGGACATATCCAGATTTGCCTTCAGCTAGACGCCCGGTACCCCATTCAGAAGAAATACCGATCCCAATATTTCAGACGTCACCAGATACATCTAAGGAAGAATTTGAGTTATTTGAAAACATTTCTCATACTATTGACGATAGTGGCAGTGACTACGAGGGGGCATCAACAATTCCTCAACTATTTAATCAAGATGAACTAAGCGATCTTCCTAGAGAACTGAACTTATCGAAGGAAGCATCCGAACTACTAGCATCAAGACTGAATGAAAAGAATTTCCTTACAAGGTAGGTACAAAAATAAGTTTTTATCGCACAAGGGAAAAGGATATGCTACCCTTCTTTACTCAAGAAGACAATCTTACATTTTGTTTAGACGTTAAGGGTCTTTTGGAAAAAATGGGACTACTATCACAATATGATGCTAGTGATTGGCGTTTGTTTATTGATAGCTCCAAGCGTAGTATAAAATGTGTACTTCTTCACAATGGTAACAGGTTTGGCGCAATACCAATCGCCCATTCAACTAAAATGAAAGAAGAATACGATACAATAGCATTGGTCTTACAGAAGATAAAATACCAGGAATATCGCTGGGTGATTTGTGTAGATTTAAAAATGGTGAACTTTCTTCTTGGGCAGCAAAGTGGCTACACAAAATATCCTTGTTTCTTGTGCCTCTGGGATAGCAGGGACAGACAAAACCACTGGATTAAGAAGGAGTGGCCTAAGAGAGAAAACTTGGTTGTTGGGAAAGAAAACATCATTGCTGAATCTTTAGTTGAAAGAGAGAAAATCATCTTACCGCCTCTACATATTAAACTAGGCCTAATGAAGCAATTTGTAAAGGCTCTTGACAAGGATGGACCATGCTTCGGCTACTTAAGACTAAAGATGTCCCATAGAAGTATTGAAAAACTTAAAGCTGGTATTTTTGAGGGGCCACAAATCAGACAACTTACAAAGGATCCTGCTTTTGTCGAGTCAATGAATGAGATTGAAAAAATTAGTTGGATGTCATTTGTTGAGGTCATAAAAAATATTCTAGGAAATCATAAAAGTGAAAATTATAATGAGCTGGTAAACATTATGCTCAGTAACTTCAAATCACTTGGATGTAATATGAGCACAGAAGTTCACTACCTACACAGCCACTTAGACAATTTTCTTGGAAATTTAGGAGACACAAGTGAAGAACAAGGTGAAAGATTTCACCAGGATATAAAAACAATGGAAGCTCGCTACCAAGGAAGATGGGATAACCATATGATGGCAGATTACTGCTGGTGCTTAAAATGAGGCTGTTTGAACAAAGTGCACTAAAGAAAATCTCGCAAAAGAAGCTTCCGATGTGTTGAGTGATGTTTTTATGTATTTTTTTCTTTTCAATTTGTTTTATTACACTAAAAAATTTTAGTATTTGTGTTCAATTGTATTGTAAAATTCTGTTGTGTTTGTGGGTGATTTAACAGCCCTAGAAATAAATCAAGTCTTTATATTTGGTGGGTTTTATTATTAATATAATATTCCCATATCATCATGTAGAAGATTTTTTTACGTAAGTAACAACATATCTATATCTTGAAAACTATAGCTGATAGGAAAAACTAGTGTCATAATTGGATTCAGCACCCCAATTGTTCTTTAAATCAGGATTAAAAGCTCCGGCACCAAAACCACTGTTGGCCTGTGTTATTAATATAATATTCCCATATCCCCTCCCATGGACTAAAACCTTGTGGTGGAAGGGCTTGTGTGTTCCGATGACCCCTAGAGCTGTGCTGGCAGGAGTAATAATAATTACTCCTGGAAGGGTCACCCATGCCAGATAGGTTGAACGTTAGGAGCCAGACAAAAGGTAATCCACGCAGCGTCTGTTCCTCAGTGAGGCGGCTGCAATGGCATCTGACCCCAGTGGGGCGGCCATTAAGTGATGGTGTCACGTTAAAAACACTATTGAGGAAGGCAACGGGAAACCACCTCAATTATGATTCCCAAGAATGTAATGATGGGCACTATAGATAATGAGTCCTGGCAACTACGGGACTCGGCCCAAGAGGCCGTGTGTCGTGCCCGGCAGTGGGAGAGGTAAGGCTTCCGCGGTCGTCATCCCACGAAACCCTTGGAGGGAAGAAATAACTGCAGCAGGACAGAAGACTCAGAAGAAGACGAAAGTAGTTAGAATAGGAACCTGGAACATCAGGACAATGTTGAGGAGAGGCACATTTTCCTTATTAGCTTAGGTGGTAGAGCATCCGCCCGGCAAGTGGAAGGCCCGTGGTTCAAATCCCGGATAAGGAAATATTTTTACTTTCGTGATCTGCTCAAAAACCGCCTTCCCCACATGTCCTGTGTTCGCCTTTTATGTGTTTTCCTATCCCCTTTCCTTGTACCTATTTCTATGTTTGAATGAATATTTGTGCGCCGTATGGCGGGATTTTCAAGTTTATATATATATATATCACAATAAGTCAATATCACTAACTGAGCCAACCTGTGGCGGAAGACACCTGAATCGCATTGGAATTGTGAAAGTATTGTAATGATTCCCGAACGTGTTGCAGGTAGGACAAGTATTTCTCAAACGGAGTCAAGCAGAACCAATTCTTCATTAACCGACTTCTGCATGAGTATGATATCGCTGTTCTACACTTGAAATAGCTTCTGATGATTAATAAAGTTAAAATTATTCCATAATTTCCTGGCAATATGTGTGCATTAGGTATGAATTTTATTACGCAACTTACAGACACTTAGCTCTCACTCACCCTCGGAAAGTTGAACTATTTGCCTACTCTTGAGACAGGCGAACACGCATCGTCTATTGTTTGCCGTAGTTGATTTATGGAATAATCAACAGCAAAATACCACCAAAAACTCCACATCTTTAGAAGTAGGTGAGATTCACTATGAAGCGAAAATGGAACCTTAACCTGGAGGACGTTACTCCCTCCCACCACTGCCTCATTTATTAAGGGGGGGGTCTGTCAGATTCTCTTAGTTAGAGAACCCTTTCGCAGAAGGCCCGCAATTAGTCCGAAAAATGGCTGGACCTCTGACACCAGCGGAAAGTATTGCATATTTGTATGAATGAGTTAAAAGGATGGGTTTTTGGGGAAATTGCATGTTTAGTTTAAATAATTATACCCAAAAAAGAGCGTAAATATCTGATAATCCTCATATATTATATTTTCGTTATTCCATTTTCCTGATAGTGTTCTACTGATAAGACCTTGTTCTTATTGGATCCAAAGCTAAATATCACTAGTGTTGATGATTTAATTGTGTTTTAGACTTGGCTTATTTTTGTTAATCGCTATTTTATTCTCTATGTTTGTCACTAGGTGTCCCTTTGTGTTTGATGTAGCATCCTAAGAAACTTCTCGTATATTCCCTGGAATCTCCCGTTTGGTAGACGGAATGGTGGAGGGATCTTTCCTTATTCATCTACACCTACTTACTTTGCAATGCACGCAAACTACCTACCTGCAGTTACTGCTTTTGATTCAATTTTTTATAAATGTCATATAATTTTTTTCAAATTCAAAGGAAAAGGCACAGAACCTTTGTTTTAAAAATATTGATTCTCATCCCATATCAATTGCACCGAATTTCCAATTCACTCGACAATGTTCGCAACCCCTTGGCTGACTGACAGACTAGAGCTCTATGCGCTCTAGCTCATCAGCAAACCTAACTCATTTTACGAATTCCCCTCCGACTTACATTCCTACCTCCATTTATTCCCGTGCCTCTTTAATCATTTACTCCACATATACAGTACGGGCGATAATGGCTGCCCATTTGGACTCTCCGTTCCTCACTCGTCTGAGACATGTATATAGTAGGTTGCGGATTAGCCTAATGTTCCTCCAATCTACTCCTATTTTCTGCAATTTTCTTACTAGTTTTTCCCAATTCACTCTATCAAACGTATAGTATTTTCGAAATCTACGAAACAAGCAAATACGTCCTCATTGTATTCTACATGTTTCCCTCCCTAGTTGTACCAAATAAAAATTAATTGGAAAGATGTATTGGGATTTTTTGCTTCAGTGAAAATGGATTTCCACAAAGTTAAGCCTAAAACTTAAATGCTACTTTATTTTTAAATTTAGTCTCCCTTTACAATAATGCACTCGGTCCACCGATATTCCAATGCCTTCATCTCATCTCGAAATTTAGATTCTTTCATACCTGAAAAATACCCGTCTACTTCGGCTGTTAGTTCTTCCTTTGAAGAGAATCTCCGTCCAACGAGGAAACTTTTGAGCTTGGGGAAGAAATGGATATATCATGGAGCCAAATCAGGCGGATGTAGCAACAATTCGTATCTCAGTTAATGTATTTTTGCCATGCCAACGACACTCGTGTATGAGCGTGCATTGTCTCGATAAAAGAGGACTTTTTCAAACATGGCCTTTTCTGTGAATCTTTTGCTATGGTTGATCAAGGAGGTTATTTTAGTATTGTCCAGTAATTTTTTGACTAGTGAGAAGATAATCTATCAGCAGAATCTCTTTCGCGTCCCATAAAACTGAAGCCATCACCTTTCCGTTTGACTCTATTACCTTTGCTTTCTTCGGTGGTGGTGGTGAATCAATCCTCTCTTGAACTTGCCGGAGTATTATGCAAATGGCGTATTCAGATTTTTTCTAGTCACCTGCTACATCAAACACAAAGGGACACCTAGTGACAAAAATAGAGAATAAAATAGCGATTAACAAAAATAAGCCAAGTCTAAAACACAATTAAATCATCAACACTAGTGATATTTAGCTTTGGATCCAATAAGAACAAGGTCTTATCAGTAGAACACTATCAGGAAAATGGAATAACGAAAATATAATATATGAGGATTATCAGATATTTACGCTCTTTTTTGGGTATAATTATTTAAACTAAACATGCAATTTCCCCAAAAACCCATCCTTTTAACTCATTCATACAAATATGCAATACTTTCCGCTGGTGTCAGAGGTCCAGCCATTTTTCGGACTAATTGCGGGCCTTCTGCGAAAGGGTTCTCTAACTAAGAGAATCTGACAGACCCCCCCCTTAATAAATGAGGCAGTGGTGGGAGGGAGTAACGTCCTCCAGGTTAAGGTTCCATTTTCGCTTCATAGTGAATCTCACCTACTTCTAAAGATGTGGAGTTTTTGGTGGTATTTTGCTGTTGATTATTCCATAAATCAACTACGGCAAACAATAGACGATGCGTGTTCGCCTGTCTCAAGAGTAGGCAAATAGTTCAACTTTCCGAGGGTGAGTGAGAGCTAAGTGTCTGTAAGTTGCGTAATAAAATTCATACCTAATGCACACATATTGCCAGGAAATTATGGAATAATTTTAACTTTATTAATCATCAGAAGCTATTTCAAGTGTAGAACAGCGATATCATACTCATGCAGAAGTCGGTTAATGAAGAATTGGTTCTGCTTGACTCCGTTTGAGAAATACTTGTCCTACCTGCAACATGTTCGGGAATCATTACAATACTTTCACAATTCCAATGCGATTCAGGTGTCTTCCGCCACAGGTTGGCTCAGTTAGTGATATTGACTTATTGTGATATATATATATATATATACACACACACACACATACATATATATATATGATGAGAGGATAAGGGAGATATGGTGGAGAATATTTGGAAACTCGTTGTGTGGTTGTGTTTGTTCAAGTGATATACGTGTTTACTTCTAGTAGATACAGCCAAAAGCATATTGATCCTTCTTCCTGCTTTGCCACACCTCAATTTTGAGATAACCCTCCAGCAAAAGAGAAGAATCCTTGCAGTTTTGGTTCTCTTCTGGCACTAGATACATGCTTAGTTAATTTCTTTGTTTCACCATTATGCCAGATAAGACGAGCAGGAGAAGTATTTACCAAACGAAAAACTTCTAAATTGCCTAATATTCGTAAATTACCTTGATATAATCACATAATTAAAAATGAATGTATCACTGAAAATATGCGGAGCTGTTTATATTTCATTCTTGCCAAAATGGTATATTGTTCATAAAGATTAACAAAATGGTAATCCCACTTAAAATATTCCATAGAGCATAAGGAAGCCTAAAGACTACTTGTGGCATTGAAAAGCTTTTAGAGATGCAAGGTACCGGACTACGGAATTAGAAGAAAGTTACACAATTAGAGTCTCTGAAATTCTGTGGAATTGAGGTCTCAAGTTTTATATAGAACTCTTCCAATTAACCCTCAATAGCTAAGTAAAAAGATGGTCTACCGCTGAAATCCTAATGAGGTGAATTAAATAGAATAAAATTCTATAATATATTCTACTGGTTAAGGTAGGCTTTGGATCAACACAGTTTATTCAGTTAAAAAAATGCATTAAATGCATTTACCTGCCTCTCATATTTAAAAGACGACCCTGACATTGGACACTACAGTAATTATCTCTTCGATTCTGTGAATTTTCTTTCTCCCCTCATTCTGTCCAACATTCATGTGTCCAATTTTTGCCGCTTCCTCCTTTGCCTAAAATCCTCCCTTCTATCACAGTCTTGAACATCCCATTCCCAAATAATATGCTTCCATTTTCTTCTTTATCAAGCTTCTTAGTCTAATGCAATCTTTCTCCTTATGTTCCTACTAATTTGACCATTTTAGTTGAAAAAATTTCCAAGATATGTTAACTTCCACCATGTCAGGTTTATAAACTCCAATTTTAGTATTTAACTTAGTCTTGCTTTTCCTCAAAAACCACATAACCATTGTCTTGCTAACAATTATTCTCATCCTATGCCTATAACTTTGGCTTTCTTATGAACTCGTCTATGTTTGCAAACTCTTGGCTGATTGAAGTACTAAAGCTTGATCTTCAGCAAACCTAACTGATTTTATCAATTCCCTGCCAATTTTCATTCCTACATTCAGTTCGTCACATGCTTCATAAACCATTTCATATGCATCATTATCCTCTTCCTAACACTGCCGGAACCGGACCCAAAGGCATACGCGACTATTCCCTTCGTATCGGGAACATCCGAGAAGATAGCCAGAATCCTTAAAAAGCACGACGTGGTGACAAGATTCAACTGCACCAAGAAAATAGCGGACGCGCTCCCCGGACCGAAGGACAAAATCTCGAAAGACCTATACGAAGGGGTCTATCAAGTACCGTGTTCATGTGGGAAAGCCTACATCGGGGAAACATGCCGAGCTATGAAAGTTCGGATGAAAGAACACCTCCGGGCTACTACGAACAAACAGTTTCACCTCTCGGCCAACTTTTAAACAAGTAGGTTTGATTTACCTTTGACAAATTCCAAGAAACTGCGGGAGATGCCGCAACAGTAACTTTTAACCGAGTCATCCGCTAACATGCATTTCATCCCGGTCAAGGCGAATGATTTTTACACTCTGAAATTGTTGCACTGAAACTCATCTTTGCACATTTTCCTAAACCAAGTTTTTCCATGGGAACTTTGTCTACCTTAGCAACCTTTTTTTTAAATCAATTTCCTTAATGATATTTCTATCCTACCATTGAGCAAGCATGGACCTATCTCCATCATACTCTGTTTCTATATCTAACCTTGCTGGCCTAATACCTCTGCCATATAGTTTTCCATAAAATACCTTCCATCTCTCTTGGATCTTTTCTGGTTCAACTAATATTTTTACTGATCTTCGATTTTCTTCAATGATTTTACCTTCTTACTTCCTGAAAGGCTTTTTTAACCTTCCTATATAGTGTACCAATTCCACCCTTCCTCTGCAAACTTTCCATATTCTTGCACTCAATTTCTCCTTCATTAATCCTTTAAATGGTTTGTTAATGTAAACATATGAAGGTTGAAGCTGGTTCATTCAGCCACCTGGAATTACAGCTATTTGAGTTTTATTTTCGTGAATTTTTTTACAGCTTCTGTCCTAACTCTTCCAAACTGATTGCATACTAGTAAGGCGAGTCTCACTCAGGATGCCCAGACCACGCCTTAACTATTCACATCTTACTCCTCCTTTCCTCCATCCAGCCCTCGAGTATGCACCATTGCACCTGTAGGCAGTTTTTCCTTTCAAAAATCCAAGGCATTGCAATTTTGTTTCAACAGCATTGCAAGACAACAGGACTGTATAAAGTGTTTTCTCATGTATACAAGTTTTGACTGTTAGACCTTTTGCACCTCTGAAATCTATGTTTTGTTTGAGGGTAATTAAAAACTGGTGGCCTAATGCATGTAATGAATACCAGAGCAGCTTTTACATGATTGGTTCGCCGACTGAAAGTCAGCAAAGGAGACCTTGATATCCCTGCAGAAATGATGCTACCTCTGATTAACGTCTTCCTCACTACTCCAAACCAGAGGTCGATGATCAATCCATGGGCTGTAAGGCAATAAGGCTGTAGATCATGAGGGTCATATCAATCCCTTTAAAGCTACCCACTGGTCTGAAGAGTCAAATTCCATGAAGGATTGCAGAATCTCTTCAAATCCACTGTCCACGGCATCATTGATGCCAACATGAGCCATGATTTGCAACCACTGCTCCAACTGCCTTTGTCACCTGGGATATGCCACCGCTCAGAATGCACCAGGCTCTCATTTGCTGGCTCACATTCCTTCCCTGCAATGAGCCCATACCCCCCTCCCCACTCTGATGGTTCCTTCTGGGTGTTGATCTCACAGGACAGGAGGTACGTGCTACAGACACCACAGGGCCATCTTCTGAAAACATTTGATATCTGTCGGAGATTGGGATGAAGTTTGCCTTTGCGTCTCCCATCCTTCACCACCATTTCTTTCTGTGGCTGTCTGAGATAATGCACCAATCTTTTGGTTTACAGTTTGGTACCTCTCCCTCATTAATGACCCGACCCCGGGCAACTTTTTCTACACTCTGCAGCTTGTTGCATTCAGGAAAACCAATGCAGTCTCATTAGCGCAATGAGTTTTTGCAATTCCATGCAAAAAATGTCCTTCTCTTGAAGAATAATATCCCCTCCAACCTTTGATGAAAGCTCCTATGTCATTTCCCCAATGGAGCAATTAGATCCATACGTTCACCAGTACAGGAATTCATCATAAGAGAAGACGTAGTAGAATTAGCCATCCTTATTATACTGAACTAACCAAATATTTAAGCAAAGACTCAGAACTAGGAAATTTATGAATTTAACAGATAAAAATTCCTTAGGCTCAAAAGACACCATTTTGATCATTCAAGACCGGAGTCCAAAAATTAGGATTTCAAAAGTTTCTCAAAGTAGACATTTGTCTTTTGGTGATGGCCTACTCATTTGACATAAACCATCCTCTGCCCAACCATTTTTTTTAAATCTGGAATTGAAAAAAGTCACTGTAGGCCAAATCTGATGAATAAAGTGAACTTAAGTGCTCTCATGTTTAGTCCATAGTTATGTATCTACGCAGAAACTTATAAGGATTGCAAAATTTTGGGAAACCACCGAATCAGCCTCAAAACTGACCACACCATTGCTTTTATCCAAATGTGGCCCAATTCTTTATGCAAAATTGAAAAAACTGCACACGCACCTGGCGATCCACCTCAACTCTTTTGCAAACTTTGATTCATAGTTCACTCAAAACTATGGATCATCCATTTTGTCAATCTTTTCAGAGGAAGTCATTTCCACTGGACGTCTTTAACAGCATTCATCATTTGTGGATGTACAGCCAGGATTAAAATCATTTACCTAAATGTTGTAAACAGTTGCAAACACAGGATCATATGTGCTACAAACTCCATCCAAATTTGATCTTTTTCAGTGTTATGCCTTTTAAACAGAAGGGTTTAACTACTGCATGAAACTCATTTCTTTCTATTTCTCATAATAAACAAAAGTTGGTTGATGACATTTTTGGTTTGGAAGAGGGCAATGTTTCAGTGGACATTGTTTTTCCAGATTTAAACACAAAGCTTTTGACTAAGTGCTTCATATTAAAGCACTAATTAGCTTCATAAATGGTATAGATGAAAATACCCCGGGCTGGATTAATAACTTTTTGAATGGTCAGTTACAAAGAGTAGTCGTGGATAGTGTTAGCTCTAATACAGTATAAGTCACTTCAGGTGACTGTCATTGGAACTCTTGTATTCCCCTTATGTGAACTCCATGGCCACTAGTGAGTACATTTATTTGCTGGTGATGCAATGGTTTACCAAGGTATCTGTATTCCTGAGGAAACAGCAGCTTTAACAGATCACCTAAATGCTATACAACAGTGCGACACTGGCAAAGTTAAAATTGCATAGTTGTGGTTGGTTGTTTTTGTTGGGGAGGCGACGGACAGATAAGGACATTTTTGCCATTAGGGATGGGTGGGAAAGGAGGAAGGGTGGAGAGAAACCCAGCATTGGCATTAGCCTACTCTTTTCGAAAGGCACCAAGGGATCCGCAGGTTAATGTCCCATCTGACGGACGGCGTACTCACTCAAAGTGCTCTCCACAAAGCACCTCAAGTAGGAATCGGGATACCACTGAAAAATATTTGTTGTCTCCAGGATGTGAACCTGGTCCTTCATGGTGGGAAGCCTCTATGTTAGCCTCTACACCATCCCGATCCCCACGCATAGTTTTGGTTTTTGGAAAAAGTGCAATTCCCACATGAACACTGAAATGTAAAGTATAGACTCGACAAAATACTTAGGTATTTCCCACATTCACCACCCTCCCTTGAGTGAAACACATTTGGGGAATATGTGGGCAAGGTAACAAAAATTAGGATCCATGTGTTCTCCAATCAATCTCTCTAATTTTATTATTATTGTTGATATGATCTCTCCTACCATAGTACAATTGGGCTAACCATACATTATCTTATCCTTCCAATTGATGCAAGAGGTTTAATCTGCAATTTAACCTTTGTATCGTGACTGATTACTTACTTTCCTCATCTAATAATTTTGATATGCTACTAAGTTCATCATAGCAACGTTTTACAAATCTAGCCCGTTTTTGCTGAGCATGAGCCAATTTGGCAATTAATCCAACTTCATTAGGATCCCATAATATACTAGCAGCATATTCTAAATGAGGTCTAAAAATAATACTCGTTTGATTTGCCCTCCCCTTATCACCCCCCTCATATCACTTTGCAGATATCCTATCTTATCTGTTTTATGCTTTCCTCAAATGGTGATGTGTCTAAGAGTCTCAACTGCCTTTGTTGAAGGTGTCTGTGGTCACCAAATTTTTGTGAGTATTTTTCATTTTTATTAATTAAAAAAAAATTCTTATCAATATATATGTTTGATGTAAAATTTAAAGTTTGAAGTTTAAATTTGAAAGGGTAAAGAAATGCAGCCACATTAAGATTTAGAATGGAGGAACAGAAGTATATAAAGTTGGTTACTTCTTAAGGTTATTGAGGAAGAATAGAAGAAAGGGAGAACTGTTGGTGAAGAGAAATCAGAGACAGACTTCAAATGATATTAAACGGAGGGCAGAAAAGAACCTGAAAATGAAGTTCATATGCAATGCACCATAACTGTTTGGTTCGCCTATAGTAATGCAATGCAGTGCTGTCAGAGGGGCCTGTAAATGGGCGAGCTGCGGGCCCTGGAGAAATCCTTGAGAATTATTAAAACATGGCAAAGAATTTCTATAGACCAAATTAACTGTCTAACAACTACAAAGTGAATGATAGCAACTTTGTAAGTTCCAATGATTTTTATTTTGAAAATGACTAGTTTCGTCGAATAGTTGACATCATCAAATACAGTATACAGGACTTTTTGACAATTATATATGCATGGATGTGGTGGGAGGGGTTTTGGGTGGATGATGTGGAGGGAGAGCTAGGGAGGGGGGAGGATAGTGACCAACCAGGGAAAGGGGGGGAGAGGGTATAGGTGAAGTGTAGAGCAGCATCCACGAATGGTTGAGTTGACCGTCCACAGGGGGTTGATGGTGGTGCTAGGTAGGGGAGAGGTGAATAAGAGATGGGAGGGGGGGTGAGAGACATTTGGGAAAACATTACTGAGTTTAAGGGACATCAAGGAGAGGGGAATGTAAGGGAAACACATTATATTAACCAGAAATCCATTTCCAACATTTTTCCTTATCTCCAGTGGTTCTAAGACCATTCTTCGGCCCTTGATTTCACTATGGAGGACTTTGGGGGTAAAATCGGTCATGTGTTCTTCTCCCCACAAGTGTTTGGCAAAGAAGGGTTGTGAAATATTTGCCATGTGGAAATACCATTTGTGTTCTTCACTTCTAACCTTAAATGATTTTCCTGACTGCACTTTATACATAGTGTTGCAGTTTTTACAATTTAATTTGTAAACATCACTTTTTCATTTTTTTGAACTGGGTCTTTCATTTTGGTTAGTAAACTCTTCAAATTTCTTTCCTTGTAAAAAGCCACTTTACACTTATCCTTTGGAAAAGCACTTGCCACTCCATGGGAAATCTCCCCTAAAAATATTAGTGTACACCATTTTCTTTTCTCTTTTTCTCCATCTCCATCCACTTCACAAATAAGTGAATGCGCATATGAAGTGTGCTTTTTGTGTAAAATCTTGTCTATGAGTTCAGGTTTGTAGCCATTGTTGGAAGCAATGAATTTGATGGTTTTAAGTTTCCAATTGAAATTGTTCATTGAGAGGGGGATGTTAATTAGTCTATTTATCATTGAATGAAAGGCAGCTAGATTCTGAGAGAAGTGATGGCGGGAACTGTAGTGAATTACTTGGTCTGTGGAGATTAATATTCTGAAAATTGCAGAGTTGGAAAGTGCATTTGTATAAGAGGTTATTTTGACATCGAGAAAATTGATGCAATCATTGACTCTTTTCTCACACTTAAAATGAATACCTGTACATAATGCATTAATATTGGGAATTCAAAAAAATGTCAAGTTGCCAATCAGTTCTGGTCCACACTGCAAAATGTCATCAACACTATGATGCCAAACACTGATGTTCTTGGTGTTGACAATTCCTGAATTGAGGAGTGTGTCTTCTCAGTCATCCATCACTAATTCTGAGCAAAGCGGAAATCATGGAGAACCAATACCCTTCTGTTTGCATGCAAAATTCTCTGCATCTGGATTTGTGACACACTGTCTGCACATGTTCTTTTAATAACCAGCAGTTTGGAAAAAGCTAACATATTAAATTCTTTCTTTCAAAATATCTAATATCTCACAGAATAATCTCAATAGCTTACCAAATCGTTCCAGTCAACCAATGCCCAAAATTGATATCTCATGCAATGGAATAGAACGTTTGCTGAAAAATATTAATCCTAATAAATCCTCTGGGCCCGATCAAATACCCACTGGTAAATATATTTAAGGATTTAGCTTTGGAAATTGCACCCTATCTAGAAATAATATTTAAGAAGTTGGTGGTAGATCACAAGGTTTCCCGAGATTGAAAAACTGCTAATGTAACACCAATATTTAAAAACGGAGACAGGAAATAGCCAAGTAATTACAGACCTATTTCCCTCACATCCATTTCGTGCAAGGTTATGGAATAACTTCTAACTTTCTGTGAGGACTTTTCATTAACAAACACCAGAAATTGATGCCTGTCTCATTCTGTCCATAGATTTCAGGTCAAGAGTTGGTGCCTTATAAGCTTCTTTTTATATTTAAGTGGCATTTTCAGTAGAAGCTTTGATCATTTAGGAGCACATTATGCCATGACAACTCCCTCATACATTTATGGTTGAATGTCTGTCGACTCTGATTATATTGGTAGAGATACAATGTATGCATTTATTAGCAGAGGCATTATATGACATCCCTGTTAACCCAAGGCATATTCAGTTTGTGGCAGCACCACTTGTGAGACAGCAACACTATAGATTGGATATACTAAATAGCCTTGATCCTTGCTAGTCACAGGAACTCACACAACCAGGGCTTGCGAGAGATTTCTCTCTGTGCCAGTGGATCACCAATCACTCACTTGCTTGGGTATGCATAAATGCCTTAACGGTTGCAAAACTCACTCACTCAGACAGGTCTACCATGGAATGTCTTCCAACATTGGCCCTGTAACTCATACATTGGGAATGATAAGGGATGTGCCAAGAAGCTGATACAGTATTTTGACTGCCGAGCAGTCCTCTTCAGAGAAGGATTGATGGCGTCTGTGTGTTATGTGATGGTCAAAGTTAGGGGGGGGAGTATATGTTGGGAAATGTTGGGTAGAATTAAAAGGTGTGGGGAATGTCCATGTTGGGGATTTTTGTTATTTTATGGAGGGGATGGGAAGTTGTTGAGTGGATTATGGCCAAATAAGTACAATTTAAACCTAGACATTAATGGTGATTTTTTTGAGTGGGGTAATTCTGGTGTTTTGCTAAGGAGAATAAGAATGATGAGATGGGGTCTGGTCATAGTTCATGAGTTAATTTTGGAGCAGTAGATGATGAAGCTTTCATAGTAGTCTAACAAGTAGTTTGGTACTGTGCTAAAGAGTTTTAAATTTTTTAAATCAATGTTGTGTGTGTGTTGATGCATATGTTCTGCAACTGCCAATCTTTCCATATGACCTTGTCTTTAGTAAGCATTGCAGAAAACAAATGAGGAAGTACTGGAGATGGTGGGCAAGGAGAGAGGTTTGTTGGGAGAAATCCTATGGAGGCAGGAAAATGGATGAAAGGCATATTGAGCGGCAGTGGGATGTTGAAGAAGGTAATAGAGGGGAGAATGTCAGTCAAACAAGGAAAGGACCGGAACAGGATAGGGATGTTGGATGGGTTGAAGGGAGGAAAGAAGTTTACAGAGATGAAGAGAGACCTGATGTAGAGTAGGTTGCTGGATTGGGTTTTGTTTGGAGTTCCAAAATATTTATTTGATAGTTGTGTCCATCCAAAAACCTACCTTAACCGGTAGATTACCTAATAAATGGCACATTTAGTTTCATCTCCTGTGTGGTGCTTCGGGGAAACTTCCACAAGTTGGCCCAATGAAGAATATTGCCCATTTACTAATACATTACCTCTTTCATCATAAACTCAAAGGCTACGGGAACTCACTCTACTTTAAATAGTATGATAATAGTTCAATGATTAATACTTTCCTCTCTAATTAATGTGCATATCTGCTTTCACACACTGAAACCAAGTGTAATGCAAAAGGTCAAAATTCGAATAACCTTTTGGGATCTAAGGAGGGAAGACTGTTGTAGCATGTTACATTTAAACCTGGAAGTTCAGAATTGAGACAATCATCAAGTCTTTCAAAATATGTGGAATTATTGATGCACTAGGTGGAACTGAAGATAACATTGGGTATGAGGAATGTGTACTTGTAGTGAAAATAAATGTGTGTATGAATTTGAGCTGCTGATAACAAATTGATTAGTTCCTGCACTACATAACCATTGATATAATTGTTAGTTTTATAGTGTAATTTTTACATTTTCTTTGTATAAAGTTTTAACATTGAAATATCCTCATTTTCTTTGTGATCTGAGCATTTTTTGTCAATTGAAACCTGACTAATCAGCAGTTCATCTTAGAGGCCAGGAAATATAGTAGTTCATTGCAGAAACTGAGACAAGTTCTTTTGCAGTGTGTCGTCTTTTCAGTTGGTTTTTGATGGAATGGGAATAAGTGTGGCGTATTAAAAAAATTATCTACCATTGTGTATGTCTCACGCAATATAATGGTGCATATTTAACTAATTGGCAAATGGATGCAATTTCCCATTAATACATCTATTTAATTTTCTCACTGTAGCCCTCCAGATATTCATAATGAGGGTCATATCTCAAGATGAGTCATATCTCATGACAGGAATAAAAGAAGTGAATAACACAAAAGGAAACCAATCGATGGGAATGAAATACAGTTTTTCAAATAAGCTTCTAAAGGTTAGTGCAATATTTATAGATGCCCATATTTAGCCAAGTAACTCTCTCTTAATGTGACTCATTTCTATTTCATCAGGTTTATTCTTCAAATATGAATTATTGTTGATTTCCGTAGTTTTTTGAAGCATGTTCATAATTCATCATAGTGTTTTCTTTAGAAGTATTTGACATGTCTATAGTATTTAATGTTTTAATTTAAACGTGTTTGTACTATCTGTACTTTCTGAATTCTGTCTTCCTCACATTCATTAATTAGGACACTGATAACTCCATATTCTCCTTAAAATTTCATGCAAATACATAACTTTACTATGCACAAATAACTGTAACTTGCAAACTAGTTCTTTGCCAGTCATTCCTGAATATGTGATTGAGTTTGCTTTCTGAGAAAAATACATTCTGTTTCTCACTTGATGTTAGTTTTGTGATGTTACCTTCATAAATGAAGCTGAAAAACAGAAAAAAATTGTATTTACCATAGCTAAAAAATGCACATTAATCAACCTGAATAAAAAGAAGCTTTTGTGTTCACATTAGTTTATATCACAACCATATTTTCTGTGGTTTTTGAATATCCATACTTCTTCATGCATCCATTAGCTTGGATAGCAGTGTATATTAATATATATCATGATGGTGGACAGAGGGTCATCCGTTGTGCTAAACAAGAAAGACTGGGATGCTGAGGCATTACCCCAATTAAATGACCTTTCTTGCTATACCCGCTCCCCCACCCCAAGATCCTAACCCTTCATATCAAAAGGATATTCTCTCTTTTCTGTCCAATTTTGGTCCCAGAGAAGGTCTCTCTGGCAAAGATATATCCATTCCTTCTCCACCTAATCCTAAGACCCCTTATTTTTATTTGCTCCCCAAAAGGTTTGCTGGCCCCCCTACCCTGATGTGTGAATATTCACACTCCGTCGGACTTAGTATATGGGTGAGTTCTACCATTACCTACTAAACCGACCTTCAGGTTGATTACTGAGTTTATGGTTTTTTATCTCTATAAATTTTATTTATATAAATATATATATTTATATATAAATATATATATACAAATGTGTGTGTATACATGTATATATTTGTTATTTTTTCTTTTTCATTGCAAGGCTGTGTCTGAGGAGCACAGGCAGGGGGATATGAGTGTGAACTTGATATTCTCGCCACTCAGTCTTGAAATTGTCCTTGCTGCTGTTGGTTTGGGAGCGCAAGGCATGACAAGACAGCAAATTGAAAATGCCGTTGGTGAACCAATTCATATGAATTCAATGAAGAACAGGTTCTCCTCAATTTTTGACGCCTCTCAGGTATTCATAGTTGAAGTCTGTAAAGTGCATATTAAAAACCAATTAGAGTTGATGCAAAATGAAAGACAGTCTACTTCTACGATTCTGCTGCCCCCTTTGTTACTAAATTTCCAGTGTTAGTTTGAAATTGATATGTTAAATGCCCTACTCTTTTCTGTGTTTCCTAAACTCTATTTCAATGCTTAGGGAAATGTGTGGAAGCTTATGATCAACATTAGGTGGTTACCTATTCATTAGGAGTAATGGAACTTGATCATAAATCGATCATAAGTGTGGATTTTCTGTTATTTTCAAGATTACACACTCCCCGGAGCATTATGCCCCCAAGCTTAATCTTTGTGTTAGCAGAGTATAGATTTTTTATGAGACCTTTTAACATTTGAATAAAAAATTAATTCATGTGGAAGGAATTATTTTATTTTTCTATACTATTTTAATTCATTGTAAAATCTTTGTGTGAAATTTACATAGCTCACCCATTGCTGCTATTAAATGGAAGTTTAATTTGTTGTGTTATACTGCTAAGAGATAACAGGAGACAATAAAAGAATTTATGTGGGAAGAAGTTCAGATGGGAACACATAAAAAATGTGATATTGAAATCTGCAGAAAAACTATAGGAATGTATTTCATTGTCAAGAAAAACATGGATTACAGATGAGATTATTAGAAAGATGGATGAGTAACAGAAATGAAAGAGCTATGTATAGGAGAAAGTAGAAAGAATTCAATAATAAAATGAGGCTGGAGAAAGGAGTGTGGTGAGAGAGGCAGTGCAGTGATAAGGAAAGTTAAGGAAGGAAGTGTGAAATTGGTGTGCTGCACAGGAAGCTTAAAACTATTGGGAAATAAGAAGGGAAATTCTGTGCAAACAAGTCAGGAAAAATGAAAGTTGAGCCAGACAAGGTAGAAGAGAGGTGGAAGGAATACAGAGAATAACTGCATTGTAAAGAAATTAGGTCAGCAAGGGTAGACATAGAGAGAATATGACGTAGGTGAAGATAGCTTAGGTCCAGGCACACTGGACGATGGGATAGAAAGGGCATTGAGGGGGATGAAATCAAATAAGGCAGTGGGGGTAGACAACGTATCCATGGAACTACTTAAATGTGAAGGAATAGTTTCTCCACACTAATTCTTTGCATTGATGAGGAAGGATTTGGTTGAAAGATTTTGTCCGGTACTTTTAGTCCCCATCCCAAGAAAGGGAAAGGCAGCCATATGTGAGGACAATCCGAACACCCTTTATGATTATTTTGGGCCCATTTTAGGTGATACTAAAGATTACCAATATGAGTGTGAATAGGGGCAAAAAGGATTGCTCCGGGATGATCAGTTTAATTTCAGGGAGAGGAGAAGTGGGCCTCATGGTACGAGTGCAATTCACGCCACGATCTTTCTCGTAAAGCAAAACACTCATTTAGTGAAACAGCTCTCTGCATATATTATTAATGTGAAATACGGTGATGGATTCCATGCAGGAAAAAAATATGTGCAAGGTTTATTAAAAGAAAATTATGTAATCATTGTTTAGGGTCGTGGGTCATGTTCACCTTTTCTTCAGTCATGGTATGAAGGAACCAGGGATGAGAACTTGTTTTGGATAAGTAAAAAGAATGGAAACATATTGTTAATTACTTACGGCACTTGCCCAATTCCTTTTTACTAGAAAGCTGTTGAGTGACATTTGTTTTTTCCAATGCTTCAAAATTTGGTAATAATGCGACTCTGAATGATTTGTTAAAGAAATTTATAGCGTGCATCGCCACTGCCTCATTAGGGCAATGCCTTGTATGCATCGTATGATTCAAAAGATTTTTGTGACTTCCAAATCTCAATTAACCTGGTATTTTAGATTTAACACTTCTTGAAGGCTTGTAGAGTTTCTGTATGGCAAACGAACAAGGGTTTGATTTTTAAATTCCTGCTCGAATTTGTTCAAAAGAGCACCATGATATGGCCTGAGGTCGGGAAATGCTTTCTCATCTACCGATATGCACACAAATATAGATTCTCTTTGGTATTTTCTTGTGGCAGAGAACTGTCTCCTCACATTTAAAAACATGTTGTGGCAGGCAGTCCTCAGAATCAATGAGCTTTTTGAAGTCACCGATGAAGTTCTCCGCTGCCTCTGAGTCTGCTGCCTCTGTCTGTTTGAGCTTGCTGCCTCAACATAGCCCACAACGCTGTGCATGACAGTTCTTCTTGTTAACTGGACAAACCACACGGCTCCACTAAATACTTCTTTGGTTGTTGATGATCCTGGCATCTTATTAACGAGGTCGGTGAAAATCACTTTCCCCTTCTCAAAAAGTTTTTCTCTAGTGAATGGTATCGCATTGCAATTGCTTTTCATTTATGCAAATGAGATGCTGCCTTTCAAGATAATTGAAAATATGTAACCGTTGCGTTGATACTCTTCACTCCATTTGAAACATCTGTCTCCTTAGTCTTCTCCATGTCCTTGAAGGAAATGCCAATCATTGATGTCGACTGATTGTTGATGTGCATACTAGATTAGCCATGATCACAATTTGTTCCAGATATTCAATGATTTTTCTTCCTTTTCTGGTATTTTTTATTCTCTTATGGCTTTCTTCTTACAATAATTTTCTTTGGGGCCAATTTTAAAAGTATGCACAAAATATTATTAGACTTCAACCCAAAAAAATCATTAATAATACGTTTGAACGCAAGTTTGGAATAATGTGTGATCACCAGTGATTCTAAGATGGCAGTGGAATGAGTGCTAGCGACAAACTGCAGGCACAAAATGAGCCCCCTCTCCTTGTCACTCGTTATGTGAAGAGTCGCTCGTTAAACAAGTAATTTTTGGGACCAATATTTTTGTTCGTTATCCAAATTACTTGCTGTGGAAGGGAAAGACCTTCCTCTGTATTTTATTGAAATTTGGTGGGGAATTCATAAAATCAGTTAAGCTTGCAGATGACCATGGTCCAGTAAGATGACATCAGCCATGAGGGTGCAGTCATCTCTGAGAGCATTAGGAGATCAGCGAGGTAGATATGAACTGAGATTCAATGTAAACAAAACATAGGTTATGAGGTTGTTAGGAAATAAGAAGACTAAGTTAAATGTTAAAGTAGGAAGTCAGAAATCACAGTGGGTGTAACAATTTACTTATCTTGGAAGCGTTTTGGATCAAGTTTGTCAAAGTAACAGGCATTTAAGGGGAAGAAATGCATTGAGCAAAGAAGCTTTCTCAAGGAGGGAATTGATGACAGGGACGTTGAGAAAGGCTGTTTCAAAGAGAATAGTTGAAACTTATAAAAAAGCATGGTTTTGTATGGTAGAGGAACATGATCGCTGAAGAAAAACAATAGGCATACATAGGAGGTCCTTGAAGTGTGGATGTGGTGAAGAATGGAAAAGGTGATGTGAACAGAAAGAAGGAAAACAAATGAAATGCTAGGCGTGGATGGGAATGGTTGTGGGAGAAATGGAAAGGAGACAGGAGCATTGCATGCAGAGCATCTTAATTGACAATGGGACAATGAAGTCTGTTATAGAGGAGTGGACAATTGGTAGGCATAGAATAGGCATGTCTGATTAAATTGAAAAAGGGTCTATTGCAGTGTGGGTTGTTAGATGAAGCCAGGAGAAGTAGCAATGATCTGTCTGTTTCCACCCAATGCTTGCCTTGAATGGTAGACTAACAATAATGAGTAATCCTGTTAAAAATTTCTTTTGCAGACTAATTCATTCACACTCCGTGTTGCCACCCACATGTTTGTGCAACGGGACTACACCCTAAAGCAGAACTTTGTGAACAGTTCCATGGATGTGTTTCATTGCGGTGTTGAGGAGGTTAACTTTGTTGAAGAACCTGTTGGTGCACTTACTTCTATAAATGGGTGGGTGGATGAAAACACTGGGGGGCTGATCAAAAATCTCCTGTCTCAAGGTAATGACAAGTGAACTAAAGAGTAATTTCCTCAGTTAAGGTGATGTGCATTGTATTAAAAATGGTGTGTGTTAAAACATTCCTATCAGATAATAGCATGGATAGGTTCTCATTTTCAGTGAACAGTTACTAGTATGCATGTTTAACATAATCAGTCATATTTGTAGGTAATCCAGAAATCGAATTTGATTAAGACATCACTATAATTATCTTCTTCAGTTCTTCATACCTCGAACCTCTCTTCATGGCATGCCCAAAAAGCCCAATTTCTTAGACACTCTTCCCTGCTTACCCAGTAATCTCCTTCGTATTGGAATCATTAACATCCCACTACCTCTGCATATTTCTTCCCTTTCTACCACCTTCTTTAGAATACTTCAACAGCACTTCTTCTGCTAATATCCCATCTGATATAAAAGTACATTGCTTATCTTTCTATCCATTTATGTGATTTTGTCCATTCTTCTTCAAGCCCAAATCCACATTCTTAATTTCCCTTTGAAAATCATGTGTCCCTGGCCCAGATAGTTCAAAATTTACTCGATAAAACTTGAAATACTTTTGACAGTTTGGCCAAATCCAGTCTCTAAATATGTATCTTTGTGCTAAGGAACAGCATAATTATGTTGCACTATTTCTGAGGAAGATACTTTAAGCAATAATTTGTAGTAAATATGAGAGGGAAATTTAGGTGAAAGATTTTGTTAGATTAGTGTTAGTTGCTACTTCAAAAAAGGGAAACCGAGTCATAGGTAGAATAAAGTGACTGATTTCTCCCAAATTTAAGGTGGTTCCTAGGATCATCAACAGCAGAATAGAGGGTAAGGCAAATGATTAAATGGTTATTTAGGGGATGATGATCAGTTAGGGTTCGGGAATGGGAGAGGCATGCATGATGCCATTGTACTAATGAGATCACTTATCGAGAGGAATATAAAATATAATCAGGATGTATTTGCCTGTCTCATACCCTTTCTAGTTAGCCTCTCGCCTAAACAGATTGAAACTGATCTTTCAAAGTTCTTAAGCTATGTATATCTAAGCCTTTTGGGGTGTCTTAACCAAGTGTTCTTTATGACTAACCCTTGTCTCCTGCAGAACTCAATTGTTTTTCTCCTGGTGGTCATTTTCATACCTAAGCCATAGTCATAAATAGTAAACATGTAAAAGAACACTCACATTGCAGATAGTGTAAGCTTTTGACCCTTCTCCTTCAGGTTAAACTGGTTAGTTTTGAAAGTGAAATAGCAGGTGTGCAATGGTTTGAGAGGGGGGATTCGTGTGTCAGGGGCAGGGAGGGAAGGAGTAGGTATGGATGATCTGATGAAAGTTGAGCAAGGGATCCCACCTCTACAAAGGTGGTGGATTTGTCGAGAGATTTGAGGATGGAGAAGCACTGATCAGAGGAAAGGATACAGGAAGGATTGCATAAGGAAGAGAAGAGAAGGGGGCAGAATTAGATGAAAAGTGGAGATAGTTAGTGCAGATGGGCAAGGGGGTAATGCATTTGCCGACGTAGAATGAAGAGCATTGGTTGCATGAGGGGAGAGAGACTACATTTTTGGAGAGGCAATGTGCGTGGGGTGAGGTGGAGAGGCAACGAGGGGACGTGGGGAGAGGTGAGGAGATCTGATGACACACTTTACATCGGGAGCCGTTGCAATTTGGGAGATGAGGAAATATGTCGAGGGGGTGTGCCAAAGGATTACTTAATCTCAGGGTGCTTCTTAAATTGGTGGATCATCTGTATGTCTGAGAGGGGCATTGTGGCAGGAGAGAGGAGGTTGTGTCATTGTCGTTTGAAGCAGGGAAAAGGTTTGTTTAGAATGGTTGTGGAGCTCTGGAATCCAGGGGAAGAAGGTGGTGCGTGCGTCATCTATTTCCCTGGATTTTTTCATACTCAGGCTGCTTATTGTGATTTATTTGGAATCTGTATATGTTTGGTGGCTCTCTTGCTTTGTGCATGCATTGCAGCACTTTCGTCAAGCCACAGTCTTTACTTACCAACAGATTTGAATGAAAATTTTGGACAGCCAAGAATCTACCCTAGTTTAAATGATGTTGTCGGCAGAGATTAGCAGCAAGGTAGTATGTTAAAAATCCTGTATGTCAACTGTATAATTGAGCCTTGAGGGATGAAATATTCTGTTGTCCCTTACTTCGATCAGAGAAGATGTTATTTTAGCGTCCAAGTCTTACCCATTTAGGCATTTAAATTGAAAAATTATTATTTTTTTATGTTAAGGAAATTGAAGAGAAGTGTTCCATAATTGGCCTCTGGTATTTTGTTCCAGAATCCAGAGGGTTATTTCTTCATTAAAACAAAAATTTATGCTGTCAACCACCATTTGGAGATGCATTTCCACTCAAAAGAAATTGGTGTCAAAACAGCCATTATGGTTTACATCTTTGTTTGTTCCTGTAATCTTTGGCCATTGCTGGTCAGCAGATGGCCTTCAAGAAGTAACCAGGTTAGCCAACACTTTGCAGTGATGACAAAAATATATAATGATGGCCAGGATCTGGGAGATTGCTGTGTTATTGGATTTTTGTATTGCTCATGCAGCCTCATTAGTTATGTAGTTTGTTGCTATATTAATGAAAGTTTTCCATGTCTGCATTTATTAACAGCATGTCAGTTAAAGTAGGTTATAGGTAATTTTTCTCCGGATACATGGCTACAAAGGTTGCACATCAGTGACCATTGTCCTTTTTGAAATTTTTAAACTAGTATTTTTGATGGATGAAAAATTCTCGGGTTTTCCACCGGGTCAAGGTCTGCACACTGGCCGACGTTTCGACGCTCCACTCGGGCATCGTCTTCAGGGCAATGAGACCACCAAAGCACCAGATCTTATTTTAGTATTTTTGAGTTAAAAAATAATGTAACATCCACTCACATGAAGACCTGGATTACATTAACATGTTTCGCATGCGTAAATTATCTCTTTTTCCACTTTTGACTTTTCTATTTGAGCAAGCAACGCAATCTTTGCATTTTTGGTCAGAGTGAGGGATGATAAGGTAGAGCCGATCTGGCATTTCAGATGACAATCAAGGAGTCTGTGCACCACCGCTGGATTCTCCGAAAAGATCTTGTACAAGTTCCCAAACACATTTTACCTGCGATGTTTGTTTTTCATTTTTTCTTTTTTGGAAACCACTTACATTTGTGAGTATTTCTCATTGAAAAGTATGTGCTTGAGCAGTGATCTGCCAAATCAACTCCCCACACAAACTTTGCGTGATTAGTCACTCCCTTGGGTTTGAAAATCACATCTTTCCCACCACCACGCACTCTCCTTTCCACTGACTAAGTCTGTAGGTAGGTATATTATAGATGCACATTATTTACTTTTCAAAGCTATAAATTTTCACTCGTCCTTTGAAGCTGATGTCAATAAGAGAATTTATATGGGAAAAAATCCCAAAATACCCCTTTTGCAAGTGTCGAAACACCACGTGGAGTGTGGCTGGACAACTGAGCCCGTGCCAGTGTTACCCATATTGACATACACAAGTGCAAAAGGTTAAGTGTTTTTTCTGCATCAGGCATGGGAAGTGATTGCCTTGGCTACAAATTTTGATATCGCTTTTGAGTCTATAGTAAGCAATAGAATTTTAATATTTCAATGAAAGTACTTCCTTTAAAAGTTTCTGAATCGTAAACATATACAATGTAGCATGTGTACTTTCATCTAACATTTGGTGCTGCCACAAAACAATATCTTTTGTGATAATGGGGATGTCGCCCCTCTACTAATGGATACATGTATTCTATCTCGCGCTAAACTGAGTCTCCAGGCATTTAACCTTTTTTAGAACAAGACTGTCATAAAGGCAGAGAAAATGGTTGCTTTCAATACAAATTTCGATATTAGCAAATGGTAAATTCAGATATGAGTAAAAAATTTATGTCCGCTTGCTCCTAAATGATCAAAGGTTTCAATGAAACCGTAAATTGAATACAAAAGAAAGGTTATAAGGCACCGACTCATAATGTCATACCAACGGGAAGAATGAAATGGCAGTTGATATCTATTGTTTGTGATTGCAAAGTGTTGGCAGAAAGTTAAAAGTGAGACTATGGTAATGTCTCTTGTGAAAATGTGAAATCAGCAATGCACTAGATGGAAGTGAAGGTGGCACGGGTCAAGAGGCAACAAAAGAAACACAAGAATTGGGTATCTATGGAGTCAAGGTAAATGGAAAAGAAATCAACATGCTCCGGTTACAGATGACATGGCAGTAGTGGTGAAAGCATGCAACTCTAAGTGCTATTGCATCAAGTGCTGGGGGAATATAATATGAACATCAACAAGAAGAAAACTAAAGTCCTTGTGCGGAAGAGAGAAGCTGAATGCAGATATCACAATTCGAGGGGTGAAACTACAGCAAGTGGAATCTTAAATCTACCTGAGCAGCAGCATAACATGGGATGGAAGAAGTTCGACCGACATCAAGCGAAGAATAGCCCAAGCTAAGAACGTATTCATGAAGGAGAGGCAATCACTATGTTCAAAGAACCTAAGGCTGGAAACAAGGAAATAATTCGTCAAGACTTGCGTGTGGTGCATGGCTCTCTATGGTTCCAAGACTTGGAATATTGGAAAATTGGACCAGAAAAGAATAAATGCCTTTGAAACATGGTGCTGCAGGAGAATGCTGAAGATTAAATGGACAGACAAAGTAAGGAAAGAGGAAATATATAGAAGAGCAGAAGAGGATGGGAACATATAGAGAAATCTAAATCTGACAAAGAAGGAATAGATGGGTTGGACACACATTGAGGCATATTGAATTGATTAGGAATATAATAGAAGGGTAGATTCCATGAGGAAGACCAAGAGACATATGCATAGGATAAATGAAGGAGGATGTAAAACAGAGAAGGTATCAAGGATTGAGGGCATTGACATTGAATAGGGTAGAATGGAGAGCTGCAGTAAACCAATCCTAGGATTGAAATAATGATGATGATGAATCAGGAGTGAGAGCACAATATAGTGAGCAAGTATTTTGAAACCGTGAGCTCTCATTATGCCTGTCATTGTGTGTAGGTTCTCAAACCAACGCCTGAACACACCATTCTTTCAACCTTCTATTGGTCAAGAAATAAATTGCCTCCAAATATATTGTTATAATATGCATAAAACTCTTAATCTGTTGAATTACTGTCTACAGCAGCAGGCCATCATGTTGAAATTATTTCTATTTTTAGTAAGTTATCATGCAGTGAATTAGTAGAACAGTATCTAATTTTTAATCAAAGTTTATGTTCATCATTAACTTTTGAGATCTTAACTTCTCCAAAAAGGTGTATGGAAAGTGGTGTAACTCCAAGTCACTTTGCTTTGCTAATAAACTCCTAAAAGTATAGTTGATAGTCTGTCATTTATGCTTTGTGTCACAACTTTTCTTTTCTCTTTGTGTGTGTAAATGTCAGATGCCATCACTTCGGACACCCGTTTGGTTCTGGCCAATGCAGTGTATTTCAAGGGTAAATGGGCGCAACCATTTGATAAATCTCATACAAGGAAGGATAAATTTACAATAGCTGGTGGACAACAGGTTGATGTTGATATGATGTTTGTTGAGAAGCGTTTTCGCTATGGCTACAGCAGAGATTTGAAGGCACAGGTGTTGGAACTTCCTTATGAGGTAAGAAATGCATTCCCCCTCAGCAGAGGTGGAGAGTCTCTTGGCTTCACTCTCCTCATTGTTTGATTCCAACAAAACCATGAGTCTCCTAAAATGTGATGCCTCTTAATATCCTTTGGTTATGATAAACGTTTGAATGATTTGTAAGCTACAAACATTTCTTGTTCAATGAAGTATTTCACTCTCACCTATAATAATATGTTTAAAACTGAAACGATGTACATTTAGGGGTTTCATACTATATCATCTCAAATGCTTAATCCTTCAACTTACGCAATGCTTTAATAATGGTTGGAACTGGTCTCCATGTTAATTGATGCCAAATCAAAACACTGAGTTAATAAAATCTGACTGCCCCATGGAGAAAATGTCGAGCCTATTTTAATTGCATTTATTCCCAGGTTTCATTCATAACTAAGTTTTATGTGTATGGCATATATTTTGGTTCTTCATAGTTAGTTTTTACTGATGCGTAATTGGGTGTTAAGGCATATGTAAGTTGATATTCAAATGGTCATCTGACTAGTTGTGTTTCTGGCAGAAGTAATTTTTTTAATCAAGTACGAGAACATCTGGGAGAATAAACGCATTTGTATGATAGCCTTGGAGATTGGTTTGGTGTTTTTCTATTAAAATCCTGATGCTGATACGACACTGTGTTTGGTGAAATTTGGATACGCTACATGTTACACTCCAGAGGCAAGGGAACAGTCCAAACAGTAGGTTTCTGAAGGCTTAAATGGCTTCCCCCCAACTCCAAAGGTTATGAAATCAGCCGACAAAGTGGGACCACGGTGTTTTGGAATGTACGCAGAGTCATCTGCATTGATTACTTGCAAAAAGGACAAATGATAAATGGAACGTTGTCATTGCACTAGAGGAGCTAAGAGATCAAGAAAAGAACATTCTCATTTGTTAAAGAAAAAATTCTGTTCCATCAAGGCAAGGTGCACACCTTAACAGTTTCAACAGAAGGGTTGTGTGACTAAATTTCGAATTATTGAAATATTCTCCCTTGGTGCAAGTTTGGATAGCACAAAGCCTCTTTGGAACACATCCTTTGTGCTAAATGATACATGGCCATACAGTATGCACTCTTTCTGAGAAAACCTGTGTTTTCATGAGTAAAAGGTGAAAATGTTCTCATAATCGTGTATAATATGTATGCAGTTCTTTCCTCAGCCTGTTTCATCCCTCCCCCTCTTTGATAGACCACGTTTAGGTCTTTGAAGTTTGATTAGGTGTATTGGAGGATTAATTTGCAATGATGTGATGAAATAAGCCCTTCTGGAAAAATGTATATTGCAGTGGAGTAAAAAGCTTAAGGAATCAATCAAAGAGTTCTCATTTCTTGTATTTAAATACCATTATTCATTCTAGTTTGTTTCAATCTGTGGAATTCAGCACCAGAATTCAGCCAACATGAATTGTTGTTAACTTAGTTTGTAGTATGCTGTGGAAGACATTTAACTCCATTCAACTGGCAGGTTTCAAATGAAACTTTTGAGAAAGATAAAAGTGCCATCTCAAGTTTGGGTATTTCCTGAGATTTCCTTGTCCTTAAGCCCCTTATGATCTGCAAAAAACATTGGAGTAGTTTTCTTGTATACTATTTGTCTTTGAAAAATTACTTTTTCATTTATTTTTTTATGGCTGCAGTATATATGAGTTGAGGTCATTCTACCCTGTCTGAGCCAAACATAAAAATGACAAAATAATCCTAGTTAACTTGTGTTTTCTGTGATTGGATTCCAACATGGGGAGCAATAAGTGGAGGAAGAAACCTACTCCTATGGGACAGGGTGTGAAAATCACATTAAGGAGCAATTGTCTCCCATTTTCAGGAAGGCACATGAGAGTGTCCTTGTTGCACAAAAAATTCCTCCCAAACTTCTTTAAGTTGTGAGAAAGGTATTGTAAGGTTTCTCGACCCCTCGTAGAAAGGTCATCATTAGCTTAGAAACAGTGCATTGTTATCTCCTGTGGTAGGTTGCCACACTTGGTAAGTTGTTGCAAGCATCCCCATTCCCTCTCCACTTTCCTCCATAATGTGTCCATGATTCAGCAGTCCTACTGTGCATGGATGCATGTGACTGTTATGTCTGAAGGACAAGGGAAAATTTACTTTGCTGTCGTGTATGGTTGGTCTTTTACCAGCTTGAAGCTTTAGGTCAAACTTCTGTCCTCTGACATTTGCAAGAAGCAGACCAGCCAAGGACTCTCCCCCCCTCCCTCCCGCACTCTATTGCTTTGAAACCACTGGTCAGCATCCCGCAAACCCTACCGACTTATTTGATGATGATGCCTCTTTTAAATTTCGGTTATTGAAGTTACAAAGGTCCTGATAAATAAAACAGTTTCTGGCGTAACTTGGTGGAAAATCTTCATGCTGACTTTTAATAATCAAACCACTTTACTTTACCACATAAACTTACATAAAGTTTATGTGGAAAAGTAAAGTGGTTTGATTATTAGAAGGTCCTGATGTTTTATTTTTCATTATGAAGCTTCAAAAGTAAGTTTGTCTTTCCTTTCAAGTGTCACTCCCTATTTACCTGGCTCTCGTACTTCACCGTCAAGAAATCTAAACTAATCAACCTTCACTCCGTTACTTTCTGGATGCAACAACTAGCAGTGATGCTACAGTACTAAATAAATGATTTGATGAGATGTCTCTTGGCTATAAATTTTGAAAATTTATTTTAGCAATAATCTTAAAGATTATTGAACAATTTCCCTAATTGGTCCCTGTTTTTCATCATAAAGTCCTAAAAATTGACCTCTACAGTGAGTGGCCTCCCTCGTAAGGGGGAATTTGCAAGCCCTCTGATAAATTTGTGAGCCGCCTGCTATGACTAAGGTGCTTTCCTCCAGAACAAAATATGAGTGGCTTTAGGAAATGAGAATAATGTAATTGATGGATGGCATGATGAAGGTCTGTTTTGCTGAATAACCTCCCTTTCCCCTTCCTGTGCATTGCCAAACTCAAAGTTCCCAGCACGAAAGCTCTTTTTATGAGAGGGAAATGTGCATTGGATGTGTGTGTTTGCCAGTTATTTATTTACTGCACTCTGATTAGTATGGTGGAGTAATCTTCCTAGAATTGTTTTGATTGTTATACTTGAAACTGTATATTGCATTTGATCAGAGGTAAAGTGTGTGTGTGTAGATGTAGCACTTTGCACATTCTGAAGATGGTTGCCTGCCCTTTGTAGTGTCAAACATGTTAATTTTTATCCTTTCTTTATGTTTCTATGTTTAGTCAAGTTGTATGTGAATTTTCCACAAGTACTCAAATCATCATGGAAAAATTCCCGCAGAATTTGGCAGTCACCTTCTTGTTTATTACTATTTGTTGCAGCTGTATGATATCCTGATGTTTAAATTCTAGAAGAGCCCAGAAGAGGAAGACCATCGACGGTAACAAACAACAACGATGTCAACAGTGTGAATGATTTAGTGTGTGGAAACCATAGGTTGACTGCCAGGGAGATTGCCAATGAAGTTGACTTTAGGGATGGGTTATGTTTCACCATTTTGACAGAAATTATGGGCATGCCAGAGCGTTGCATCCAGATTTTTTCTACGAATGTTAGCTGATGAATGGACTGACAAAAACATCTTGACATAAGCCAGGAACTGCTCAATCATTCAAATGACAACCAAAAATTCTTGAAAACAATTGTCATAGATAAAATCTGGGTGGGTTATGACAGATAAATAAAAGTTCAGTCTTCACAGTGGAAGGGGCCATCTTCCCCATGACCCAAATAAGCTCAGATTTTGCGATATAAGGAAGGTAATTTTGATCGTTTTCTTCGATTGTGGATGAGTATTCATGATGAATATGTTCCCAAAAGACAAGCAGTGTAAAGAAAGAAAGAAAACACGGCAATTCCACATTTAAATAAAAATGTGGAATTAAAATAAGTAAATGTGGAATTGCCGTGTTTTCTTTCTTTCTTTACGATGGAAAAATTCCACAAATTAACGGCTAAAACAGTCTCTTATAGACAAGCAGTGAATGGGCTGCACAATCTTGAGGTTATAAGAAGGTTAAGACCATGCGCCATACTAAAAAACGGACTTGAATGTGGAAAAACAAGACTTGATGCTTTCCATCACGACAATGAACCGGCGCACACATCATTACTATGATGCTACTTAGCTTTTGGCCAAAAACAGCACACCAGTGATCCCCAGCCACCCTACTCTCTGGATCGTGCTCTATCAGACATTTTCCAATTTCCTAAGTTGAAATTCACCTTGAAAGGATGCTGATTTGAAACTATTGAAGATATATAAAAAAAATTATCCTGCAGACTTAAGAGGTTATCTCAAAAGAAGCATTCCAGACAGTATTGGATAGCTGAAAAAAACCAATGTGAGTGTTGTATTAGCAGCAAAGGGCTGTATTAAGGCTATAAGAAAGATTAAATGGTGGTAACTAACAAAATGAAGTATTAATTCAAACAGTCTCATCGTTTTTTGAAGAGATTTTCTATGTATCGATAGGCTACCTTGTCAGTTTTCAGGTGAGGTGTTGTGAACTATGACCCTTGGCTTACACTGAATGTGTTCTGTGCTTGTCAGTGTTAAATAAATTACATTAATCTTTAATGGCTTTTATTGTGCATAACATTTTGGTTTTTCACTGTTTGCTGGTAATTTATTCAAATATGAAACTACAACCTAGCTATTTAATGATTTCAAGCAGTGTTTTACTAAAGCTTAATCCTGTCAAATGTTTCCTTCTTTGATTAAGGGGAACCGTCTGAGTATGGTGGTGCTGCTTCCATCTGTGGAATCTTCCATTGAAGAACTGGAAACCAAGATTTCTGCAGCTGACTTTGACCTGAGCGATTTGATTAAAAACCACACCTCCAATCGTGAAGTAATGGTCCACCTGCCCAAATTCAAACTGGAGCTGACCTCTAACCTGGAAAACGTTCTTGCTAAGGTGTGACGCTATTAATGTTAATTTTTATCACAGATTCTTGCGAATCGTGGAACATGCAATTTAGTGATGACTGTCATGCTCTTTGAAAGTTTTATCATATTTCCCCAGCAACCATTACATAATAATAATTTGTTTATTTGTCTATCAGCCATAATGTACATTATTGAGAATACATGTCAGGTGTATAGGACATTTTAATTGGATATATACCACATTATTCCCAAATGGAATTACTACTGAAGTTATGACAGGGAGCAAATATAAACTTAAATTTTACATAAATGTTCATTTACCCTATAGTTACACTAATCAACCAAATATGCAAATAGATTCTTCTTGAATAGCGAAATTCTTGTCTCATTTTTGAAATGGTTAGGCAGATTCTTAGACAATTTTGTGCCCATTGATGTTGATCCTTCAGCTACATAGCAGGTTTGGTATTTTCACATGTACATGTTTACATCTTCTGATACCGTGACAGTGATGACTGTTATTTAATGTATTTTTAAACAATTTTGTGCCCATTGATGTTGATGTTTTTTTAGAACATAGAATATGATAATGTACACAGGAAAACATGCGGAACTCATAAATTGTGTGGGAGAAGTTGATCTGCGACACTTTACCAAACCCCCACAGATCGTGCTAACACTTTCAGAAAAGTTGCTGAATAAAGGTTATGTGATCGGTCTAGACAACTATTACAGTAATTCTGAGCTGTGGGAATTTCTGAACACAATAGGAATGGATGCATTAGGAACTGTAAGATAAACAAAAAGGAATTGTCGAGAGTTATTATGACAAAGAAATAGAAAACTGGAGAAGTTGCAGCCGCCTTAAGGAACAAATTGATGGCTTTGAAGAGGCTAAGGAACAAGAGGGATGGGTGTGTACTGAGCAGCATTCATGATGCTAGCGGAAAGACAGTGCAGGACAAGAAAGGGGAGGGAGAGTATAAGGCTCTCACCATTGTGGACTGCAATGACTGCATGGGAGGAATTGAGCTATCTGACCAGCATATGGTGAAGTATAATACGACAAGGAAGTACTATCAGAAGATATTGCAGCACGCTCTTCATCAATGCACTTTCAATTCTTACATTACACATAGAAAGCATGGAGGGAAGGAAAATCACTTGAAATTCGTTTAGATCTCATTTTCCAGTTATTAGACAAATATGGAGGAGCTATTTCCAAAGTGCTAAGAAAAAGTTCCAAATTAGACCCTCCACCTCGATTATCGGGCAGGCATTTCCCAGACCTTAATTCCTCATGGTAACTGAAAATCATTCACGCAAGAGATATGTAGTGTGTTTTTCACACAAGCATAGGAGGGAAACAATATACTGCGGCAAAGAATGCGACGTTCCACTCTGTACCTCTCCGTGCTTATGCGAATACCACTCTCGAGCACAGCACTTGATGAGAGACTAAAGTGTGCATGCATCGTAAATAAACCTAAAAACATCCCACAAATAATGGTGTACAATAATAAAGAAATAACTGTATCGGTAAGTCAATTTTTTTTTCAATTTTATAGCATGAAATTAGCAAATGGTCTGCAACAATAATTGTTTAAATCATTAAGATGGAAGTAAAAAAATTCCACTGCTTCACTCGACAATAATATTATAATCCATTAAAAATAAAATGTATATATCAAGTGGTGTATATCTGCAGAGGTGCATTGGAAAGATATGGATTTGACAGAATTGAAAGGGGAGTTATACTGATGAAAAAGCGAGAGGTGTTCCTTCAGCATTACCTCAAAAATAAAAAAAGAATAATTTTTACACTTTGAAATTGTTGCATTGTAAAGTAAAGAGGAAAGGTGGTTGGCACAAAAGAATATCATAAATGGTTGAAAAACATAAATTCTGATAAGGCTAAGTAATTGATTATACTGTAGTTTGATTCACAAGTAATAATAGTAATAATCACTTGCCATCTCCATGTTGGGCCCAATGTCAGCGTGAGCCCCAGGTGTTTCATTCAGTCTGCCAGCCGTGTATCCACACCTTAGGAGTCCATGGGTGTGTGAGGGCAGGTAGAATTCTTTCCCTACGTCACTTTAGGTCATTGGGACAATGCAATACATGAATGTAGGATATTTTGGACATGAGTGGCATTTTGACATGCTCCTGGCACCCAGCAATAATGCTGTAATTTCTACTTTCAGCTTGGGATGACCACCATGTTCACTGATGCTGCTGATTTCTCAGGAATCACATCATCCCCTGAGGGCCTGAAAGTGAGCAAGGTGGTGCAGAAAGCTTTCATCGAGGTTTCAGAGGAGGGCACAGAGGCTGCTGCAGCCACTGGTGAGTGACGCTTGCACTTTGACTGATGATTTGTTGGTTTCAAGGATTCAGGGCAACCATGTTGTGGAGATAAACTTCTTTGTTTGGGAAAAATTGGCTTGATAGAATGTTTTCAATTTAAACAAGTGGGAGGCAATGCATTTGTGGAGCATCTAATATTTACCACACCATCTGCATCCCCTCTGCTATGGCTGCTGGGATAGTTTTCTTTGAAATGCTCATTTACTCTTATTCTATAAGGCTTTGAATTCCAGCAAGAGTACAACTGTCATTGGTGTTCTGGGATGATAAAAAATTGCTATAAACACTTGATGATTAAGCACAGCACTGCTAATTATGCAAAGCTTTTTCCAAAGTGTTGTAAGAAAATGGAAAGTGCTGTTGTGCTGTAATGAAGAATGAATGGTTCCTAACGCCCATGACAATATTGTCCCCTGGTTAAAGACCTCTGCTCTGATAGCAATTAAAATAGTTAAGTAATAGCATACAAAGAATGCTTATAAAATATAACAGAAACATAATAAAAACAATACGGAAACCCCATTTTAGGATTAACTCCTCTTCGGGGTGGAAAATAGCAATAGAAGGCTACGAAAGAGGGTGGCAGTTGCAGAAAAAGTAGATAAATTGAATAAAAATTTCTAACAGGCACATTGTATCTACAATTTTTCTTCAAAAAATGCTACATACTGAGTTTAAATGTCATAGTTGCATTCATTCCTCACATTTCCAAAAAACCCTATGGTAAATTGTTTGTTTTCCCACTCACTTGATTTAGATTGAAAGATCATACTTTCCGGTCATACATTCTCAATGTTGTACATAATAAGTCTGCTAGACAAATAAATATCTTATAAAAAATTAGGAGGGGGTGGGAGGGGAAGTTTGTGAGGATCTGATAGAAGAAAGGGAACTTATAGGAAAGAGAAACTTCTCCAGTTAACTTTGCAGCAAGTTAACTATGGAAGGGGCAAAGGGCTTATGAAAGTCACGCCATTAAATGGCTCCCTTCTTTATTTTTCTTGAGTGATTTCGAAAAACTCCAAAGCATCTAACTTCTGTCTTCCTTTCTTCCCTGGGGAGGCATGTCTGGTGGGAAAGAAGAGCTTCTGCAATCTCTTTAAACCAATAAACCAATGTTATTTATTTTAACAATACTTTCTTCGATGACAAAAACCTAATAACCATTTAAAATCTGGATAACAAGTGTATCTCCTTATTCCTGTACGTTGCACCATGTTTCTATGGCAAGTAAAACTTGAAAAATTAATTTTTTTTATTAATAGAACACTGTTCAACTCATATGAAGAAGCATCACCCATTTCACGATGGAAACCAGCAGTAAGTATGCTCACCGGTGAACAGAATATGATCTGCATTCAGCTGAAGTGCCTTTTGCATTTGTGTGCTCCCAACTACTCTGCCCAGTTCCTTTCCCTGCATTCCAAAGCCTCTCCAACAAGTGCAGGCATTCAAGTGTACCATCAGAACAGAAATATGGAGCTTAGCATGACGGGGGGGGGGGGGGGGTTGGGAGAGGTTCTGGTTGATATCTTCATTGAAAGGGTGGGGAAGGCAACAGTCACCTTCTTCATGGACAGACAGCCCTCCCTCCAATTCACACAATTATTGAAACAATTTCTAACATCCAAAAACATTTCCCGACTATTCAAGAACATCATTAGGTCAATGCAATTCCTCTTATTCTCAAAATGTCTGACCACCCTGCACTCCCACCTTAAGTATGTACAAATAAAAAATAAACTTTAAAGGATGAATAACAAACATAGAGGGGATTGGGATTTAACTCTACAGACAATCAAACTTTTAATTTCACCTTCTTAGCATAAAAATATGTAATTTTTCTTCAAAACAAGAGTTTTTACTGTTACAAATGATATTTAAAATGAATGAACTCCAATTATTCCATGTAGAAGAGCATTTTTGCATTATAATGGTTCATACTCTTAAATTGACTAATCTTAAATGAGTAATTGTACATATATGGCTTTAAAGAATTATCATCAAATTAAAGTTGCACCATGTGTTAATGAAATGCTTTGCAAGTGCTTTGCAATTTGAAGTAGTATGACATGAACAGATCTTTCTTCCCATTATTGCTCAAACACAACACAACTGCAAATCATTGGATGAGACTAAAGAACAGCACGCACCACAATACAAAAAAAACATATTTTAACATTAACTTGCCACAGAGGAAATGTTTGGTTAATTACTACAGTTATTTAATAGCCTACCACTTGGCTTCAGTAAAATGACGAAAACATTTAAATTTCTGCTGGTAATGAGATGCATTAACAAGGATAGCATTTCACCAGAGAATGAAAAGAGCGAGGTAAGACTGGCTAGGAATTGAAACATTTCACATAGCAGGGAACAAGGAGACGTTTATTCACATACATTCAAAGCACAAAAGAAGACATTTTATTTGTGATTAACATTTCAGAGGATGCCATTTCTATTATCAACACTGCAACATATTTTTACTATCATTATACTATAAAAAGTTAAAGGATTTTTATGATTATGACTGTCAGAAAAGAGCAATTTGGAAATTTAAAAACTTTTTAGAAAAATAGCCGATCTCATTATTCTTTATTTTAATCAGGCCTTCTACATTTTGTTTTGCATTGTTTGATTTCATACACATTTTGGAGACAAACTCCCATATTGGGTGAGGCTGCAGAAGGCATTAGCTTATTCACTCTCCAAGCCAGATCCAGGCATGGACATTTTTCAATGCTTTTAAATTGATTTCCCCAGCACTCCCAGAGTATTTATAGGAAGATTGGCATGAATACAACATTCTGGGCAATTGCTAAGACTTTTGGACATTACTGCATTTCACTGGTCCCCCAACTTTCAGTGACACCAACAAAGGGGGAACATTCTACAAATTGCAACACCCATGGCCCGTGACTGATATCAACGTGCCTAAGTAAACAGGGAAACACAATACACAAAATCAAGACTTTTTGCATGGTGGTTATTTTTCAAGTCTGCAAAATATTTTAAAAAATGATCATTTGTGAACAATTGAATTATACAAGATGTATGGCAGGCTGAGGTCAATGTTGCTGATAATTATCAAATGTTCCAAGGCAAAATGATAATCGTAATAATAATAATAATAAACTTTATTCATCTTCATCATATTTACATATGGTGGATGTCGTCATTTTTGCAGGAACATAATAACACACTACAGAGCACAATATACAATCAAATAAAAAAACATATACATTGATATTACACTAAACACTACACCTTAACTGACACTAGCCACACCACATAGACACTAAACCTTATAATTTTAGGCTAGTAAAATCAAGCTCATAATACTCCTCTATTGAGTATAGAGGATTGGAGGTAAGCCAATCACGCAGCACCCTTCGGAACACCACACTGTGGGCTGACTTCAAAGAATTTGGGATCATATTGAACAACTTGATTGGCAGACCTTCAACTTTGTAGGTCTTGTCTAGCCTACAGTGTGGTAAATCCATATTCGACTTTGCTCTCGTGTTATGGCTATGAACATCAGCCCTAGTGGAGTACATACTTGAATTTTTTTTTATATGAACTAAAGTATAGAATACATATAAACTGTAGACAGTCATAATTTTTGAGTTTAGAAAGAGAGGTCTACAGTGCTCAAGTGGACATGAGTTATTTAAGATACGGACTGCTTTTTTCTGCATCAGAAGGATTAGCTTAATATCAGATGCATGCCCCCAAAGTCTAATGCCATAAGTGATATGTGAGTGAAAGAAAGCATAGTAGGCATTAATTAAGTAGTCCTTACTCACATATAATTTCAATTTCCTGAGCAGAAATAGGGCTCGTGCAAGTTTCTTCCTAACATGTAGAATATGAGCACTCCATGTTAACTTGGAGTCTAAATAAAATCCCAGCAGTTTAACAGGGGCAGTATCTGGTGTAGTAGATTTTAGTGTACAGAGAAGATGCTGAGTTTTATCGGGATTCATAAGGAGATTGTTGGCAGAGAACCAATCCACTGCCTTTTTAAGTATAATAGGAACTCTACTCATCGCATCAGAATGATGGGGGGAACTATGTAGAAAAGTAGTATCATCCGCGTAGAGGACACAGTCAGTAATCATATTGGGGCACAAGTCATTAATCATGACCAGAAATAAAAGAGGTCCTAGTACGGAGCCCTGAGGTACACCATATTTAATATTTAATGGTTTTGACTGTTTACCATTTACATAAACAGACTGCTTACGATCAGATAAGTAGGAAGAAATAAATTTTAGTTCAGCATCCTTAAAACCATAATATTTCAACTTATTTACAAGAATTGTGTGATTAACACAGTCAAAAGCCGAAGAGAGATCACATAGTGAGAGAGCCATACATTGATTACCTTCAAAAGCCTTGATTATATGCTTTATAACATATTCAACAGCTTGAGTTGTGCATTTATTGGGTCTGAAACCAAACTGTGTTGGTGTAAATAGATTTAAAGATTCAAAATAGTCCAAGATTTGGGTAAAAACAACTGATTCAATGATTTTTGCAAGTGGAGAAATAATTGTAATAGGGCGATAATTGTTTGGAGAACTAATATCCCCATGTTTGTGAATCGGGATGACCTTGGAAAATTTCAACTGATCAGGAAAATAACCAGACTGAAGACAAGAGTTAATGACAATGGCAAGAGGGTATGCTAACCAGTCAACCGTAGAACTCAAAGAATAACACAAGAGGCTCAGACAAAATATCTGAATGTATGTCTACATGTGAAAGGAGCAAATTCACCAAAACATGTTATGTAGTCCATTAGATTTTGTGGCTAATGGGGGTTGAACTTCACACACTGTCCCCCAAATATAGTGGTCCCGTGGTTTTTTTCAATTATATAAAAGATGAATGGATGGTCAGCTCTAAATGTTTCTTTGGAGACAAAATGGGCTGAGTAACGTGTCACCATAACCATTCCTGTGCCAAACAATATACGTATACTCAATACAAAATGAAAGAGTCACTCCTCACTCACCTTACCTTTCTAATAAAATATATGAAGGAATCAGAGACATTATTTTATTCTTAAAATTCAAAGAAAAGAAATTTCAGCCAATTCAAGCTTTACAATACAATGTAAATTTCAAGAGTATCATCGTTCTTCTTTCAACCAACAGATGGAGTCTTTTTAAAATACAAACAAAATTTGAAATACAGTGTGCTCTTTGTGTGCTGAGTCCTGTGGCCTGTTGTGATTTTTGAAAGGAAAAACTGCCCAAAGGTGAATTGGTGCATGCTCATTACTCTCAAGGGCTGGATGGAGGAAAGGGGGAGTAGGATGTGAACAGTTGAGGTGAGGTGTGGGCATCCTGAATTAGACCTGACTTGCTAGTATGTAATCAGTTTGGAAGTGACAGAAATTATTAGTGAAGGAGAAAGGAGCTGTTGAATGCAGTCTACAGATATATTGAGGAGTTCTGTCTTATATGTGGATATGTCCTATGCACTGTCAAATATGGCAAGTCAATTGAATTCTGACTTTTAATAATCAAACCACTTTACTTTTCCACATAAACTTTTTAATTTTTACAACCCAGGTTTCATTATAGCATAACATCATCAGGTTCAGGTCATCACCTGATGATGTTATGCTATAACGAAACCTGGGTTGTAAAAATTAAAAAGTTTATGTGGAAAAGTAAAGTGGTTTGATCATTAAAAGTCAGTATGAAGATTTTCCACCAAGTTACGCCAGAAACTTTTATTTATCAATTGAATTCTCATCTTTTGTACAAAAACCAGGCCTTTAAAAACAGGTTTTTACATAAACACACACTTTCAGAACAACATTTCATAAAATTTCAGGATTCTAATCTATATTTGTATTTACCAAGCAGACTGCCTTGTTGATCTGTTTTTATCAGCAACAAAAGCATCAAACAAAATGGTGCAACAAAGCACCATTTTGTAACCATGAATGAAATATGGGTCCATTATTCCAAACCTGAGACAAAAGAACAATCAACACAATGGATTCAAAAGGAAGAACCAGTTTCAAAGAAGGCGAAGACTGTTTCATCTGCAGGCAAGGTCATGATGTCGGTTTTTGGAATGCAAGGCAAGTATAATGTGAACATGTTACCACTTATGAGCGAAGAAATTAAGCAAAAGTGGTCGCATTTGGCCAAGAAGAAAGTTTTGTTTCATCAAGACAATGCATCAGCTCACAAATCCATTATTGCAATACCCAAAATTCTTGCATTAAAGTTTGAAAATCTACCTCATGCACCCTATTCACCAAATTTAGTCCCCTTTTATTAATTTCTGTCTGCAAACTTGAGGAAATGGCACGGTGGTCATAGATTTTCCAACCGTAAAGAAGTGATGTTGAAAGTTGATGGCTATTTTGTGGAGCAGGACAGTTCTTATTATAAAAAGAGTATCATACTTTTTGAACATTGCTGGGAAAGGTGTATAGAGCTGAAAGGAGATTATGTTGAAAAATAAATAAATTTTTTTCCCAAATTTTTGTTTTTTCTTTTTTGGGTCGGGTACTTCTGTGATTACCCTCATATGTCCACAGATATACTTTATGGCATTATGCCCAGATTTATTAGCCAACTATTGATTTTTGAAAGAGAGCCAGGTTATGTAGACATGTTCTTGTTTTGTGGTGAATAAGCCTGTGTGTTGGCCTTTCGTGTAGTGAACCAGCACAGCGAGGCCCAGGTCTGGTTTCCAGGTGAAGGATCGCTAACTGAAAATATCATCTCATTCTGAAAAACCCAATGTTTGTTGATCACAAAATCAATCGCCCTAATGAGGGTGATGACTGCACAAGAGATAACCAAATAACATGCTTATAGTTCAAACTTTCAGGCCCCACTTTGGGGGATTGTTTCATGTTCATATTAAAAGAGTTTGTAATTTTCCACAGACGTTCTTTCACAGTACAACGTGTTTCACTGACTTATGGCATCATCAGGTACAAGTGACACACACACAGCTGTGGAATATATACCCATCGGACAGAGGAGAGGGGAAAGTTGAAGGAGGGGGGGGGCAGGTGTTCTGGGACTTCTCTGGTCAATGGTCATGGCTTTTTCAGTTAAAGGAAGAAGAGGTGGTGGCACCTTGGTTATGACTAAGCATTGGGTCTGGTCTGGGATTATTGGGGGAGGCTGGGAGCAGAAGGCAACTTAGAACCATTGATTTTGCTTACCCTTGGGGAGAGGGATGGCTGTGTAGGGTGGATCCCACCTATATACTTGCTTAGAAAAGATGTTTTCTTTTGAGTTTTGAATATCTTACCCAATGACAGGAGTACTCTTTCTCTCTTTCTCAGGTGTGACATTCATGGCCAAATGCGCAAGAAAAGTGGATGCTCTTGTAGTGAACCATCCTTTTATTACCATCCTTCGAGAGAACTTATCAGGAGCCATTATCTTTACTGCACAGGTGAATCATCCATTAACAGTTTAGAAGCAGAATGCATCTGAGTTTCCTTGTGATGGAGGTGTGGGATAGTAGTAATATATACTTATAATAGTATCATTTTCTGTAGTGTTTTGGGTGAATCTGTATACATTGATTGAAGATAGTGTTATGTATACAAATACATATAATTTTATGCTTTTAGTTTATTTGATGTCTTATTTTGACAAGATTGAGACTATATAGTTCCGTCTTCCACGATTGGAGAATAATGGTCCTCATTAAAATATCTGCTCTTTATAGTCTTTCTAATGTTTTCTTATGGGATAAAATATTTCCTTGGACCCTTCACTGATACCGATTGTTTGGTATAATTATTGTATCTCTTAATGGGTACTGAGCTTCCAGCAGTACATATTTGGCAAACATGTTCAGTCTGTTAATACATTTTTTTATTAAAGTTTTACCAGCAAGTAAATTGAAACATCATTTAAGGTGTACCATTGAAATTTATATGTATTCACTGAGCATAATATTTTAAAAGTTCCATGTTGTAATTTTCAACATAGAATTAATGAATCCATTCTTGCATACCATTGTGATTCTCCTTAACATTTTAATTATTATTTATCTTGTTATTATTATTATTACTTTTTATTTGCCCAGAGATCACAATACAAAATACCGGGTGGATGGTGTATGTACATGATATAAGGCACGTCAATAAGGAACAAAGACACAGGCTCTAATTAAGATACAAAGAAATGAAATGGTGCTCACAGTTACATAATATATGACATAACGCCATGAACATTGGCTGTTACATGCACATGAAATATTAATTAAGGCAATAATTGAATAACCAACATGAATCAGACCATGACAATTGCTATAAACAAAGAGTATAAACCTTCTAGTCAGGAATGTTGTTGAGATATTCATCAACCGAGTAGAACATATTGCGTTGTAGATATCTTTTTAATTTATGCCTGAATGCAGCAGTTCCCTTAGTTTCCTTTATACTTTTGGGTAGTTTGTTATATAATCTGATGCCCATTTCATTGGGTCCTAATTTCAATGCTTTAGTTCTAACATTCCCATAATGGATGTTGTTCCTTCCTCTGGTGTAGTGATGATGATAGGCAGAGTTAAGAGAATAGTTTCCAATGTTATTTCTAATATACAAAATTAAGAACATAATGTATATGCACGGGAGTGGTAGCAATTTTAATTCATGGAAAATAGGCCTTGATGGGGCATTGTGAGGTTTCCTGGTAATTATTCTAATGGCTTTCTTTTGCATTTTAAAGATGGTTTGAGAGATAGCAGCTGATCCCCATAATATTATACTATAGGTTATATTTGAATAAATTTCCCCGTAGTATAAATTCAATAGTATACTTTTACTTGTAGTTTCATACAAGTGTCTTAATAAATAGCAAGTTGAACTGAGCTTATGCTGAAGGGCTTTTACATGCATATCCCAAGAAATATTAGCAGACAGAGAAATGCCTAGAAACTTACATTCCGTCACATTCTCAATTGATTGATCATTAATTTTTACCAGCAGATCATCAGTCGCATTTTTATTGTGTGTAAAGTATACTATTTTACTTTTATTTACATTTAGATCTAGAAAGTTGTCTGTACACCACTTGTTTATTGCAAGTGTGACAGACTGTGATTTTTCCACTAGGCTGGGGTAAGTTTCTGTCGATATTATTACATTAGTGTCATCAGCATACAGCACTGGTGTAATTAATTCCTTCATAATTCCGTAAGCAGCTAGGTAGGTCATTGATATATATCAGAAAAAGGAGTGGCCCAAGGGTTGAGCCTTGTGGAACGCCATTGTTGACTAGGTATGCTATGGATGAATATTTTCACCCATCTACTGATAACACTACTTTCTGAGTCCGATTGTGAATGTAGGACTTCATCCAGTTTAGAGGAGTTCCTCTAATCCCTATTCTATTGAGTTTAATTAGTAGTCTATCGTGGTTTACATTGTCAAAAGCTTTTGACAAGTCAAAAAACATTCCAAGAGTTTTGCGTTTAGCATCTAATGAATTAAGTATAATATCAATAGCCTGACATATGGCGGTTGTGGTAGACCTTTCAGACCTAAATCCATGCTGAGAATTTGAAAGTAGGAGGTTTTTTTCAAGATAAGGTGCTATTTGCATGAACATGGCTTTTTCGAATATTTTAGCAAATGTATTTTGGACCGCTATTGGTCTGTAGTTGTCTAAATCGTTTACACAGCCATGGTTTTTATATATGGGCACTACTTTTGATTCTTTTAATTGGGATGGGAAAATCCCTTGTGTCAATGATTCATTGATTAAGAATAAAAGAGGTGCTTTTATGGCTTCAAAACAATGATGAACAACTTTACCAGGAATTTCATCAGGGCCTGTACTGAATTTGTTTCTGAGTGAGGAGACAATGGTTTTTAGATTGGTTTCAGAACAAGGCTTAGCAAACATTGATGATGGTGCATTTGCAAAAAGCACATTAGCATGAGAAGTAATTGGGCAAGGAGCTGATACATAATGTTTGTTAAATTTATTAGCTAGAGATGAATAGCTTATGGCAATGTTATTTTCAGGATTACAAAGTTTGGGGAGAGCAAGTTGTGGATTTTTCTTACCTCTACACTCATTAATTATTTCCCATGCGGTTTTGGACTTATTATTGGAATTAAGTAACTTATTGTCATTGTAAGTTCTTTTCGTAGTAGAAATCAGCTTACGGTAATACTTTTGAAATTCCTTATAGAGTAACCGGTGCTCATGATTGTTAGAACTTTTACTGGAGATAGCAAGTTTCTTAAGGATAGTTGAGTAGTAACGGAATATTTACTGCTGTATTTCTGGGAAACACAATTCGAAATTGTGTCTGAAAATTGAATAAAAGTAATTGAAACCTTCGTCTACTGACTTAAGGTCATAGACACTGTCCCAGTTTTGGGACTGTAGAAGGAGCAGAAAATGCTGCATATTTCCGTGGGTAAAGGACCGCCTTAGGTAGGTTTTACCATTTAAGCTCGCCACTGGTTGGTTAATATCAATACTTATTTTCACCATACTATGGTCTGATATACCTAGGTCACTAACTGTTGTTGCTACTTCTTCTTGGTTGACATTGGTCACAGCATAATCAATTAGGGTGGCGGATGTGGGAGTGACTCTAGTGGGATTATTATTAAAACATTCCATGCCATAGGTTTTGAATAAATTCAGCAATTCAGATCTGTGAGGGGAGTCAACTAGGAGATTGCAGTTGAGGTCGCCGTTCAACACAAGTATCCGGTTGTTTGCATATAGAGTGCAAAAGAGTTGGTTTAATAAATGCATGAAAGTCCCCGGTTGGTGATCTATAGATGGAAATGAGCACGAGCAGTCCCACTGGAGTTTCATGGAAACACACTGCACATTCAAAAGTTTTTTCTTCCATCTCAGGCACGTTAATTGATTTAATATTACCCTTTATTCTACTATGAACGAATATGGCCACACCTCCATTTTTATGTGTGGTGCGGCAGAATGAGGACACTAGTGAGTAATTTGAAAGTGAGATAACCATTAGTTCGTCATATTTTAACCAATGCTCAGTAATACACAGGATGTCTGGTTCGCACTCGTTGATGGCCACTTCGAGCAGGTTCACTTTGTTCCTGAGGCACTGAATATTAACTTGCGCGATTGTTAAACGGTGCCTAATTTTAACTAACCCTTCGAGGAGGTCAGGCGGGGTTTGAGAAAAAAATATCTATTCACACAAACATGTTTCGGCCAAAAGCCGGGACTTTCCACTACATCTTTTAGGTCTTCCCCAACGGATACACGAAAAGAGGTGTAGGTGCCTCTAGATACCTTCAGCTGCTCGATCTCAAAGTGCTTGCCAGGTATTTTACTTGATATATAGTTTTTTACTGCTTCAATCGTCGTGTCTTCTTTGAAACGCCATGCGTGTATGTGAACCATTCTCGGTAGCCCGACTAAATAACTGTCAGAATTCGACGTCCCCACAATCGGTTTCGGCCGAGGTTTCCGCTTATTTGTGACCATGGTGTAGCCCTCATCGTCTTCTTTCCTCGTGATCCATGTAGTGGTATGCGGTTCCATAGGCGGCGGCTGCAAATTTCCATTGCGAGCTACGGAAGAGTACGGCAGCGTCTCCTTCGGATCATGCTCTTTATTATTTATATTTTTATCAGTAGCTACGACTTGGGGATAATTAAATCGTTCCATGTTGCTTTTCTTCTCTTTTGCAGTTTTTTCGAGATGCTGGAATCGCTCACTTTCCACTGAATTAGCACTCGGTGTTTTAACGTCACCCGGAAATTCCCTCGATTTCTCCTGCGTTTTCAGTGGACACATTTTTAGCATGGCTATTTCTTTCGACTGGTTATTTATTAAGTTTAGACAGTCCGTTAGCTTGACCTGTAGATCTGTCACTATCTGCAGATCTTTATCTTGTTTACACTCGATTTTTTTGATGGCGTCACATGGGCCAAACGAACACTTTTCACATCGGTAGAGTAATTGCGAGCTGTTAGCTACGGAATTCGCCACTGATTCTGTTAAGCCAACACATCCGTAATGGAAAAATGACTTACAGCCGAATCCACATTCCAAATATACCTGATTTTCAGGGATATTCTTGGAGCAATTATCACAAGTATTACCGGAAGTCGCCATTATGAAACTAATGTTCTTTTGGATGAAGTGTCTCAATGTTGCATTCATGTCTATATATCCATAACTACACCATTAGGGATAAAGCAAATCTAAATACAGTTTATTGTACACTCTCCTTAACTTACAACTCATTTAATAATGTGGCATTTCGACTGTATAACTGCCTGCCTACTATGTTGGAATCGGATAGTATAACAAATTTCAAGAATAGGGTATATACTTGGTTACTTGCCCACCCACTTTAATTAATGGATGAATTCTTTTGTGACAATCTTTATCATATTTAAGAATGTATGTTTATATATTAAGTGTTGTTTATATAGATGGCATTTAATATTGTAGTACCATTTATCAAAATGAATAAAGTATTATTATTGCAATTCAACCTTTGGCAAATGTCTGCTGTTGTCTTACTGTTAGATGGTTCATTCAATTATGATTTGTAAAACGTTCCTTGTGGCTGAGCTTTAAGCCATCAAAGCATCCATTTTGTTTCGGATGTTGGGTCAATCTCTGAATAATTTTGGAGGTTAGATCTGAAATAAGAACTTGTCCCAACACCAAATTAGAAGTGGTGGACAATTAGTAGTGGTAGTCAGGGTATGTCAAAGACAATCCTTGGATGAGATGGCCTGAAAAATCTGCAGCAGACTGTGAAGGTGTCATGGGTTGGTGATTGGCTGCCGCCAAACAATAGGCCACCAATTACCAGCAGCAAATGCAACCACCAGCCCTCCTCAATAAGAGCAAAGGTGAAGCAGACCACAGTGGTGAGTACAGGGTAACTCCTCTCACTTGCTCACTCAGACTTGTTTGCAAGAGAGTCAGTGACTTTCAGGATTTCAGAAGGATCTAAGGGAAAAAGGGAGTGGGTGATTTGTTTGAATTTGTGTCCTTAAATGATTGTTTAAAATTGAAAGATCTTTAAGAGCCTTATTCAGCATTAACATGATGGAACTGTTTGTTGAAGCATTTGGTAGTAGCAACTGAATCAGTTGATCTAGTCATGTAAAAATGCATGCATAAAATGTTAGATGATTCAGAACTGGTGTTTTTATGCTGCTTAATGACATTCTAAGGAAAGTAAATACAATTGTGGTAAGATGCAGTATAAGGGGACAATCATGAAGTGTGGTTTGGAGTCACTCTGCCAGGTGAAGTTTTATACTACCCAAAAACTACCGCCAGCCTACCTCCTGATGTCATCTGCCTACCCAGAGATTTTGCACAGTGCTAGTGGTCATTGGAGAGCACATTATGGTTGCAGTGTGTTGGGGATGAAGATAATGGATGAGCTATAATTGAAGGTATGATAACCACTCTTTAAGATCAAATTTGTCATTTACTATTAAGTCAAAACTGGAGGCATAATGTAAGAATAGATTCAGATTGATGAATGTTTACCTACACAATTATGAGGGCATATAGGTTCTGGTCGTTTATACTTGGAGCCATTGAATGATAATGTTTATTGTGGGAAAATGCCCAATTTGCCATACAATATTCACATACCCTCAGCAAAAGCAATACATTTGTGAGAAGCTCGCAATAATCCTAATGCATTTAAACAAATTGTGCCATATCATACAAATGAGAGATAGACCACTTGGAAAATAAATTAAAATATTCAACAGATTGTTAAAAGAGCTACTAAAGTTTTATTAGAAGATCTATGGTAAACATACAATTCAGGGAATTGCACAGAATAAGTTAATTCATGATGGATTGGTGAACATTTTTAATCAATTTTTATGAATTTCACCTTAAATTTGGGCAAAGTATCACAGTGCAAGTCAACATTTGAACTAAGAAGATTAAATGAGTGTAAAATCCTTGCAATAGGTGTATAGTATGAAAAGTTCCTATTGCAGAATTCAATGTGGAATTAGTTTTCCATTCCAGTATAAGGAATTGTTATATCCAATATTATTAATTACAGTACGGTTGAACAATTTTATATGGTTATTGCATTGATTAATAGAACTATCTCAGGTAGCTGGTGGCAAATACAGAGAGGATGAACATTCAATGCATCCATAGCTTCCAAATGTGTTTTTGTGGAGAAGCCAGCATGATAGTTGAAAATTCACAAGAATTTATGTTGCACTCTTTCCATATGAACATGTACTTTATAATACGAATTTCATATGAATGAATTATTCCCTACAATAGGACGAACTGAAGTTATAAACAAAGACCATTCCTGGCCACAAAGCCATCAGCCAACCCTTTTCAAGATGTCGTCCGGTGTTGTTGATCTGTCGTGTGACTCCTGTAAAAATCTTATCGATTATACTGATAAATCGATCTGTTGTGATTGTTGCCCGCGAGTTTTTCATACTAAATGTACGGGACTCAAGGATCTTCCGCAAAAAGCACTATTAGAATGCCGTGACATATATTGGAAGTGTTTCTACTCCCTAGTGTCTGTCTATAAAATTTCCAAAATGGCGTCGGATATTAAATTTTTAAAGGAAGAATTAACTAAGCTAAAATCTGAAAGCGAACTTACTGCTGAAGAGCCTAAATGTGCGATTACTTTTGCAGACCCTTTAAAATCTGTTAATGTTCCGAAGCTTAATACTCAAGTTCAACCGCCAATTCTCACAGTGAAAAAGCCTACCGTCGGTGCTCCGGAACGTCCAAAAAAAAATTTTAAAAATTGGGTTTAACCTTGTCGATTGCGACTCCAAATGCACGACTGCGAATCCTTGTGACATTGTATGTATGATATTTAGTCGCAACATATTTAGTCTCGTTTCTTAAAAGCCTCCAAAATTCCAGCAATAATGGATATTTGGCAGCTTAACTGGCTAAACCACTCGGCCAGTCATCAAGGGACCTAGATTCGGAATCCCAGTCCAGGCAAATAATTTTTACGTCTTGAAATTTCTGCATTTTCACGCATAGTAGCAGATGACTCCGTAAAAAGTCGCCGTTGTGGCAGTCCTTTGAATTTGCAATATTATGTTACGGGTTTGTTTGTTGTCCATAATTTATCCATCAAACTGTATGAAAGTCTGTTTGAATATTGAAGGTGACCTTGATTAGACTCTTTAGTACTATGACTTTGATTTCTAAAGAGTACAATGTTCTGTTTGAGCTAGATTTAAAATTCGAAACAGAGATTTGCATTTTCAATGGCGAACTGGGATATTACACGTAGTCTGTGAAGAGTATCTCAAGGTATTAACCATGGTTGTACTTTGTTTCAGTATTTTGCGTTTGGTTATCACCATTCACGCTTGAACTACAATGATCAGGATGACGTGAAAAATGTTGACGCTAGCTTTGATGAGCATGACATCTACTGTGATGTCACATGGCTGGACAAGAAGCATATGAGTGGCAAAAAGTAGTAGCCGCTTGATCTTTCTCATTTAAGTCGTTATTGCATCCAACATTGGCACCATGCTGGAGGCCTTAAAGAGAAATTAATCTTTTGATGGAAGTAGTCTCAGTTGGTACGGTCACATATTACGTGAATCTGAGTTTAGTTTTGGATGTTCTCATGAATGAAAAATAAAATTAAAGAGTACTGACACTGGACAATTCACTGGCAGAATGGTAACACCTAGTTGGTAGGGCATGTTATGAGCATGACACAGGCACACCACATGTAAAGCAAATGCTCAAGTTAAGGATAATGTTCAGGATTTATATTCATTATTTCTGTTAATTCAAAAATTTAAATTGCTAATATCGAAGACAATAATTCTATCGAAGTTCAAAATAGTTGCTTTGAAGTTGTTTATAAGTTAATATTCAATTTGGATCCGGGTCGACGCCATTCGTTAAATCTTCGAAGCTTCGAATTTTTTGTAGTGTTTGTTTTTGTTAGGTGTGCGACTGTTGGATGTTGCGAAAGCGGTGAAGATTGTTACCGGTTAAGAAACGGCACCGTTTATTGGTAAAGTTACCTCATCTTTGTTTATTGTTTCTTGCTTGTATTACGGGAAATATTTCGTTCTTGTTATGTATACCACCCATTAACTACTTCAGCATATGTGTATAAAAATCCATTACCACTCTTTTTATCGTACTTGATTTTGTAATCCAAATAGGAATCGTTGACATTATGGCATAGGCTTCACATCCGGTATCTTTTAAACTTCTTATTTCGAATTTAATGAGTTTTGAACTTTTCTGTGGAAATTTAATGCGTTGACGATCTTTTATCGCTGTGACCCAGTGCGCCACAGTTTGAGATAAAAATTGAATTATGGTGAACTTGGTGACCTAAGTGTCACATAGGATAATTTATTTCATTTTTGAGATAATTTTCCTGATTGACATCATATATTCAGAAGTTTTTCTGTCACATCGGCAAAAAATTGGAAGTTTTCGAGTTAAGACAACATGCTGTGGCCTAAGTTCTTCTCTATTTACGGTAAAGTGTTTCACTGTAGTATTTAATGGTAAAATGTTAACATTTTCTTTTGGGTTAGTCTGTAAATGTGTCATACAATCATATGTTGATAACCTACGTTCATAGTGTTTTCATGAATTATTAGTGGAAGCTTTATGTTAAAATAGAGATGTAACCAATAAATTCATGGAATATACCTACTCTTTTGAATAGTATAATTGAATGTGAGCTATACCTGTATACCGTGTTTTAACCACGCCCACCAAAACAAGTTATGGGAATTTATGTTGGCATGTTTAGTATTTCGAAAATAGATTGTCCTATCTGTTGTTAACTTAATTTTCTGCGCTTGCCAATGAACTGAACTAGGTCTTTTAGAGGTTATTTCTTGTAAACGAAAACCTCGTTGGGAGATATGCCTAATGGTCTTGCGAAGTTCAAGTCGAGTGGCAAGTGCTACCAAATACAGTTGTGGTGTCAGAGATATTAATAGAAGCGTTATCGTCAACAAATCGCTTTGAACGTAGATATTTTAAAGATTTTTTTGCCGTATTCGATCAATTGACTCTGCCATGCAAAGATTCTACTCTCTTCATATTGCCGTCATTACCCAACAAATAAGCGCACATCAGCATATTGTAAAATAATAAAATTTGTCAGAGGCGCTTGTATTGTAAGCTTCTTTGAACATTTATTTTTTAATTAAATTCATTTGGGTTGTATAAAATTATTATCGCAAATATATTCATGATTTATTCTTGGAATACATTATTTTGCCCTAGGAATGTACGCCATTACTATTTATTACTATATTTTATTTTTCACCGGCGCATTTATCGTTCATATTAAGATGCTTACATGTAAAATTTTCCGAAGACAAGTGTTCGTTATATGGAAAAATACCACCTCGAGAAATAGTGTATGCACCTTAATGTGATGCATCGTAATAGCCAATCTTAATGTTGTAAATTGGTATATCTGGAAGTCTTGGTTAGTACACTCAAAACATATTGCCTATGTTTGTGAACATTGGTTATAACATATTAATTTCAATGTATTCAGGTCAATGTTGTAAGGAGCCGCAGTTCATTGTAGGAATAGTAGCCACAAGTATATGTAAATTAAGATCTGGTGCTTTCTCTGGAAAATGCCACAGAGAATGCGATGTCAACGAGAAGTCGAGCTTTGAAACTCCATCTACAATGGAGACTCACCTGGTGGAAGACCCAATCGTAATTTCTACAAGTGCATGTACAATGAAAAATAAATATGTATAATAATTATATAAAGGTCGCTCCAATTCAATTGACCCAATGCAAGTTATCTTACCATTTCCTATCTTCATATTTTTCTCTCGACTGAAGACAATGTTTTTGTCATTTGGTTTTTGCTGGGGGTTTCTGCAGTACAGTGTTTCAATCCTAAGATTGGTTTGTGCTGTCCTTTCTTCTCTCCATCTATGCCATGTTGATTCTTTCAACTCCTGATGGCTTCTCTGGTTCATACCCTTCTTAATCTATCCAATATACTAGTCTCTCAGTCTTTCTGATGTAATTTTTCCTTACACTGTCTCTTCCGTTATTTTTCCAACAAATCAATTGTTCCTCAATGCCTCTCCAATCCATCTAGTTCTTCTCTCCAATCCATATAGTTCTCCCCATATGGTCCTTTCCTCTTCTGTATACCTCCTCATTCCTCACTTTGTTTGTCCATTTAATCTTCATCATTATCTTCCAGCACCTTATTTCTGAGGCTTCCATTCTTCGTTGGTCTTATTTTACAATAATACACATCTCTAGTCCATTTTTCGGTCTATGCTGTTGTAAAGTCTAATAAAAAATTGATTGTATTGGCCACACATTCACTTAAACTCGTCTCGATCCAGAATTGATGCCTTCATGAGAAAAATACAATTTGGTTTTGAATGACATAAGATTTCATTTGATATTCATAGTGTAACATTTTTAGTAATTTTAATTTTTTAGGTCGCAAATCATTGCTTTACCAGTTAATTCCAGATAGAGAAAATCTTCATATTTTACAAAGTATTAAAGTAACATATTTTAAAAAGTTCATGATATATCACTTCATTTTTGAGTACTTGAGCACCAAAATGTATGTAATCATCACATTGGGATCGCAACTTGAAATGATTATAAGTTAAGCACTGTGGGACATCAAATGAAAGCTTATATATGTATGGACATTTTAATTTTTCATTAGATATTTCCACTCTATGCTTAGATATGTATGTTTCTATGCATATGCCAAGAAATTGAAACTTTTGAAAAGTTTAGTTATCAATGTGAAAAGGACCAAGTAATGCTTTTAATTTTATGAAACTATGAAGAATGTCTTAATAGGAAAATGTGACAAACAAATTAATTCCAAAATGGATGATTTGGAATGGATTGACTCACATAAGGACGTGATCAAATCCAGTGGGTCCTCAGCTCATAAAGCACAGTGTTTAGCTATTAAATTTTGAGTTGCATGTGCTCGCTCTAAATATAACTGAGGTTTGTAATAGGTTCTCCAAGCTATCACCCTGCCAATTTCTCTGTTTTCTTATAGCTTCTTCCAAAAACTGTCCGTTATCTTTGCTTCTTGGTGTTCATCCTTGGTAATCCTTTTCGTCTTGAAATCAGTCCATATATGTGTCTCACATCCATGGAAAAGAAGCCTCTATTTTTAAGCTTAAACAAATCACTTCATTTTGCATATGCTAGTGCCATTTATGTTAATAGTTGTTTCTTCTAAAAGAATTTTTTTCCCTGCAGATAGTCAACCTCATTTGGACTGCAGATCATTAACTTACTTTTAATTTTGTGTGCTTTGGGGTTGCACTTTCTCATTCTCCTTCTTCATGGTGACCAGCATCCTTATCAGACCTTCTTTCTTTTCTATAACTATATTATCAGAAAATCATAGCATACTTATAATTGTCCATGTACTACTTGAATACCTCCTCCTAATATCATTCCTTTGATATGGAGTGTAGCTATGTACAGCGTGGAAATGTGGTCGCTGAAGCAGGAGGATAGGCGTAGATTGGAGGCTTTTGAAATGTGCGTGTGGAGAAGAATGGAGAAGGTGAAATGGACCGAAAGGAAAACAAATGAGGAAGTACTGGTGATGGTGGGTGAGGAGAGGGGTTTGTTGAGAGAAATCCTATGGAGGCAGGAAAAATGGATGAAAGGCATATTGAGCGGTAGTGGAATGTTGAAGAAGGTAATAGAGGGGAGAATGTTGGGCAAGCGAGGAAAGGGTAGGAACGGGATAGGGATGTTGGACGGGATGAAGGGAGGAAAGAAGTACACAGAGATGAAGAGGGACCTGATGTAGAGTAGGTTGCTGGATTGGGTTTTGTTTGGAGTTACAAAATATTTATTTGATAGTTGTGTCTATGCAAAAACCTACCTTAACCAGTAGATTACCTAATTAAAAAAAATATCATTCCCTCAGTCTCATTAACTGCCAGCTCAATTTACACATTAAATTTTATTTGTGATAATGAGCAAACCTCCATAGTCCTTACTTTATTTTAGTTTCTTCCCTACTTTCACTGCGTTTACAGGAGTGTTTTTTCAAATTCATGCTTAGGTGATTAATGTTTTGAGATGCATCATTTTATTCTTCAAAATAGTCCCCTTTTAGGCTCATACATTTTGTTTATGCCTTACAAATAATTCAATTCTTCCAGCTCTGTGGAATAGGCATTCGTTTCTGTAATCACCTCATTTCAATAAAATGTCCTTTCTTCCAGCCATTTCTTCTCAATGGAGAAGAAGGTCATGCTCTAATAATAATAAAGTAAATAAAATAAAAACACAGAAATCACATGGAAAAAGTTTCTATTTTTAAATAGAAGTATTGTTGAATGGAACCAGCTATCTAGAAAGTTGTTTGAACTTTTCCCAACAACTACTGCAAGTTTTGAGAACAAGTGTAAGGTAGCCACTGGACAAGGGAATGACTTTGTGCAATAATGGTTGTATCTATTGTGAACAGTGCGTGGTTTTGATTTTTTATTGATGTTCTTGTAATTGTTTCAAGTTTGATAGTGATGCTATGGATTTGCGTGCCACCTGACACACTGTCTGCGCATATTCTTTTAATAACCAGCATGACCAGCAGTTTGGAAAAAGCTAACATATTAAATTCCTTCTTTCAAAACGTCTTCACTAATATCTCACAGAATAATCTCAATAGCTTACCAAATCGTTCCAGTCAACCGATGCCCAAAATTGATATCTCATGCAATGGAATAGAACGTTTGCTGAAAAATATTTATCCTAATAAATTCTCTGTAAATGCCCACTGGTAAATATATTTAAGGATTTAGCTTTGGAAATTGCACCCTATCTAGAAATAATAATTAAGAAGTTGGTGGTAGATCACAAGGTTTCCAGAGATTGAAAAACTGCTAACGTAACACCAATATTTAAAAATATTTTTAAATAGACATTACCATAGTCTCACTTCTAACTTTCTGTGAGGACTTTTCATTAACAAACACCAGAAATTGATCCCCGTCTCATTCTGCCCATGGGTTTCAGGTCAAGAGTTGGTGCCTTATAAGCTTTTTTTTGTATTTAAGTGGCATTTTCAGTAGAAGCTTTGATCATTTAGGAGCACATTATGCCATGACAACTCTCTCATACAGTTATGGTTGAATGCTTGTCGACTCTGATTATATTGGTAGAGATACAATGTATGCATGTATTAGCAGAGGCATTATATGACATCCCTGATAACCCAAGGCATATTCAGTTTGTGGCAGCACCACTTGTGAGATGAAACAAAATGTGCTATATTTTATGAATTAACGATTGATTTTGGAATTTTTTGAAGAAGTACTTAAAATGCAATTTTTCAACTTTTGCTTACTAATGCCTCAAAGCAGTGATATTATTAAAAAAATGAAGAACAGAATGTATACTTCCACCTTTCTTTATTTTGGTACTACTAGTTTCAAGGGTTAAGTGTCATCATCTGGTACAAATTACTTAAGTTGTGGTCCATTTATATAGCATTCTTGTGGGGGAAGGGGTGGGTGAGAGGGGAGAAAAAAGGAGGGGTTGTGCTTGGCATTGATGGGGAGGAGGAGAGGGGCGTTAAGCATCAGGAAAGGTGGGTTCACAGGGGGTAGTTAGGTCTTTAGTTGAAGGAATAGGAGGCTTCCAGGATTGGGAAGAGGTATTCAATTAATAAATTGTTGACCAAAGGACCCTTTTTCAAATCCCTTCTGATTTCCAGCTCAGCAGACGGGTGCATTGAAGGTCATGATAGAAGGGAGAATGGTGGGTTAATGGTGGGTAAATAATAAATTCAGAATTGCTTTCTACAACAAACAAAATTTAAAAACGTTCTTAAATAAAACTAAAGATAAAGTGGAGCCACTGGAAAACAGTGGGATATATGAAATGGTTTGCGGGGATTGCAGTGTGAGGTACATCGGGCAGAGTGGTCGAGCTGTGCGGATAAGAGTGGAGGAACACAAGAGGTGCTATAAGAAGTGTAACCTCACCCAATCCCACTTTGCCAAACATCTGTGGGAGGAAAATCACACCAGTGATTTCATCCCCAAAATTCTACATCGTGAAGAAAAAGAGAGGAGGATGGACAAGAAGGAAGAGTTGGAGATCTGGAGAACAATGAAAAAACATCCTTCACTCAATGACATTCTGTTTGAGAACGTATCCCCTCTCCTGGAAGCCTCCCTAGCAATAACAGGAAAACAGAACCTCTAATCCCTTCCCCCTAACTCCCATTGATGCCTAACCCTTACCTTTACCGACCAATAAAAAATCTCCCCCCCTTTCTTAACCCACCTTCCAATCTCCCCCCCCCCCGCTCACTAACGCTTTTCCTGGTTTTTCCTACCCTCTCCCACATTCCTTTGTACCTACTCCCATACTCCCCTCCCCGCCCCCTCTTCCCACAACTCCCCCGTCCTTCTTGAAGAGGGTATATATACAATGATTTGTGTCTCTAAACTTTGTACCTGAGGATGATGCCGTAGCGTCGAAACTAGTCGTACCTGAAATAAAGTGGTGGATTGAAAGTTTTTCTTTGGCATTTATTAAAATGAACCTCCACAAAGTTGAGGCTGAAACTATGGATTTAATGTGTATTATTTATTTATTGTATGAATTGCAGGATAGATTTCTCTTTTTGAAAAGCATATACATTTTTTAGTATTCAGTGTAAGAAGTGCATGGAGACTTTATTATTTATCAAAGGAAGAAATGATATTCAATGACGAGTTGCTTCAAATAAACATGAAATAATATGGTGTATGGCCAATTTATATTCCAGATTAGGTGTTTATTTTTGGTAAGAGACAAATGAAGGAGAAGAACTAGCAACATCCAAAGACTTGTTTACTTTTCACAGTGTTGTATGTTATCGTAGCTTCACTACAATTGAATGTGTGTCAAAATTAATCCATAAATAGTTTGATAGAAAGTTTTAGTGTAAGAATACTAAGTGTATGATAAAACTACCTCTTTAAATGTTGCAATTATTACCCTACCATGTACTCTTAGACTAAGTCTTCGATGATTCAATTAATATCAGTGCCGCTGCTGTTCCATCAAAACTTCAGGATGCATTTCTAATCTCATGGTCCTGAAATGTGATTCTACAGATTAAGGTAATGCTATTAATTCATTTTCCCTGAAATTGCAGCGGCATCAACCTCTTTATGATGGGGGAAATTGATAAGAAAAACTTTGAATTTCTTTTATATTTCTGTAGCATCAGTACATATTATGTTACAGTTCTTTGATCTCAGAATGTAATAAACTTAGATACCTGGTTGCAGATGCAAAATTGCAACTTTCTTAAAATGCCATGCCATTATAACTGCCCATAAAAAGGACACCATTTTTGGAAATCACGCTGGCAGATTCCAACTATCAACCATATATGCAAGGCTAGGGTTTTTGAGATAGGTAGAATGTAATAACTTATTATAGCATTAATTTTAAGCATATCGGTTACTCTTACTATCACCTTTACCGTTTTAATACATTTGAAATCTATAAAAACTGTTTCTTCCATTAATTGAATTTGATTGTGCCATTTAAAAAAAACCATAAACACAGTATTCAACCCAAAGGTCGGTTTGGTAAGTGATGGTAGAGTTCACCCAGTACTAAGGCCATCGGCATGTGAAATTCACACATCAGGATCGGGGGTGCCAGTTCCTTTCCCTGTGCCGGATATGGTTTCCCAGGAAGATCTGGTATCCGAAAAATCACATAGCTTGGGTAGAGCTGCAGGTGCCAGAGAGGCATGCCTGGGAATCAAACCCGGGCTCTCTGGTCAGTAGTCCAATGCTTTAACCCTGGACTACTGCGATCCTAATGTATGTACCACTTTATCATATTTTCTAAAGATCAATACATTTTTCATTGGGGTTCAGACTTAAAAATGTCTCAAAATAATTGTAGTCATGCAAAATGCACCTGAGGTCCGCCAGGTTAAAGCAATCATTTATGTTAGTTAAAGGCTGATTTGATAGATGATGACATTGTTGTTCTATAGTATTACCACAAACCCTGAACAACAAAGAATGTTAGAAACTTATATTACAAGGGGGGATGCCATGATGGCACTGAGATGGCCGAGGCTCTTGGCTATGAGTTGATGGCTTCAGGTTCAAAGTAAAGGTCAAAGCAAATGACCTTGTGTTGAAATTTATCCCATAAATGAACTGATTGAAAGATGATGCATGAAATAGAATCATTCAATTCGTTTGGACAGCATCTGCAGATCTCTCAAACTACAAATTTATGCATTGGAAATGTATTACTCAATTTACATGCATGTATACAGCCTGTAACTGTAGAACTCTCATGAAACTTTGCACACAAACAAATTTGCAGGTTACATGTAATTGATACATTTATCTATCATATGTACACCTATATAAAAATGTACACAATGACTCTGTATAATAATTGCATACAATTCATTTATTGTGCCTGTCTACCTGATAAAATGAAAAATTGTCGAAATAAGAAAAAGTTTAAAAATCATTCCCCGTTGGTTACAAGCTATGATTTTCAGGGTATGCAAAATACTAATTACAAAGACCCTGAAAGAGTGCATTTACAAGAAAGGTTATATTTATGCTCTGGTGTACAGTTTACAGATTAATTAAAAATCTTAGGAATGTTGAAATTAATAACAATTCCTTTGCTATTGAGGCTGAATTCATGCTTACAGAATCTGATAACTAATCCGTCTGCACTTGAATTTGAGATTTGAATGTGGGCTGGTGGCATGCAATGCTTTTCTTCAAACATTCAGGGTAACAATCATTGAATGGTTCAAGTGCCTTGCCATTTGCAAATATACTCACATTGAAAAGAATGGAAGTTAATGCCATCCATGGAAAAAAGGTTTTTCAAGGGGATATCAACAAATCCGATAAACGTTCCTTGGACAATCTTTGTAAGCTAAGAAATTGTCTGAATTGTCTTCTAGCTAAAAATAACATTGTGTGCATTAATTGTCCCACATGCAGGGAATGGAAGGATGGTTTGGAGGAACCAGGTTGTAGCGTTAGCCTATTCTTAATACACATAAGGTATCAGGTGGTGTTAACATTAAAATACTCTGATTTTCTTTGTGATCTGAGTATTTTTTGACAATTGTAACCTAAATAATCAACAGTTCATCTTGGGTAGTTCATGGCAGGGACTCGGAGAAGTTTTTTTGCAGTGTGTCATATCTTTTTAGTTGGTGTTTTTGATGGAATGGGAATAAGTGTGGGATGTTTAAGAAATGATCTGACATTGTGTAATTCTTACACAATATAATGGTGTATATTTACCAAATTGGCAAAGAAATTCAATGTCCCTTTAATACAACTATTTAATTTTCTCGCAGTCGCCTTCCAGTTCCTCATAATGGCAGCTGTTGAGGGGGATATAGCGGTGAGTGACACAACAGGAAACCAATCGGTGGGAATGAAATACAGTTTTTCCAATAAGCTTCTAAAGGTTAGTGCAATATTTATAGATGCCCATATTTAGCCAAGTAACTCTCTCTTAATGTGACTCATTTCTATTTCAGCAGGTTTATTCTTCAAATATGAATTATTGTTGATTTCAGTAGTTTTTTGAAGCATATTCATAATTCATCAAAGTGTTTTCTTTAGAAGTATTTGACATGTCTATAGTATTTAATGTTTTAATTTAAACGTGTTTGTACTATCTGTACTTTCTGAATTCTGTCTTCCTCACATTCATTAATTAGGACACCGATAACTCCATATTCTCCTTAAAATTTCATGCAAATACATAACTTTACTATGCACAAATAACTGTAACTTGCAAACTAGTCCTTTGCCAGTCATTCCTGAATATGTAATTGGGTTTGCTTTCTGAGAAAAATACATTCTGTTTCTCACTTGATGTTAGTTTTATGTTCTTGTGAAACTATGATTCCATCTTCTTAAAAAAGGCTGAAAAACAGAAAATAATTGTGCATACCACAGCTAAAAAATGCACATTAATCAACCTGAATAAAAAGAAGTCTCTGTGTTTACATTAGTTTATATCATGACCATATTTTCTGTGGTTTTTGAATATCCATACTTCACGTATCCATTAGCTTGGTTAGCAATAATAATAATAAATATATATATATATATATATATATATATAAAACTTAGACAGTAACACACAGCACGAGAACACATAAAAAGAACACTCACAATATTATCTTGATAATTTCGAAGGACTTGAGCTCCGTCGAAATTATCAAGATAATATTGTGAGTGTTCTTTTTATGTGTTCTCGTGCTGTGTGTTACTAAGTTTTTTATTCAACACTTCCGTGTTACTTCGAAGAAATCATATATATATATATTATTATTAGTAGGTAATCTACCAGTAAAGGTAGGTTTTTGGATGGACACAACTATCAAATAAACATTTTGTGACTCCCCACCTAGCAAACTAATCTATATCAGGTCCCTCTTCATCTCGGTGTACTTCTTTCCTCCCTTCATCCCTTCCAACATCCCTGTCCTGTTCCTACCCTTACCTCGCTTGCCCAACATTCTCCCCTCTATTACCCTCTTCAACATTCCACTACCGCTCAATACGCCTTTCATCCATTTTTCCTGCCTCCCTAGGATTTCTCTCAACAAACCCCTCTCCTCCCCCACCATTTCTAGTACTTCCTCATTTGTTTTCCTTTCGGTCCATTTCACCTTCTCCATTCTTCTCCACACCCACATTTCAAAAGCCTCCAATCTACGTCTATCCTCCTGCTTTAGTGACCACGTTTCCGCGCCGTACATAGCTACGCTCCATATCAGAGTTTTTACGAGTCTTGTCTTAACATCCCTACTCAACGTCCCCGTCATCAACTCCCTCGTCCTTGAGAAAGCCTCCTTGCCTAGCGCAATTCTTCTCCTTACGTCCCTACCACTTTGACCGTATTGGTCCAAAACACTTCCGAGATATGTAAACTGTTCTACCTGCTCTATTTTTTCCCCGCCTATTTTAATATTTAGCTTAGCCTTTTTCTTTCTGGAAAATCGCATAACCTTTGTTTTATTAATATTTATTCTCATCCCATATTTATCGCACTGAACCTCCAATTCACTCAACAATGCTTGCAACCCCTTCGCTGACTGAGCAACTAATGCTTGGTCATCAGCAAACCGAACCGATTTTACAAATTCCCCTCCGACTTTCATTCCTACCTCCATTTCTTCCCATGCCTCTTTAATCATTTCCTCTACATATACTACCTTGATCAAAAAGTTCCCGGAATTTATTCAGAAAATTAAAAATACAAGTGTATTCATCTAAATCTATATTGTCCCCTTCAAAGTAATCCCCATCGACTGCAACACACTTATGCCAGCGCTTGATCCAATCCTCGAAACATTTTTTATATTCGGTTTTCGGTATGTCCATCAGTTTCCTTCCTGCGATTTTTCCATTACTTCCCTCGGCTGCTAAAACGCGTTCCCCGTAATGGTTTTTTAACTCGATTGAACAGAAAGAAGTCACAGGGAGCCAAATCAGGTGAATTCGGTGGCTGTTGGATGGTATTTGTTGCATTTTTCGTCAAAAAATTATGAATATAGATAGCACTGTGCGACGGTCTCGACGCACTGTGCGACGATTTCTGGTCTCTTTCGGCGAATTGCTTCACGCAAACGTCTCATAACGCTCAAATAATACTCTTTGTTTACTGTCTGGCCTTCTGGCAAAAATTCATGATGCACTACACCGTTGTAATCCATGAAAACCGTCAGCATTGCCTTCTTTTTTGACTGAAAACGACGTGGTTTTTTTGGTCTCGGCTCATTTGGTGAACGCCATTCACTTGCCTGATGTCTGGATTGCGTGTCGTACTCATAAACCCACGTCTCGTCTCCAGTAATGATCCTTTTGATGAATGTGGGATAGGATTCAGCCTCGCAAATCATGTCTTTTGCGACGTCAACACGGTCTCTTTTTTGCATGAAATTGAGGTCTTTTGGCACCAACTTTGCTGCTACACGACGGAAACCCAAATCATTTACCACAATGTCTTGGGCGGATCCATAGGCAATGTTCAAGTCCTCCGCTATTTCTCTGATGGTTAATTTGCGGTTATTGACCAACATTTCTTTTACTTTATCAATTTTTTCACCGACTTTCGATGTCAATGGTCTGCCACTGCGTTCATCATCTTCGATTTACTCACGACCACTTCTGAACCGCTCGTGCCACTGGTAAACGACCGTTTTTTTTTAGAGAATCGTTGCCGAAACACTTTTCCAACATTTCCAACGTCCGTGCGCCACTAAATCCGTTTTTTACGCAAAATTTAATACAAGTTCGTTGTTGCAAATTTAAATCCATTTCTGCAATTGTAAAAAATCGCCAACACACACAGAGATAGATGTACTCTTGGCTACGTAACTTTTGCAAATGTCAAAATATGACACTAAGATTTAAAGGGAATATCAACAACAGATGTACCAATTTAACAAAAAAAAACAACTCAAATCGGAACGATGGGAGCGCCACACGGTGGTTATTCCGGGAACATTATGTTCAAGGTAGTACGTTGAACAGTACCGGTGACAATGGGCAACCCTGCCTTACACCTCTTCCTAACACTGCCCATCCGGACTCTCCATTCCCCACTCGCACCTGAGCAGTCTGAGACATGTACAGGTTGCGGATCAGTCTCCTGTCCCTCCAATCCATTCCTATTTTCTGCAATACACGCATTAATTTTTCCCAATTCACTCTATCAAACGCTTTTTCGAAATCTACAAAACAGGCAAATACTTCGTGATTGTATTCTATATTCCTCTCGATTAGTGATCTCATTAGTGCAAATAGCATTGTGCATGCCTCTCCCCTTCCTAAACCCTAACTGATCGTCCCCTAAGTAACCATTTGTCTTATTCTCTATCCTTTCGTTGATGATTCTGAGAAAAACTTTAGCTGCGTGAGATATCAAACTTATTGTTATGAAGTCCTCACATTATGTAGCCTTTATCTTTTTCGAAATAGGAACTAACAATGATCTCGCAAAGTCTTCCAGCCAGACTCCTTGCTCATAGAGATTACACATCAGTCCATGTGGACTCCTCCCATTTTCTCTGTAAGCAGTTCTGGCGGAATGCTGTCAACCCCCTCGGCCTTATTTGATTCCATTTCTCTCAATACCCTTTCTATATCTTCATTGAGTGAGTCTGGACCCAGGTTATTGTTATTACGAACATTTTGATTGTTTGATTTCATTGTTTCCTTGTATATTTAAATTCTTACCATAAGGTTCCTGTAAATAGTTCTTCTACCTCTCTTTGTTCTTTTAGGTTCAACTATGTTGGTTCCACATTCACTTTGGCTAATAATATTCTTATAAATCACTTGGTCTTATGTTTACTACACCTCGACCAACGTTTCCGTGAAGTGTTATAGCCCCCGCTTACTGACCTGCTTCCACTCCTCGGAATAATACTTGACAACTTTTACTCCAGTTATCTCCGCTCTCCTTTTACCTCAGCTCACGCAGCCCTGAAACATCTATGTATATTCCATTTCCTGCTATATATTCCCTAATTTTCCTGCCTCATCTTTGTTCTAACATTCCAAGTTCCTATTATAATTAATTAGGTCTTCTTCTTCTGTATCTTCTGTCTTGCTGTTGTTGTAGCTTTTGCTTTGCCAAGATTTCGTGAGATGATGATGGCAGAAGTGCCTCTCCCTCTGCTGTCCATGACACATGGCTGATTTGGCAGAGTTGCGTAGTTGCCAGGACTCATTTTCATAATGGTGTCCATCCTAAAAGTCTAGGGATGAATGATTGATGTAGTTCCTGTTGCCTTCCTCAATGTGATGAAATGCTCCAGCCATAATTGTTTAGTGTGCAGGAGGCCGATAGTCTCTGAAACAGCTTCCCTTGATTTTCCTGGATTTGCCTGGTATGTTTAAAGGCTGTGTTGTATTGAGGGGAGAGTTTTGGGTGGAGGTGCATGGGAGGGGGAGGAAGGGAAGGTCAGGGATTGACCAAGTTGGGGCCAGAGGAAGCGGGGTTTATTGCAGCGCAGGGTGTTAGGTCATTTGGTGTTAAGTGAGGCTTAGACATGTAATGGTGATAAGTCTGCTTGTGCATTTGAAAACTACCTTAGCTGCAACAATTGAGTGTCTGGAGTAACTGAAAGTTGGAAATGAAAAATATTCTGAAGGGAAATACACATGACTCTCCATTTCCTACATTTCTGAAGTGGAAGCCTAGTTCATTTTCGTGTCCTATATGTCTCAATATTTTTAGCTGAAGATTAGGTAAATATACTCGGTATTAATCAGTTATTGTATGTGGAAACTTCAAAGTTATTTCCTGAAACTCCTGTTAGTAGCAAACTCTTTATTTTTTCCCAATTCACTCTATCAAACGCTTTATCGAAATCTACGAAACAGGCAAAAATGTCCTGATTGTATTCTATATTCCTCTCGACTAGTGATCTCATTACTGCAATGGCAATTCGTACTCCAGGTAAACTGATTTTTGTGTCCCTGCAAATTTTAACCCTTCCCTCCATTTACATTCTCACTTCTGCCTTGTTTATTAAAAGGAATCCTCATCTCTTCCCAGTCAATTCTGATTTTCATACCCACTATACTTGTTTCAAAAACAATATCCATAGTTTTCACTACTCTTCCAGCCTGTGTCAGAAAGGTCCATATTATTCAATAGCCACAAACTTCAATAAAATTCCACAAGATATTCGCTCTATCCATTCTATTAAATTATTTAAAAGCAAGCTAAAAAAATTATTATTAAGAAAAGGCTATTACAGTGTACAAGATTTCCTTAACGACTTTGTTTAATTTTGTATGTTTTCTATGTTGTCCTAAAGTTTTTTACATTTATTGTATGTGTTATGTAAAACATGTATCTTGACAAAACCCCATGGATTTTCTGTATCCCAATGGGTTAATAAACATTACTATTATTATATAGTCACAAAATATTTATTTGGTAGTTGTGTCCATTCGAAAACCTACCTTAACTGGTAGATTATTTTATAATAATATATCATATATATATATTCATACTACCTTGATCAAAAAGTTCCCGGAATAACCACCGTGTGGCGCTCCCATCGTTCCGATTTGAGTTGTTTTTTTTGTTAAATTGGTACATCTGTTGTTGATATTCCCTTTAAATCTTAGTGTCATATTTTGACATTTGCAAAAGTTACGTAGCCAAGAGTACATCTATCTCTGTGTGTGTTGGCGATTTTTTACAATTGCAGAAATGGATTTAAATTTGCAACAATGAACTTGTATTAAATTTTGCGTAAAAAACGGATTTAGTGGCGCACGGACGTTGGAAATGTTGGAAAAGTGTTTCGGCAACGATTCTCTAAAAAAAACGCTCGTTTACCAGTGGCACGAGCGGTTCAGAAGTGGTCGTGAGTCAATCGAAGATGATGAACGCAGTGGCAGACCATCGACATCGAAAGTCGGTGAAAAAATTGATAAAGTAAAAGAAATGTTGGTCAATAACCGCAAATTAACCATCAGAGAAATAGCGGAGGACTTGAACATTGCCTATGGATCAGCCCAAGACATTGTGGTAAATGATTTGGGTTTCCGTCGTGTAGCAGCAAAGTTGGTGCCAAAAGACCTCAATTTCATGCAAAAAAGAGACCGTGTTGACGTCGCAAAAGACATGATTTGCGAGGCTGAATCCGATCCCACATTCATCAAAAGGATCATTACTGGAGACGAGACGTGGGTTTATGAGTACGACACGCAATCCAGACATCAGGCAAGTGAATGGCGTTCACCAAATGAGCCGAGACCAAAAAAACCACATCGTTTTCAGTCAAAAAAGAAGGCAATGCTGACGGTTTTCATGGATTACAACGGTGTAGTGCATCATGAATTTTTGCCAGAAGGCCAGACAGTAAACAAAGAGTATTATTTGGGCGTTATGAGACGTTTGCGTGAAGCAATTCGCCGAAAGAGACCAGAAATCGTCGCACAGTGCGTCGAGACCGTCGCACAGTGCTATCATTATTCGTAATTTTTTGACGAAAAATGCAACAAATACCATCCAACAGCCACCAAATTCACCTGATTTGGCTCCCTGTGACTTCTTTCTGTTCAATCGAGTTAAAAAACCATTACGGGGAACGCGTTTTAGCAGCCGAGAGGAAGTAATGGAAAAATCGCAGGAAGCACTGATGGACATACCGAAAACCGAATATAAAAAATGTTTCGAGGATTGGATCAAGCGCTGGCATAAGTGTGTTGCAGTCGATGGGGATTACTTTGAAGGGGACAATATAGATTTAGATGAATACACTTGTATTTTTAATTTTCTGAATAAATTCCGGGAACTTTTTGATCAAAGTAGTATATTTGTGTGTGTGTTTATCAATGTGTGTGTATACATGTATATATTTGTTATTTTTTCTTTTTCATTGCAAGGCTGTGTCTGAGGAGCACAGGCAGGGGGATATGAGTGTGAACTTGATATTCTCGCCACTCAGTCTTGAAATTGTCCTTGCTGCTGTTGGTTTGGGAGCGCAAGGCGTGACAAGACAGCAAATTGAAAATGCCGTTGGTGAACCAATTCATATGAATTCAATGAAGAACAGGTTCTCCTCAATTTTTGACGCCTCTCAGGTATTCATAGTTGAAGTCTGTAAAGTGCATATTAAAAACCAATTAGAGTTGATGCAAAATGAAAGACAGTCTACTTCTACGATTCTGCTGCCCCCTTTGTTACTAAATTTCCAGTGTTAGTTTGAAATTGATATGTTAAATGCCCTACTCTTTTCTGTGTTTCCTAAACTCTATTTCAATGCTTAGGGAAATGTGTGGAAGCTTATGATCAACATTAGGTGGTTACCTATTCATTAGGAGTAATGGAACTTGATCATAAATCGATCATAAGTGTGGATTTTCTGTTATTTTCAAGATTACACACTCCCCGGAGCATTATGCCCCCAAGCTTAATCTTTGTGTTAGCAGAGTATAGATTTTTTATGAGACCTTTTAACATTTGAATAAAAAATTAATTCATGTGGAAGGAATTATTTTATTTTTCTATACTATTTTAATTCATTGTAAAATCTTTGTGTGAAATTTACATAGCTCACCCATTGCTGCTATTAAATGGAAGTTTAATTTGTTGTGTTATACTGCTAAGAGATAACAGGAGACAATAAAAGAATTTATGTGGGAAGAAGTTCAGATGGGAACACATAAAAAATGTGATATTGAAATCTGCAGAAAAACTATAGGAATGTATTTCATTGTCAAGAAAAACATGGATTACAGATGAGATTATTAGAAAGATGGATGAGTAACAGAAATGAAAGAGCTATGTATAGGAGAAAGTAGAAAGAATTCAATAATAAAATGAGGCTGGAGAAAGGAGTGTGGTGAGAGAGGCAGTGCAGTGATAAGGAAAGTTAAGGAAGGAAGTGTGAAATTGGTGTGCTGCACAGGAAGCTTAAAACTATTGGGAAATAAGAAGGGAAATTCTGTGCAAACAAGTCAGGAAAAATGAAAGTTGAGCCAGACAAGGTAGAAGAGAGGTGGAAGGAATACAGAGAATAACTGCATTGTAAAGAAATTAGGTCAGCAAGGGTAGACATAGAGAGAATATGACGTAGGTGAAGATAGCTTAGGTCCAGGCACACTGGACGATGGGATAGAAAGGGCATTGAGGGGGATGAAATCAAATAAGGCAGTGGGGGTAGACAACGTATCCATGGAACTACTTAAATGTGAAGGAATAGTTTCTCCACACTAATTCTTTGCATTGATGAGGAAGGATTTGGTTGAAAGATTTTGTCCGGTACTTTTAGTCCCCATCCCAAGAAAGGGAAAGGCAGCCATATGTGAGGACAATCCGAACACCCTTTATGATTATTTTGGGCCCATTTTAGGTGATACTAAAGATTACCAATATGAGTGTGAATAGGGGCAAAAAGGATTGCTCCGGGATGATCAGTTTAATTTCAGGGAGAGGAGAAGTGGGCCTCATGGTACGAGTGCAATTCACGCCACGATCTTTCTCGTAAAGCAAAACACTCATTTAGTGAAACAGCTCTCTGCATATATTATTAATGTGAAATACGGTGATGGATTCCATGCAGGAAAAAAATATGTGCAAGGTTTATTAAAAGAAAATTATGTAATCATTGTTTAGGGTCGTGGGTCATGTTCACCTTTTCTTCAGTCATGGTATGAAGGAACCAGGGATGAGAACTTGTTTTGGATAAGTAAAAAGAATGGAAACATATTGTTAATTACTTACGGCACTTGCCCAATTCCTTTTTACTAGAAAGCTGTTGAGTGACATTTGTTTTTTCCAATGCTTCAAAATTTGGTAATAATGCGACTCTGAATGATTTGTTAAAGAAATTTATAGCGTGCATCGCCACTGCCTCATTAGGGCAATGCCTTGTATGCATCGTATGATTCAAAAGATTTTTGTGACTTCCAAATCTCAATTAACCTGGTATTTTAGATTTAACACTTCTTGAAGGCTTGTAGAGTTTCTGTATGGCAAACGAACAAGGGTTTGATTTTTAAATTCCTGCTCGAATTTGTTCAAAAGAGCACCATGATATGGCCTGAGGTCGGGAAATGCTTTCTCATCTACCGATATGCACACAAATATAGATTCTCTTTGGTATTTTCTTGTGGCAGAGAACTGTCTCCTCACATTTAAAAACATGTTGTGGCAGGCAGTCCTCAGAATCAATGAGCTTTTTGAAGTCACCGATGAAGTTCTCCGCTGCCTCTGAGTCTGCTGCCTCTGTCTGTTTGAGCTTGCTGCCTCAACATAGCCCACAACGCTGTGCATGACAGTTCTTCTTGTTAACTGGACAAACCACACGGCTCCACTAAATACTTCTTTGGTTGTTGATGATCCTGGCATCTTATTAACGAGGTCGGTGAAAATCACTTTCCCCTTCTCAAAAAGTTTTTCTCTAGTGAATGGTATCGCATTGCAATTGCTTTTCATTTATGCAAATGAGATGCTGCCTTTCAAGATAATTGAAAATATGTAACCGTTGCGTTGATACTCTTCACTCCATTTGAAACATCTGTCTCCTTAGTCTTCTCCATGTCCTTGAAGGAAATGCCAATCATTGATGTCGACTGATTGTTGATGTGCATACTAGATTAGCCATGATCACAATTTGTTCCAGATATTCAATGATTTTTCTTCCTTTTCTGGTATTTTTTATTCTCTTATGGCTTTCTTCTTACAATAATTTTCTTTGGGGCCAATTTTAAAAGTATGCACAAAATATTATTAGACTTCAACCCAAAAAAATCATTAATAATACGTTTGAACGCAAGTTTGGAATAATGTGTGATCACCAGTGATTCTAAGATGGCAGTGGAATGAGTGCTAGCGACAAACTGCAGGCACAAAATGAGCCCCCTCTCCTTGTCACTCGTTATGTGAAGAGTCGCTCGTTAAACAAGTAATTTTTGGGACCAATATTTTTGTTCGTTATCCAAATTACTTGCTGTGGAAGGGAAAGACCTTCCTCTGTATTTTATTGAAATTTGGTGGGGAATTCATAAAATCAGTTAAGCTTGCAGATGACCATGGTCCAGTAAGATGACATCAGCCATGAGGGTGCAGTCATCTCTGAGAGCATTAGGAGATCAGCGAGGTAGATATGAACTGAGATTCAATGTAAACAAAACATAGGTTATGAGGTTGTTAGGAAATAAGAAGGCTAAGTTAAATGTTAAAGTAGGAAGTCAGAAATCACAGTGGGTGTAACAATTTACTTATCTTGGAAGCGTTTTGGATCAAGTTTGTCAAAGTAACAGGCATTTAAGGGGAAGAAATGCATTGAGCAAAGAAGCTTTCTCAAGGAGGGAATTGATGACAGGGACGTTGAGAAAGGCTGTTTCGAAGAGAATAGTTGAAACTTATAAAAAAGCATGGTTTTGTATGGTAGAGGAACATGATCGCTGAAGAAAAACAATAGGCATACATAGGAGGTCCTTGAAGTGTGGATGTGGTGAAGAATGGAAAAGGTGATGTGAACAGAAAGAAGGAAAACAAATGAAATGCTAGGCGTGGATGGGAATGGTTGTGGGAGAAATGGAAAGGAGACAGGAGCATTGCATGCAGAGCATCTTAATTGACAATGGGACAATGAAGTCTGTTATAGAGGAGTGGACAATTGGTAGGCATAGAATAGGCATGTCTGATTAAATTGAAAAAGGGTCTATTGCAGTGTGGGTTGTTAGATGAAGCCAGGAGAAGTAGCAATGATCTGTCTGTTTCCACCCAATGCTTGCCTTGAATGGTAGACTAACAATAATGAGTAATCCTGTTAAAAATTTCTTTTGCAGACTAATTCATTCACACTCCGTGTTGCCACCCACATGTTTGTGCAACGGGACTACACCCTAAAGCAGAACTTTGTGAACAGTTCCATGGATGTGTTTCATTGCGGTGTTGAGGAGGTTAACTTTGTTGAAGAACCTGTTGGTGCACTTACTTCTATAAATGGGTGGGTGGATGAAAACACTGGGGGGCTGATCAAAAATCTCCTGTCTCAAGGTAATGACAAGTGAACTAAAGAGTAATTTCCTCAGTTAAGGTGATGTGCATTGTATTAAAAATGGTGTGTGTTAAAACATTCCTATCAGATAATAGCATGGATAGGTTCTCATTTTCAGTGAACAGTTACTAGTATGCATGTTTAACATAATCAGTCATATTTGTAGGTAATCCAGAAATCGAATTTGATTAAGACATCACTATAATTATCTTCTTCAGTTCTTCATACCTCGAACCTCTCTTCATGGCATGCCCAAAAAGCCCAATTTCTTAGACACTCTTCCCTGCTTACCCAGTAATCTCCTTCGTATTGGAATAATTAACATCCCACTACCTCTGCATATTTCTTCCCTTTCTACCACCTTCTTTAGAATACTTCAACAGCACTTCTTCTGCTAATATCCCATCTGATATAAAAGTACATTGCTTATCTTTCTATCCATTTATGTGATTTTGTCCATTCTTCTTCAAGCCCAAATCCACATTCTTAATTTCCCTTTGAAAATCATGTGTCCCTGGCCCAGATAGTTCAAAATTTACTCGATAAAACTTGAAATACTTTTGACAGTTTGGCCAAATCCAGTCTCTAAATATGTATCTTTGTGCTAAGGAACAGCATAATTATGTTGCACTATTTCTGAGGAAGATACTTTAAGCAATAATTTGTAGTAAATATGAGAGGGAAATTTAGGTGAAAGATTTTGTTAGATTAGTGTTAGTTGCTACTTCAAAAAAGGGAAACCGAGTCATAGGTAGAATAAAGTGACTGATTTCTCCCAAATTTAAGGTGGTTCCTAGGATCATCAACAGCAGAATAGAGGGTAAGGCAAATGATTAAATGGTTATTTAGGGGATGATGATCAGTTAGGGTTCGGGAATGGGAGAGGCATGCATGATGCCATTGTACTAATGAGATCACTTATCGAGAGGAATATAAAATATAATCAGGATGTATTTGCCTGTCTCATACCCTTTCTAGTTAGCCTCTCGCCTAAACAGATTGAAACTGATCTTTCAAAGTTCTTAAGCTATGTATATCTAAGCCTTTTGGGGTGTCTTAACCAAGTGTTCTTTATGACTAACCCTTGTCTCCTGCAGAACTCAATTGTTTTTCTCCTGGTGGTCATTTTCATACCTAAGCCATAGTCATAAATAGTAAACATGTAAAAGAACACTCACATTGCAGATAGTGTAAGCTTTTGACCCTTCTCCTTCAGGTTAAACTGGTTAGTTTTGAAAGTGAAATAGCAGGTGTGCAATGGTTTGAGAGGGGGGATTCGTGTGTCAGGGGCAGGGAGGGAAGGAGTAGGTATGGATGATCTGATGAAAGTTGAGCAAGGGATCCCACCTCTACAAAGGTGGTGGATTTGTCGAGAGATTTGAGGATGGAGAAGCACTGATCAGAGGAAAGGATACAGGAAGGATTGCATAAGGAAGAGAAGAGAAGGGGGCAGAATTAGATGAAAAGTGGAGATAGTTAGTGCAGATGGGCAAGGGGGTAATGCATTTGCCGACGTAGAATGAAGAGCATTGGTTGCATGAGGGGAGAGAGACTACATTTTTGGAGAGGCAATGTGCGTGGGGTGAGGTGGAGAGGCAACGAGGGGACGTGGGGAGAGGTGAGGAGATCTGATGACACACTTTACATCGGGAGCCGTTGCAATTTGGGAGATGAGGAAATATGTCGAGGGGGTGTGCCAAAGGATTACTTAATCTCAGGGTGCTTCTTAAATTGGTGGATCATCTGTATGTCTGAGAGGGGCATTGTGGCAGGAGAGAGGAGGTTGTGTCATTGTCGTTTGAAGCAGGGAAAAGGTTTGTTTAGAATGGTTGTGGAGCTCTGGAATCCAGGGGAAGAAGGTGGTGCGTGCGTCATCTATTTCCCTGGATTTTTTCATACTCAGGCTGCTTATTGTGATTTATTTGGAATCTGTATATGTTTGGTGGCTCTCTTGCTTTGTGCATGCATTGCAGCACTTTCGTCAAGCCACAGTCTTTACTTACCAACAGATTTGAATGAAAATTTTGGACAGCCAAGAATCTACCCTAGTTTAAATGATGTTGTCGGCAGAGATTAGCAGCAAGGTAGTATGTTAAAAATCCTGTATGTCAACTGTATAATTGAGCCTTGAGGGATGAAATATTCTGTTGTCCCTTACTTCGATCAGAGAAGATGTTATTTTAGCGTCCAAGTCTTACCCATTTAGGCATTTAAATTGAAAAATTATTATTTTTTTATGTTAAGGAAATTGAAGAGAAGTGTTCCATAATTGGCCTCTGGTATTTTGTTCCAGAATCCAGAGGGTTATTTCTTCATTAAAACAAAAATTTATGCTGTCAACCACCATTTGGAGATGCATTTCCACTCAAAAGAAATTGGTGTCAAAACAGCCATTATGGTTTACATCTTTGTTTGTTCCTGTAATCTTTGGCCATTGCTGGTCAGCAGATGGCCTTCAAGAAGTAACCAGGTTAGCCAACACTTTGCAGTGATGACAAAAATATATAATGATGGCCAGGATCTGGGAGATTGCTGTGTTATTGGATTTTTGTATTGCTCATGCAGCCTCATTAGTTATGTAGTTTGTTGCTATATTAATGAAAGTTTTCCATGTCTGCATTTATTAACAGCATGTCAGTTAAAGTAGGTTATAGGTAATTTTTCTCCGGATACATGGCTACAAAGGTTGCACATCAGTGACCATTGTCCTTTTTGAAATTTTTAAACTAGTATTTTTGATGGATGAAAAATTCTCGGGTTTTCCACCGGGTCAAGGTCTGCACACTGGCCGACGTTTCGACGCTCCACTCGGGCATCGTCTTCAGGGCAATGAGACCACCAAAGCACCAGATCTTATTTTAGTATTTTTGAGTTAAAAAATAATGTAACATCCACTCACATGAAGACCTGGATTACATTAACATGTTTCGCATGCGTAAATTATCTCTTTTTCCACTTTTGACTTTTCTATTTGAGCAAGCAACGCAATCTTTGCATTTTTGGTCAGAGTGAGGGATGATAAGGTAGAGCCGATCTGGCATTTCAGATGACAATCAAGGAGTCTGTGCACCACCGCTGGATTCTCCGAAAAGATCTTGTACAAGTTCCCAAACACATTTTACCTGCGATGTTTGTTTTTCATTTTTTCTTTTTTGGAAACCACTTACATTTGTGAGTATTTCTCATTGAAAAGTATGTGCTTGAGCAGTGATCTGCCAAATCAACTCCCCACACAAACTTTGCGTGATTAGTCACTCCCTTGGGTTTGAAAATCACATCTTTCCCACCACCACGCACTCTCCTTTCCACTGACTAAGTCTGTAGGTAGGTATATTATAGATGCACATTATTTACTTTTCAAAGCTATAAATTTTCACTCGTCCTTTGAAGCTGATGTCAATAAGAGAATTTATATGGGAAAAAATCCCAAAATACCCCTTTTGCAAGTGTCGAAACACCACGTGGAGTGTGGCTGGACAACTGAGCCCGTGCCAGTGTTACCCATATTGACATACACAAGTGCAAAAGGTTAAGTGTTTTTTCTGCATCAGGCATGGGAAGTGATTGCCTTGGCTACAAATTTTGATATCGCTTTTGAGTCTATAGTAAGCAATAGAATTTTAATATTTCAATGAAAGTACTTCCTTTAAAAGTTTCTGAATCGTAAACATATACAATGTAGCATGTGTACTTTCATCTAACATTTGGTGCTGCCACAAAACAATATCTTTTGTGATAATGGGGATGTCGCCCCTCTACTAATGGATACATGTATTCTATCTCGCGCTAAACTGAGTCTCCAGGCATTTAACCTTTTTTAGAACAAGACTGTCATAAAGGCAGAGAAAATGGTTGCTTTCAATACAAATTTCGATATTAGCAAATGGTAAATTCAGATATGAGTAAAAAATTTATGTCCGCTTGCTCCTAAATGATCAAAGGTTTCAATGAAACCGTAAATTGAATACAAAAGAAAGGTTATAAGGCACCGACTCATAATGTCATACCAACGGGAAGAATGAAATGGCAGTTGATATCTATTGTTTGTGATTGCAAAGTGTTGGCAGAAAGTTAAAAGTGAGACTATGGTAATGTCTCTTGTGAAAATGTGAAATCAGCAATGCACTAGATGGAAGTGAAGGTGGCACGGGTCAAGAGGCAACAAAAGAAACACAAGAATTGGGTATCTATGGAGTCAAGGTAAATGGAAAAGAAATCAACATGCTCCGGTTACAGATGACATGGCAGTAGTGGTGAAAGCATGCAACTCTAAGTGCTATTGCATCAAGTGCTGGGGGAATATAATATGAACATCAACAAGAAGAAAACTAAAGTCCTTGTGCGGAAGAGAGAAGCTGAATGCAGATATCACAATTCGAGGGGTGAAACTACAGCAAGTGGAATCTTAAATCTACCTGAGCAGCAGCATAACATGGGATGGAAGAAGTTCGACCGACATCAAGCGAAGAATAGCCCAAGCTAAGAACGTATTCATGAAGGAGAGGCAATCACTATGTTCAAAGAACCTAAGGCTGGAAACAAGGAAATAATTCGTCAAGACTTGCGTGTGGTGCATGGCTCTCTATGGTTCCAAGACTTGGAATATTGGAAAATTGGACCAGAAAAGAATAAATGCCTTTGAAACATGGTGCTGCAGGAGAATGCTGAAGATTAAATGGACAGACAAAGTAAGGAAAGAGGAAATATATAGAAGAGCAGAAGAGGATGGGAACATATAGAGAAATCTAAATCTGACAAAGAAGGAATAGATGGGTTGGACACACATTGAGGCATATTGAATTGATTAGGAATATAATAGAAGGGTAGATTCCATGAGGAAGACCAAGAGACATATGCATAGGATAAATGAAGGAGGATGTAAAACAGAGAAGGTATCAAGGATTGAGGGCATTGACATTGAATAGGGTAGAATGGAGAGCTGCAGTAAACCAATCCTAGGATTGAAATAATGATGATGATGAATCAGGAGTGAGAGCACAATATAGTGAGCAAGTATTTTGAAACCGTGAGCTCTCATTATGCCTGTCATTGTGTGTAGGTTCTCAAACCAACGCCTGAACACACCATTCTTTCAACCTTCTATTGGTCAAGAAATAAATTGCCTCCAAATATATTGTTATAATATGCATAAAACTCTTAATCTGTTGAATTACTGTCTACAGCAGCAGGCCATCATGTTGAAATTATTTCTATTTTTAGTAAGTTATCATGCAGTGAATTAGTAGAACAGTATCTAATTTTTAATCAAAGTTTATGTTCATCATTAACTTTTGAGATCTTAACTTCTCCAAAAAGGTGTATGGAAAGTGGTGTAACTCCAAGTCACTTTGCTTTGCTAATAAACTCCTAAAAGTATAGTTGATAGTCTGTCATTTATGCTTTGTGTCACAACTTTTCTTTTCTCTTTGTGTGTGTAAATGTCAGATGCCATCACTTCGGACACCCGTTTGGTTCTGGCCAATGCAGTGTATTTCAAGGGTAAATGGGCGCAACCATTTGATAAATCTCATACAAGGAAGGATAAATTTACAATAGCTGGTGGACAACAGGTTGATGTTGATATGATGTTTGTTGAGAAGCGTTTTCGCTATGGCTACAGCAGAGATTTGAAGGCACAGGTGTTGGAACTTCCTTATGAGGTAAGAAATGCATTCCCCCTCAGCAGAGGTGGAGAGTCTCTTGGCTTCACTCTCCTCATTGTTTGATTCCAACAAAACCATGAGTCTCCTAAAATGTGATGCCTCTTAATATCCTTTGGTTATGATAAACGTTTGAATGATTTGTAAGCTACAAACATTTCTTGTTCAATGAAGTATTTCACTCTCACCTATAATAATATGTTTAAAACTGAAACGATGTACATTTAGGGGTTTCATACTATATCATCTCAAATGCTTAATCCTTCAACTTACGCAATGCTTTAATAATGGTTGGAACTGGTCTCCATGTTAATTGATGCCAAATCAAAACACTGAGTTAATAAAATCTGACTGCCCCATGGAGAAAATGTCGAGCCTATTTTAATTGCATTTATTCCCAGGTTTCATTCATAACTAAGTTTTATGTGTATGGCATATATTTTGGTTCTTCATAGTTAGTTTTTACTGATGCGTAATTGGGTGTTAAGGCATATGTAAGTTGATATTCAAATGGTCATCTGACTAGTTGTGTTTCTGGCAGAAGTAATTTTTTTAATCAAGTACGAGAACATCTGGGAGAATAAACGCATTTGTATGATAGCCTTGGAGATTGGTTTGGTGTTTTTCTATTAAAATCCTGATGCTGATACGACACTGTGTTTGGTGAAATTTGGATACGCTACATGTTACACTCCAGAGGCAAGGGAACAGTCCAAACAGTAGGTTTCTGAAGGCTTAAATGGCTTCCCCCCAACTCCAAAGGTTATGAAATCAGCCGACAAAGTGGGACCACGGTGTTTTGGAATGTACGCAGAGTCATCTGCATTGATTACTTGCAAAAAGGACAAATGATAAATGGAACGTTGTCATTGCACTAGAGGAGCTAAGAGATCAAGAAAAGAACATTCTCATTTGTTAAAGAAAAAATTCTGTTCCATCAAGGCAAGGTGCACACCTTAACAGTTTCAACAGAAGGGTTGTGTGACTAAATTTCGAATTATTGAAATATTCTCCCTTGGTGCAAGTTTGGATAGCACAAAGCCTCTTTGGAACACATCCTTTGTGCTAAATGATACATGGCCATACAGTATGCACTCTTTCTGAGAAAACCTGTGTTTTCATGAGTAAAAGGTGAAAATGTTCTCATAATCGTGTATAATATGTATGCAGTTCTTTCCTCAGCCTGTTTCATCCCTCCCCCTCTTTGATAGACCACGTTTAGGTCTTTGAAGTTTGATTAGGTGTATTGGAGGATTAATTTGCAATGATGTGATGAAATAAGCCCTTCTGGAAAAATGTATATTGCAGTGGAGTAAAAAGCTTAAGGAATCAATCAAAGAGTTCTCATTTCTTGTATTTAAATACCATTATTCATTCTAGTTTGTTTCAATCTGTGGAATTCAGCACCAGAATTCAGCCAACATGAATTGTTGTTAACTTAGTTTGTAGTATGCTGTGGAAGACATTTAACTCCATTCAACTGGCAGGTTTCAAATGAAACTTTTGAGAAAGATAAAAGTGCCATCTCAAGTTTGGGTATTTCCTGAGATTTCCTTGTCCTTAAGCCCCTTATGATCTGCAAAAAACATTGGAGTAGTTTTCTTGTATACTATTTGTCTTTGAAAAATTACTTTTTCATTTATTTTTTTATGGCTGCAGTATATATGAGTTGAGGTCATTCTACCCTGTCTGAGCCAAACATAAAAATGACAAAATAATCCTAGTTAACTTGTGTTTTCTGTGATTGGATTCCAACATGGGGAGCAATAAGTGGAGGAAGAAACCTACTCCTATGGGACAGGGTGTGAAAATCACATTAAGGAGCAATTGTCTCCCATTTTCAGGAAGGCACATGAGAGTGTCCTTGTTGCACAAAAAATTCCTCCCAAACTTCTTTAAGTTGTGAGAAAGGTATTGTAAGGTTTCTCGACCCCTCGTAGAAAGGTCATCATTAGCTTAGAAACAGTGCATTGTTATCTCCTGTGGTAGGTTGCCACACTTGGTAAGTTGTTGCAAGCATCCCCATTCCCTCTCCACTTTCCTCCATAATGTGTCCATGATTCAGCAGTCCTACTGTGCATGGATGCATGTGACTGTTATGTCTGAAGGACAAGGGAAAATTTACTTTGCTGTCGTGTATGGTTGGTCTTTTACCAGCTTGAAGCTTTAGGTCAAACTTCTGTCCTCTGACATTTGCAAGAAGCAGACCAGCCAAGGACTCTCCCCCCCTCCCTCCCGCACTCTATTGCTTTGAAACCACTGGTCAGCATCCCGCAAACCCTACCGACTTATTTGATGATGATGCCTCTTTTAAATTTCGGTTATTGAAGTTACAAAGGTCCTGATAAATAAAACAGTTTCTGGCGTAACTTGGTGGAAAATCTTCATGCTGACTTTTAATAATCAAACCACTTTACTTTACCACATAAACTTACATAAAGTTTATGTGGAAAAGTAAAGTGGTTTGATTATTAGAAGGTCCTGATGTTTTATTTTTCATTATGAAGCTTCAAAAGTAAGTTTGTCTTTCCTTTCAAGTGTCACTCCCTATTTACCTGGCTCTCGTACTTCACCGTCAAGAAATCTAAACTAATCAACCTTCACTCCGTTACTTTCTGGATGCAACAACTAGCAGTGATGCTACAGTACTAAATAAATGATTTGATGAGATGTCTCTTGGCTATAAATTTTGAAAATTTATTTTAGCAATAATCTTAAAGATTATTGAACAATTTCCCTAATTGGTCCCTGTTTTTCATCATAAAGTCCTAAAAATTGACCTCTACAGTGAGTGGCCTCCCTCGTAAGGGGGAATTTGCAAGCCCTCTGATAAATTTGTGAGCCGCCTGCTATGACTAAGGTGCTTTCCTCCAGAACAAAATATGAGTGGCTTTAGGAAATGAGAATAATGTAATTGATGGATGGCATGATGAAGGTCTGTTTTGCTGAATAACCTCCCTTTCCCCTTCCTGTGCATTGCCAAACTCAAAGTTCCCAGCACGAAAGCTCTTTTTATGAGAGGGAAATGTGCATTGGATGTGTGTGTTTGCCAGTTATTTATTTACTGCACTCTGATTAGTATGGTGGAGTAATCTTCCTAGAATTGTTTTGATTGTTATACTTGAAACTGTATATTGCATTTGATCAGAGGTAAAGTGTGTGTGTGTAGATGTAGCACTTTGCACATTCTGAAGATGGTTGCCTGCCCTTTGTAGTGTCAAACATGTTAATTTTTATCCTTTCTTTATGTTTCTATGTTTAGTCAAGTTGTATGTGAATTTTCCACAAGTACTCAAATCATCATGGAAAAATTCCCGCAGAATTTGGCAGTCACCTTCTTGTTTATTACTATTTGTTGCAGCTGTATGATATCCTGATGTTTAAATTCTAGAAGAGCCCAGAAGAGGAAGACCATCGACGGTAACAAACAACAACGATGTCAACAGTGTGAATGATTTAGTGTGTGGAAACCATAGGTTGACTGCCAGGGAGATTGCCAATGAAGTTGACTTTAGGGATGGGTTATGTTTCACCATTTTGACAGAAATTATGGGCATGCCAGAGCGTTGCATCCAGATTTTTTCTACGAATGTTAGCTGATGAATGGACTGACAAAAACATCTTGACATAAGCCAGGAACTGCTCAATCATTCAAATGACAACCAAAAATTCTTGAAAACAATTGTCATAGATAAAATCTGGGTGGGTTATGACAGATAAATAAAAGTTCAGTCTTCACAGTGGAAGGGGCCATCTTCCCCATGACCCAAATAAGCTCAGATTTTGCGATATAAGGAAGGTAATTTTGATCGTTTTCTTCGATTGTGGATGAGTATTCATGATGAATATGTTCCCAAAAGACAAGCAGTGTAAAGAAAGAAAGAAAACACGGCAATTCCACATTTAAATAAAAATGTGGAATTAAAATAAGTAAATGTGGAATTGCCGTGTTTTCTTTCTTTCTTTACGATGGAAAAATTCCACAAATTAACGGCTAAAACAGTCTCTTATAGACAAGCAGTGAATGGGCTGCACAATCTTGAGGTTATAAGAAGGTTAAGACCATGCGCCATACTAAAAAACGGACTTGAATGTGGAAAAACAAGACTTGATGCTTTCCATCACGACAATGAACCGGCGCACACATCATTACTATGATGCTACTTAGCTTTTGGCCAAAAACAGCACACCAGTGATCCCCAGCCACCCTACTCTCTGGATCGTGCTCTATCAGACATTTTCCAATTTCCTAAGTTGAAATTCACCTTGAAAGGATGCTGATTTGAAACTATTGAAGATATATAAAAAAAATTATCCTGCAGACTTAAGAGGTTATCTCAAAAGAAGCATTCCAGACAGTATTGGATAGCTGAAAAAAACCAATGTGAGTGTTGTATTAGCAGCAAAGGGCTGTATTAAGGCTATAAGAAAGATTAAATGGTGGTAACTAACAAAATGAAGTATTAATTCAAACAGTCTCATCGTTTTTTGAAGAGATTTTCTATGTATCGATAGGCTACCTTGTCAGTTTTCAGGTGAGGTGTTGTGAACTATGACCCTTGGCTTACACTGAATGTGTTCTGTGCTTGTCAGTGTTAAATAAATTACATTAATCTTTAATGGCTTTTATTGTGCATAACATTTTGGTTTTTCACTGTTTGCTGGTAATTTATTCAAATATGAAACTACAACCTAGCTATTTAATGATTTCAAGCAGTGTTTTACTAAAGCTTAATCCTGTCAAATGTTTCCTTCTTTGATTAAGGGGAACCGTCTGAGTATGGTGGTGCTGCTTCCATCTGTGGAATCTTCCATTGAAGAACTGGAAACCAAGATTTCTGCAGCTGACTTTGACCTGAGCAATTTGATTAAAAACCACACCTCCAATCGTGAAGTAATGGTCCACCTGCCCAAATTCAAACTGGAGCTGACCTCTAACCTGGAAAACGTTCTTGCTAAGGTGTGACGCTATTAATGTTAATTTTTATCACAGATTCTTGCGAATCGTGGAACATGCAATTTAGTGATGACTGTCATGCTCTTTGAAAGTTTTATCATATTTCCCCAGCAACCATTACATAATAATAATTTGTTTATTTGTCTATCAGCCATAATGTACATTATTGAGAATACATGTCAGGTGTATAGGACATTTTAATTGGATATATACCACATTATTCCCAAATGGAATTACTACTGAAGTTATGACAGGGAGCAAATATAAACTTAAATTTTACATAAATGTTCATTTACCCTATAGTTACACTAATCAACCAAATATGCAAATAGATTCTTCTTGAATAGCGAAATTCTTGTCTCATTTTTGAAATGGTTAGGCAGATTCTTAGACAATTTTGTGCCCATTGATGTTGATCCTTCAGCTACATAGCAGGTTTGGTATTTTCACATGTACATGTTTACATCTTCTGATACCGTGACAGTGATGACTGTTATTTAATGTATTTTTAAACAATTTTGTGCCCATTGATGTTGATGTTTTTTTAGAACATAGAATATGATAATGTACACAGGAAAACATGCGGAACTCATAAATTGTGTGGGAGAAGTTGATCTGCGACACTTTACCAAACCCCCACAGATCGTGCTAACACTTTCAGAAAAGTTGCTGAATAAAGGTTATGTGATCGGTCTAGACAACTATTACAGTAATTCTGAGCTGTGGGAATTTCTGAACACAATAGGAATGGATGCATTAGGAACTGTAAGATAAACAAAAAGGAATTGTCGAGAGTTATTATGACAAAGAAATAGAAAACTGGAGAAGTTGCAGCCGCCTTAAGGAACAAATTGATGGCTTTGAAGAGGCTAAGGAACAAGAGGGATGGGTGTGTACTGAGCAGCATTCATGATGCTAGCGGAAAGACAGTGCAGGACAAGAAAGGGGAGGGAGAGTATAAGGCTCTCACCATTGTGGACTGCAATGACTGCATGGGAGGAATTGAGCTATCTGACCAGCATATGGTGAAGTATAATACGACAAGGAAGTACTATCAGAAGATATTGCAGCACGCTCTTCATCAATGCACTTTCAATTCTTACATTACACATAGAAAGCATGGAGGGAAGGAAAATCACTTGAAATTCGTTTAGATCTCATTTTCCAGTTATTAGACAAATATGGAGGAGCTATTTCCAAAGTGCTAAGAAAAAGTTCCAAATTAGACCCTCCACCTCGATTATCGGGCAGGCATTTCCCAGACCTTAATTCCTCATGGTAACTGAAAATCATTCACGCAAGAGATATGTAGTGTGTTTTTCACACAAGCATAGGAGGGAAACAATATACTGCGGCAAAGAATGCGACGTTCCACTCTGTACCTCTCCGTGCTTATGCGAATACCACTCTCGAGCACAGCACTTGATGAGAGACTAAAGTGTGCATGCATCGTAAATAAACCTAAAAACATCCCACAAATAATGGTGTACAATAATAAAGAAATAACTGTATCGGTAAGTCAATTTTTTTTTCAATTTTATAGCATGAAATTAGCAAATGGTCTGCAACAATAATTGTTTAAATCATTAAGATGGAAGTAAAAAAATTCCACTGCTTCACTCGACAATAATATTATAATCCATTAAAAATAAAATGTATATATCAAGTGGTGTATATCTGCAGAGGTGCATTGGAAAGATATGGATTTGACAGAATTGAAAGGGGAGTTATACTGATGAAAAAGCGAGAGGTGTTCCTTCAGCATTACCTCAAAAATAAAAAAAGAATAATTTTTACACTTTGAAATTGTTGCATTGTAAAGTAAAGAGGAAAGGTGGTTGGCACAAAAGAATATCATAAATGGTTGAAAAACATAAATTCTGATAAGGCTAAGTAATTGATTATACTGTAGTTTGATTCACAAGTAATAATAGTAATAATCACTTGCCATCTCCATGTTGGGCCCAATGTCAGCGTGAGCCCCAGGTGTTTCATTCAGTCTGCCAGCCGTGTATCCACACCTTAGGAGTCCATGGGTGTGTGAGGGCAGGTAGAATTCTTTCCCTACGTCACTTTAGGTCATTGGGACAATGCAATACATGAATGTAGGATATTTTGGACATGAGTGGCATTTTGACATGCTCCTGGCACCCAGCAATAATGCTGTAATTTCTACTTTCAGCTTGGGATGACCACCATGTTCACTGATGCTGCTGATTTCTCAGGAATCACATCATCCCCTGAGGGCCTGAAAGTGAGCAAGGTGGTGCAGAAAGCTTTCATCGAGGTTTCAGAGGAGGGCACAGAGGCTGCTGCAGCCACTGGTGAGTGACGCTTGCACTTTGACTGATGATTTGTTGGTTTCAAGGATTCAGGGCAACCATGTTGTGGAGATAAACTTCTTTGTTTGGGAAAAATTGGCTTGATAGAATGTTTTCAATTTAAACAAGTGGGAGGCAATGCATTTGTGGAGCATCTAATATTTACCACACCATCTGCATCCCCTCTGCTATGGCTGCTGGGATAGTTTTCTTTGAAATGCTCATTTACTCTTATTCTATAAGGCTTTGAATTCCAGCAAGAGTACAACTGTCATTGGTGTTCTGGGATGATAAAAAATTGCTATAAACACTTGATGATTAAGCACAGCACTGCTAATTATGCAAAGCTTTTTCCAAAGTGTTGTAAGAAAATGGAAAGTGCTGTTGTGCTGTAATGAAGAATGAATGGTTCCTAACGCCCATGACAATATTGTCCCCTGGTTAAAAACAGCTGCTAACTGACCAATTTACCAATTGAAAGTATGCCATGTAGTCAATATTTATCGTAACTTATTTTCACTTAATTAACCTCTCATCAGCTATTGGATATATAATTATTAATTGTACCAACCATACTCTGTTATTCGATTTGCATTCTGGTCCTTCTTGCCTTCTTTGTTTCATGTATAAATGATTAGCTTGAGCTTATTAATGCATCATCTGGCAGTTTAAACATTTCATCTTACCATTTAATCTTTTGAAAGGTTAACGTTTTTGGAAGTTTCACGTTTTTGCCAGGAAAGGAAAAACCTGTGGGAGCTGTTACTTTTAATCCTAGATGAATATTGTTTGAGGTAATATTACTGGAAATATGGTTGGTATAAAGAGGTGGTAATGAAGCATGAGTTCTCATGAAATAAGTATCATCATTAATATTTCAGTGAATGTCACTGCCTTGGGGACTAATTCGACTGTGAAGCCATTGATAGTTTGCTTATGATTTGAATCAAAACTTTTTGAGTCTCTTATTTTAGCCAAATGGGAATGTGATTACTTAAAGTAAGAATCACAGTATTAAAAAATATATGGAGGTGAAAAGCATTGGATCACCTGAGGCGTTTATCATCCATGCATGTGTTGGCAAATTTTAATTTAACCCCTTGGTTAATTTTAAGCTGTGCTTATCCAAAATTTTTGCAAACTTTGGATGAGAAAAATGAGATGGATCCATATCAGTCATCCAAATATCCTCATTGAGCTGATGTGGTTTCTAAGTTAGATGTCATGCCAAGAATGTTAGACGGAAAAAAATTAAGCTGGGGGTGGTGAGCAGAGGCTGAAGGGTTCTAATCCTGGTGCTCTAATAGCAATTAAAATATGATTATTGCTATTTAAATATTGGCACATAATCAGCTATAATGGATGCCATTAGTGCAAAATCAATTAAATATAAGTACTATCAAGAGCAAAAGTACTGATTACAAATAAAAATATAGAATAGAATCCTGAACCCACTGGTTGATAGTCAAAAGCTTTACCAAGCAGACTGCCTTGTCGACCTGATTTTGTCTAACTTTTTCTGACTGGCATTACATAGGGCAAAGTTTAGGGTGAGAGTCATTCAGGCTTGAAGATAACATGCAAAATTAAGTGCAGGGAAAAGGCAAGTTATTTTAGTTTAATGCTCACATTGAGAAGCACTGCAATGCATTGATCAGTGAGGCCAAAATGATGGGGAAAATACGCCGTCAAACCGACCAACCCTTTTTTATGAACACTTGGTCATAAATTATAAGGGGGGAAAACTCCACTGGCCGTAAAAAAACGGCCAGTGGAGTTTTCCCCCCTTATAATTTAACCTAGAGGCCGTAGAGCTCTTGATAATTCTTACTACTTGGTCATAAAATTTCAGGCAATGTTGAACGTGAGGACTTTTCACATTATGTATTGTCAATTTTAGGAATAGAATTTAAATTGCTAAACTTAACCACGATAATGGAGACCTAAAATTGTGCACAGGGTTCAGGGCAACATAACTTCCTTTTTTACTAAGCAAAACCCCTTAAAAAAAGGAAGTTTTATAGCCGCATTCTGTATATGCAATGATGGACATTAAAAATATGTCTTTGGTATTGTTAAATGAGTTAAGACTCTGTGAATTGATAGCCAAAAGTGGCATGCGTGAAATTTATGATAGCCAATAAGCCTCGGAGGAGTTGCTTTCTCACTCTTTCCAAGCATTCCTTAGTCATTTGGGTATCGTAAGGAAAAGTGTTTGCATTTGTGTGGTGGCATGTCAGTGGTGAGGGCTGGGGCTCGTTCATTCTCGACAGTGGTCGTTCATTGCCAAGAAAACAAACGGAGAGATTCCCTCTTAGCTCCTCTCCGCTCCTGGCCAGCCACAATTTATTGCCCTGCATGTTCTGTGTTTATGTTAATGTTACACAGGTTCCCCATACCACAGAAGATGACCCTAGTCTGTTAATATTAATAGGTTTTAAAAAATTTTTTGTGGTATTGAACCAATGTTATTTGTTTGGGACAGGAATTATTATACGGAAGTGTAGAGCAGCACCGTCTATGCCGGAAATATTCAAAGCTGATCGGCCTTTCATCTATTTAATCTGTGAAAGAGATCAGAACACCATTGTATTCATGGGATATCTTGTGAACTATATCGAGCAAAGGACCCATGAGGAACTGTAGTTGCTTAGCAACACTTATAACTTATGAAGATTTAGGGCTTGGTATCTATAATTATACTCATGCCCCAACAATTTTGGTCGTAATAGCGATGAGCTTCAGGGAGGTATATAGTATTTTATAGCATGCTGTGGAATTATTTAATAGTTTCATACTTGTTTATGCTTGGCATGTATTTTGTAATTTGGAGATTTTTGTGAAGCATTTCACTGTAATGACTGTCTTGACTTTGGGAGATTTTTATGAAATGTTGTTCTGAATGTGTGTGTTTATATAAAAACCTTTTTTTAAAGGCCTGGTTTTTGTACAAAAGATGAGAATTCAATTGAATTGCCACATTTGACAGTGCATAGGACATATCCACACATAAGACAGAACTCTCTTTTTTATTCAAGTTTTTTAGGAAAAAATTCCAAATTTTTCATGAATTTCCATAATGATTTACTGTACTAATTTTATAGTTATTTGTGTCTATTAAAATGTAACTAGGGAGCTCCATGGCCAGGTGCCACCTTTTCATCACCAATCTCAAAATCAATAAGTTCATATCTGCGGAGATAAATGAAGAATCACTTGAGGTCTCTTTGTTATAAACAGTCTTTGTATAGCAAATCATCTTTTGTGCCATCAAATGCATAAATGACTCCACATGTCATAAATAATTTCACAGCCATCTCAAATTTTATATCATTCCATGGAATTTTGACCCAATCACAGATATTGTCTTCTCTCTCCTTCCTGAAGGTGTCACCTCAATATATCTGTATACTGCATTCAACAGCTCCTTTCCCCTTCACTAATAACTTCTGTCACTTCCAAACTGATTACATGCTAGCAAGTCAGGTCTCATTCAGGATGCCCACACCACACCTCAACTGTTCACATCCTACTCCCCCTTTTCTCCATCCAGCCCTTGAGAGTCATGAGCATGCACCATTGCACCTGTGGAAACACTAAGTGTGCTCTTTGAGAGCTGCTGCTTGTCACTTCTCTTCATGAATCTGGAACAACATGATGTTGATCCTGTAAAATCAATTGTGTTTTTGATAGTAGCAGTCAGTCTCTTGTTGGTTAAATAGTCATTTTTTGGAACCTATGATTTTGGAAACTAAGAATCCTGATCTCTTTTGGTCTAATTTCCAAGTTTTTCAATTTTTCTTCTAGTTCTGGTAATTTTGAAATTCCATATTGCACTTTGCCATTACTACACACAGCTTTTTGTTGTTTCTATTCCTGTCTTCCTAAAGTTCTAATCATCTTTTCATTTGGTAATTGGTGATCCATAATCCCTCTTCTGCTGCTTTGTTGCTCTTTGGCAGCCTTAATCTTGAATCCAGCATCTCGGGAGAATATGTATTCTTTTAAGTCATGTTATGACACAAAATCTTTGCATGAAAATTACTTTGATGGCTTTGAAACAATTTTTAAAATTTATAATCGCATTTCAATATTTTAAACAGAGTAACGCCCTTTTTTTTCAAGCTTTTCATTGGTGCAGCATGTGCACTCCAGCATTTGCCATTCTCGCCACCTCCTTCCGACCCCACCCCCTCGCCCCAATTTGGAACAATAAACCCACCTTTTTATGGCTGATAGTGCTTTACTAAAACTCATTAAATAGCAAAGAGTGTGGCTTGGTGGTGGCTTGAGCTGGCTGTGGTGATTTCATCAGCTTTTGCCTAATCGAGTAACACATGCCAGTAAACTATGAAGAAATCACTACTTAAGAAGTCAGTGGGTCTGATCTCATTTTATTTGAATGCTCCCTCTTTCAGGGTTAAACAAACAATATATATCGCACAACTTATTATTTTTACGGAACAGAAAAAATTATGAAAGATTTTTTCAAAACCACTGTTTTGCAAAAGGATAAAATGCCATAGAATACTTAAAAGTGTATATAAATACAAATCAGAAGTTTCGGACGAATTTCGACTCATTTTGTTGAATACTGGTGCACCCCATATTTTAACCATATGTATTTGAGGGTAGGAGTGGTGCATCCTATATGCTGGCAAATGTGGTTGTATTTAGTGTGGATTTTGCTGTCACAATGTATGGCATCTGTGTTTAAACCAAACAAAAATTTATCAAAAAAAATTGCATTTTGGGATTTTTATCAATTTCAAAATTAGCAAAAAATAATTGTTGAACGATTTGGAGAACCTTGTCAGTTGTTTCACATTTGGTTACTGTCAGCTAATGAATGTTCATGTATGATATTGTAAAAAGGCATGATTTCCGTAGTGAAAGATGATTTGATGTGATTTTTTTTGTGAGTTTGGCTAAATGTTTATCCTCTTTTTATGGGCATGTTATGTTATATTATATAGAAAAAATATACATATGTATATATGGGTGTGTGTGTGTCTATGTTCTTTATGTATATATCATACTATATGTATACATATATATATATATGAGTTCTGTTCCTAATTCCTCTTGAGAAAGGTGGTTGGACCACCGAAAATTCGAGAACCAGTGAGTCCCTCTTTTGTGTGTTTTGGTTTCTGTGTTTGTTATGACTATCAGTGAATTTATATATATATATATATATATATATATATATATATATATATATATATATATATATATATATATATATATATATATATACATATAAACACTAAGATAATAAATATTACACACACAGAAACAAAAACAAGGACACTTACAGTGGATATTTACGTTTCGACGGCACGGCCATCGTCATAATAATAGACAATATAATAGAATATATATATATATATATATATATATATATATATATATATATATATATATATATATATACTAATTCCTCTTGAGAAAGGTGGTTGGACCACCGAAAATTCGAGAACCAGTGAGTCTCTCTTTTGTGTGTTTTGGTTTCTGTGTTTGTTATGACTATTAGTGAATTTACATTATTGTATACGTCCGTGGGTTTTCCAAGAAAGTGACTCATATATATAATATATATATATATATTATATATATATATATAATATACATATATAATATACATATACAATATATATATATACAATATATATATACAATAATATATTATATATATATATATATATATTATATATATATATATATCCCTCCCATGGACTACAACCTTGTCGTGGTGGAAGGGCTTGTGTGTTCCGATGACCCCTAGAGCTGTGCTGGCGGGAGTAATAATAATTACTCCTGGAAGGGTCACCCATGCCAGATAGGTCGAAGGTTAGGAGCCAGACGAAAGGTAGTCCACGCAGCGTCTGTTCCTCAGTGAGGCGGCTGCAATGGCGTCTGACCCCAGTGGGGCGGCCATTAAGTGATGGTGTCATGTTAAAAACACTATTGAGGAAGGCAACGGGAAACCACCTCAATTATGATTCCCAAGAATATAATGATGGGCACTATAGATAATATGAGTCCTGGCAACTACGGGACCCGGCCCAAGAGGCCGTGTGTCGTGCCCGGCAGCGGGAGAGGCAAGGCTTCCGCGGTCGTCATCCCACGAAACCCTTGCAGGGAATAAATAACTTCAGCAGGACAGAAGACTCAGAAGAAGGCGAAAGTAGTAAGAATAGGAACCTGGAACGTCAGGACAATGTTGAGGAGAGGCAAATTAGAAAATATTAAGCGAGAGATGGAAAGAGGTAACATAGATGTTTTATGCCTCTGCGAGGTGAGATGGAAGGATAGCCGGGATTACTGGAGTGACAATTATAGAGTAATATACAGCGACGGGGATGAGAGCCAACGAGGGGTTGCCGTAATTTTAAATAAAGGGGTAGGAAGAAGCGTAGTCAACATAGAGCAAGCGACAGATAGAATTTTACTCGTAGAGATTAAAGCAGAGCCGACGAACTTGGTCATTATTCAGGTATACATGCCACCAAGCAACCACAAGGAGGAAGAAGTCGATAGGATGTATGATGAGTTAGAGGATATCATCGCGAGTGTTCCTGCAGGGAAACATTTGATAGTGATGGGGGATTGGAATGCGACGGTAGGCGAAGGAGGAGATGGTGGTGAGGTGGGGGGCTATGGGTTAGGCACGAGGAATGAACGCGGGGAGAAAGCAATTGAATTCTGCAGGAGACAGGGGTTAGTCATCACTAACCCATGGTTTAGACACCACAAAAGGCGTAGGTATACATGGAAATTGCCAGGTGACTCAGAAAGGTATCAGTTAGATTATATTATGGTTAGGCACAGGTTTAGGAACAGTGTGATAAATTCACACAGTTTCCCAGGAGCGGATGCGGACTCTGACCACAATTTAGTTGTTATTAAATGTAATGTTCGTTTCAAGAAGATAAGGCAAGGGCGGCGGGTTAAAAAATGGAATTTAGAAGCAGTAAATGAATTAACGAGGAATGAGTATCAGGAGGCTGTAGAGAAAATGATGGATGACGGTAAAGAACTGAGTGCTATCGAAGAAAAATGGGAATGTATCAAGAAAGGGATATTGGAAGCCGCTAAAGACACTATAGGAACCGTTAACGGGAAAAGGATAAGGAAACCATGGGTAACGGATGAGATGATTGCAAAGATGGATGAGAGAAGAAGATGGAAAAATGTAAACACAGAGTTAGGCAAAATGAAGTTCAAAGAGTTAAACAATAAATTGAGAAGGGCCACAAATAAAGCAAAAGAAGAATGGTGGAAAACGCAATGCGAGGATATGGAAAGTTTACAGAAGAAGGGTGAAATTGGTGCTCTATACAGCAAGGTTAAGTTATTATCGGGAAGTAAGAAGGCAAGATCTGTGCTAACAGTTAAAGATAAATGGGGTAAGATAATAGTTGAACCAGGAAAAATCCAAGAGAGATGGAAGGAATATATAGAAACACTGTATGGTAAAGAACTTAGGCCGACAAGGTTAGACATAGAAAAGGAACATGACGTAGAAGAAGATAGCTTAGGTCCAGGCATACTCGACGATGAAATAGAAAGGGCATTAAAGGAGATGAAAGCAAATAAGGCTGTGGGGGTGTACAATATTCCTGTAGAAATGTTGAAATGGTTAGGGAAAGGTGGGAAGAAGGCCATATATGGACTGATTCGTAGTATCTATGAGAAAGGAATCTGGCCGGAAGATTTTGTGAGATCGGTGTTAGTTCCTATTCCAAAAAAGGCAAAGGCTTCGTCATGTGAGGATTACAGAACAATAAGTTTGATATCCCACGCAGCTAAAGTTATTCTCAGGATCATCAACAAAAGGATAGAGAGTAAGGCAAATGATGACTTAGGGGATGATCAGTTTGGGTTCAGGAAAGGAAGAGGTACGTGTGATGCCATTGCAGTAATGAGATCACTAGTCGAGAGGAATATAGAATACAATCAGGACGTTTTTGCCTGTTTTGTAGATTTCGAAAAAGCGTTTGATAGAGTGAATTGGGAAAAATTAATGCGTGTATTGCAGAAAATAGGAATGGATTGGAGGGACAGGAGACTGATCCGCAACCTGTACATGTTTCAGACTGCTCAGGTGCGAGTGAGGAATGGAGAGTCCGGATGGGCAGTGTTAGGAAGAGGTGTAAGGCAGGGTTGCCCATTGTCACCGGTACTGTTCAACGTATATGTAGAGGAAATGATTAAAGAGGCATGGGAAGAACTGGAGGTAGGAATGAAAGTCGGAGGGGAATTCGTAAAATCGGTTCGGTTTGCTGATGACCAAGTATTAGTTGCTCAGTCAGCCAAGGGGTTGCAAGCATTGTTGAGTGAATTGGAGGTTCAGTGCGATAAATATGGGATGAGAATAAATATTAATAAAACAAAGGTTATGCGATTTTCCAGAAAGAAAAAGGCTAAGCTAAATATTAAAATAGGCGGGGAAAGAATAGAGCAGGTAGAGCAGTTTACATATCTCGGGAAGTGTTTTGGACCAATACGGTCAAAGTGGTAGGGACGTAAGGAGAAGAATTGCGCTAGGCAAGGAGGCTTTCTCAAGGAGGAGGGAGTTGATGACGGGGACGTTGAGTAGGGATGTTAAGACAAGACTCGTAAAAACTCTGATATGGAGCGTAGCTATGTACGGCGCGGAAACGTGGTCGCTGAAGCAGGAGGATAGACGTAGATTGGAGGTTTTTGAAATGTGGGTGTGGAGAAGAATGGAGAAGGTGAAATGGACCGAAAGGAAAACAAATGAGGAAGTACTAAAAATGGTGGGGGAGGAGAGGGGTTTGTTGAGAGAAATCCTATGGAGGCAGGAAAAATGGATGAAAGGCGTATTGAGCGGTAGTGGAATGTTGAAGAGGGTAATAGAGGGGAGAATGTTGGGCAAGCGTGGTAAGGGTAGGAACAGGATAGGGATGTTGGACGGGATGAAGGGAGGAAAGAAGTACACCGAGATGAAGACGGACCTGATATAGATTAGTTTGCTAGGTGGCGAGTCACAAAATGTTTATTTGATAGTTGTGTCCATCCAAAAACCTACCTTAACCGGTAGATTACCTAATAATAATAATATATATATATATTATAATATATTATATATATATATATATATATATAATATTTACCAAGTTCGTCGGCTCTGCTTTAATCTCTACGAGTAAAATTCTATCTGTCGCTTGCTCTATGTTGACTACGCTTCTTCCTACCCCTTTATTTAAAATTACGGCAACCCCTCGTTGGCTCTCGTCCCCGCCGCTGTATATTACTCTATAATTGTCACTCCAGTAATCCCCGCTATCCTTCTATCTCACCTCGCAGAGGCCTAAAACATCTATGTTACCTCTTTCCATCTCTCGCTTGATATTTTCTAATTTGCCTCTCCTCAACATTGTCCTGACGTTCCAGGTTCCTATTCTAACTACTTTCGCCTTCTTCTGAGTCTTCTGTCCTGCTGAAGTTATTTCTTCCCTGCAAGGGTTTCGTGGGATGACGACCGCGGAAGCCTTGCCTCTCCCGCTGCCGGGCACGACACACGGCCTCTTGGGCCGGGTCCCGTAGTTGCCAGGACTCATATTATCTATAGTGCCCATCATTATATTCTTGGGAATCATAATTGAGGTGGTTTCCCGTTGCCTTCCTCAATAGTGTTTTTAACGTGACACCATCACTTAATGGCCGCCCCACTGGGGTCAGACGCCATTGCAGCCGCCTCACTGAGGAACAGACGCTGCGTGGACTACCTTTCGTCTGGCTCCTAACCTTCGACCTATCTGGCATGGGTGACCCTTCCAGGAGTAATTATTATTACTCCCGCCAGCACAGCTCTAGGGGTCATCGGAACACACAAGCCCTTCCACCACGACAAGGTTGTAGTCCATGGGAGGGATATATATATATAACCATAAACACAGTAATCAACCGGAAGGTCGGTTTAGTAGGTGACGGTAGAGCTCACACATGTACCAAGCCCGACGGCGTGTGAATATTCACACATCAGGGTAGGGGGGCCAGTTCCTTTCCTTGTGCCGGTTATGGTTTCCCAGGAAGATCTGGTACCCGAAAAATCAACAAGCTTGGGTGGAGCTGCAGGTGCCCAAAGTGCCTTGCCCGGGAATCGAACCCGGGACCCTTTGGTCAGCAGACGCTCTACCCGCAACGCTCTACCCGCTAGACCACCGCGACCCAAAAGTTCATCCCTGCCGGGATGAACTTTTGGGTCGCCTTAGGAAAAATCCTTATATATATATATAAATGCATATACATACACATACATATATACATATATATATACATACATACATATATACACACATACACATATATATACGTACACACACTTTACATATATAAAAGGAGGAGGAGAGGTAAGGGGCCAATAGGAAGTGGACAAGGTGGGGGAGGGGAAATGTAGGCAGCATTGGATAAAATCAGTGGGCTTGGTTCAGCCCGGGGGGTTTGAAGGACTGGAGCACCCAGATATGTGCCATCTCGCGGGTTCTCACCTCTATGTTACTAGCGGAATTGGGAAGGGTTTCAATCACTGAAATGGAGAAGCAGTCATCAAAAGACTGGTTGTGGGAAGCAGTGTGAGTAGGGATGGGATAATTAAGGAAGGTGGGAGATTTGGTGGAATAGCGGTGGTTATTCATTCGGAGGGAAAGGGTGGTCGTGCATTCACCCACGTAAAAGGCAGGGCAGAAGTTACAGGAGAGGCGATATATAATGTTTTTAGAGGTGCAGGTGGCTATGGGTTGGGAGTTGGTAATAAGGGACGTGGAAGGTCTTAGGAGATGGCAGCATTTACAGCGTGGGCGGTTGCATGGTGCGGACAGGGGTGGGGAAGAGACAGGGGTGCTCGTCGGTGGTTTTATAGACTTAAAGATATCACGCAGGTTTGACGGGCGTTAAAATGAAACGGAGGGACAATGTGGGAATAAAGGTGATGTGGATTGACTATTGCTAATAATTGGGAAGAGTTCACGGATTATCTGTTTAATTTTGTGGGTTCCGGGGAAGAAAGTGGTGATAAGGTTAGGGCATTTTGGGTGGTTAGGTTTGGGGAGAGGAGTGTATTGGGTTGAAGGTTTGAGAATTTTCCTGTTGAGCAGTGTTTCAGGGTACCCACATTCTCTGAGAGAAACGTGTAACTGGTCAATGTATTTCCGTTTGGAGGGGGTGTTGTTGCAGAGACGGAGGCCGCGGACTGAGAGTGAGAAGGGGATGGAGCGTTTTGTGTGCGATGGGTGACAGCTATTGAAATGGAGATATTGTTGGGTGTTAGTCGGTTTAATGTGAACTGAGGTGTAAAACTTATTGTTCTGGAGATGAATGTCAATGTCTAGAAAGGTGAGATTTGAGTCTGATATAGAGGAAGTGAAAGAAACCGAGGAGGAGGAGTTGAGAGAGGAAATGAAGGATGACAAGTTTTCACGTCCGTGGGACCAAAGGAGGAAAATATCATCCATATAACGGGCCCAGAAGAGTGGTTTAAGGGTTTGTTGCTGGAGAAATTTTTCTTCAAGTTTACCCATAAAGAGATTGGAGTATGCAGGAGCCATACGCGTGCCCATTGCAGTACCTTTTATTTGCAAATAAATTTTTTCATTGAATTGGAAGTCATTTTTGGTTAGGACGAGTTGGCTCAGTTTGAGAAGAAAATCTGTGGATGGAGTGTATGGTGTCGGTCGTAGAGAGAGGTAATATTTCAGGGCTTCTAAGCCTTCTTTGTGAGGAATGGAGGGGTACAGAGATGTAACGTCTATTGTGGCCATGAGAATGGTCGTGCTGTGAGGAATTGGGATGGAGTGTAGACGTTCCAGGAAGTGGTATGAATCTTTGATGTAAGAAGGGAGTGAAGTGGCTATGGGTTGAAGGTGGTAGTCTATAAATGCGGAGATTCACTCAGTGGGGGAGTCGATGCTGGAGACAATGGGGCGTCCGGGGTTATTGGTTTTGTGAATTTTGGGTAGCAAATAAAAATGTGGGGTCTTAGGATTAGGAGGAGAAAGAATGGATATATCTTTGCGAGAGAGACCTTCTCCGGGACCAAAATTGGATAGAAAAGATAGAATATCCTTTTGGTATGAAGGGTTAGGATCTTGGCGCAGGGGGGTATAGCAAGAAAGGTCATTTAATTGTCGTAAGGCCTCAGTGTCATAGTCTTTCTTGTTTAGCACGACAACGGATGACCCTTTGTTCGCCGTTGTGATAATTATATTTTTGTTTGACGCTAAATGTCTGAGAGCTTGTCTCTCAGGGGGAGAAAGGTTATCTGGTGGCTTCAGGGAATCTATGAATTTTTTATTAGAAATCTTTGTTAGGAGGAGATTGATAAAGATTTCTATTGGATTGTTGGATGGGAGTGGTTTGGGTTCGTTTTCTGAGGCTGGACGGAATCGAGTAAGTGCCGAATTAATGGTGGAAGCAGTCGAAGGGAAAGGCTGCGAATTCCAATGGGCATGCCAGCGGAGATTCCGGCAGAAGTTTAAAGTGTCGGTGACAATGTTAACGTGGTGGGTTCTAGGGTTGGGGGAGAAGGAGAGGCCTTTACTTAGCAGCGAAAGCTCGTAATTATTGAGAGGCTCGGACGAAAGGTTCACTACTTTGTGTTCGGTTTGGGGTGTTGGGTGTTGGGTCTGTGACTCTTTTGTTTGGCGAATGGGTAAAACGGGTGTTTTGAGCGGAGGATAAGGTAGGTTGAAAAGTGTTGCTAGATCCAGTTTTGAAAGGAATAGGGGTGGAGGTTCGGGTGGTGGTGGGGGTTGTTTAAGGGGCAAGGAAAATCCCGCGTGGAAGAAAGATTATATATATTCATAATTATTATTATGTACTTCATTTTGTTAAGAGTATTACTGTACAATAGTAACATGTTTCTTAATCATCAGTTGAAATTCATTAAAGTGCAGCCCTAAAAACATTAAAGGACTTTCTTAGAGACAGGAAAATCGCAACCCATTTAGTCTTCATGAAATAAAAATATCCCAGTTGAGAAAATGGAAAAATTCTATTCATTTTGTTAAGTTGCATTAAACCTAGAAATAATTGGTGAACGTGGAAAAAAAAATTTTTTTGTTACAATCCATCAATGACTGCTTTTGAGACGCGAAGAAAATAAAAACTAGCAACTGTAATTGTCCATTTTGCATGTTTTATTAACTTCAGTTCTTCTGGGTTCCATTACATGTTTGAATATGTACACATAATTACTCTGTAGTGAGCATGTAATGTGTGACTTGCAACACTTGGGGGCTTAATGATAACAGCACTCTGGTGCGCACTGCTAAGTGTTCAAACATGTGGGGTCACACGCACAGAAATGGGTCAGTCCAGGGTTATGGATTTGGAAGACAAGTGCATATCTCTTATTTAAGGCTAGTAATCATGGTCACCAATCATTTATCGATCATGTATGGGTGGGTGTTTATAATCACCCATTGGTGAGTCTTTGATCAATCTCCAATCTCTGATTGTTTCCCCTGAGAATTCATGGATTGAAAGTGATTGCTGATTCTAAAATCAAAGAATCATCAAGCGCTAATCTGTTTATCCAATGTATTCAATTGTGCACATTGATGCATTAGCAGATGCACCTTCGAAATTACATTGTTTTAGTTTGCAATATTGTGAGAATGTACGGAAGCATGCCCACAAGACAGTCCCTTCCGACCCTTGTTGAAACAATGCTCATCATGCGTATTGTGTAAACAGCCCTTCATACATATTATTTTGGAATCCATGATATTTATTTCTGGAACCATTAATTTTTGTTTTGTAAAACTTTTATACACTTTCAAATGTATGTACAGAGAGACAGAAAAGGTACATTCAGATTAACCACGAATGGTTTTACCAAATAAATACATATTGATATTGGACACAGTCTCTCCAGTCATTTGATGCTTTCAAGTCATCAACTCCCAGGATTGCAGAAACATGTAATACATTTTCTTTGAACAAACCTCAAGTAATCGGTGTGCTTATAGTTCTGGATGTCTCTATAATGTTAATTCAAGTTAGTCATCCTTGGAGTGGTTCAGGAAAGGGAGAGGCACGCGTGATGCCATAACAGTAATGAGGTCACCAATGGAAAGGGGCATAGAGCACAATCAGGGTGTATTTCCTAGTTTTGTAGATTTTGAAAAGGAATTTGATAGAGTGAATTGGGAAAAATTTATGAATACATTACAGAAAATAGGAGTAGGTTAGCAGGATAGGACGTTTATCTGCAATCTGTACATGTTTTGGACTGCTCAGGTACGAGTGGGGGACGGACAGTCCGGATGGGCAGTGTTAGGAAGAGGGGTAAGGCAGGGTTGCCCATGATCACTGGTGTGATTCAACGTATATGTGGATGAAATGATTAAAGAGGCTTGGGATTAAACTGAAGATAGGAATGAAAGTCAGCGGGGAATTCATAAAATCAGTTAGGTTTGCTGATGACCAAGCTCTAAGTTGTCAGTCAGCCAATGGGTTGCAAGCATTGCTGAGTGAATTGGAAATTCAGTGCGATAGATATGGAATAAGAATCAATATAAATTAAGAAAAAGGTTATGAGGCTTTCCGGAAATAGAAATGCAAAGTTAAACGTAAAAATAGGAGTGCAAAAACTAGAGCAGGTGGAACAGTTTACATATCACAGAAGTGTTTTGGACCAAAATGGTCAAAGTAGTAAAGACAGTAAGTAACCTGCAACTGACTGTATTAAAAAACATTTCCTTAAGCCGTAAAGGGATCCTTTTATGACCTAAGGAAATATTATTTAATACACTCAGTCTTAGAAAAGGCCATAAGAACCTCAATTTATCCTTTCCATAAGACTCTGCATTAGACAAGGAAGCTTTCACAAGGAGGAGGGGTTGATGAAAGGGTCGTTGAGTGGGGATGTTAAGGAAAAGCTCATCAAAATTCTGATGTGGAGCGTGGTTATGTACGGCACAGAAATATGGCCATTGAAGCAGTTTGATAGACTGATTGGCAGCTTTTGAAGTGTGGGTGTGGAGAAGGTGAAATGGATAGAAAGGAAAACAAACGAGGAAATACTGAGAATGGTGGGCGATCGTGGATTGTAGGGAGAAATCATAAAGAGGCAGGAAAAATTGATGCAAGATATATTGATTGGCAGTGGGATGTTGAAGACTGTGATAGACGGAGAATGTTAGGCAAATAAGAAGGAATAGGATAGGGATGGTGGAAGGAATGAATGGAGGAAGGAAGTATGCAGAATAGAAGATGGGCTTATTGCAGTGTGTCTTGTTAGATGAAGCTAAGAAATGAAGTGATTCGTCTGTGTCTAGTTAAAAACTATGGTAGACTAGTAATATTAATTATCTATATGACCTCATTCTTTTTTTTTCATTTACTTTGTGTAAAGTATGCCAGCCACTACCTAGCTTCTTTTAAATTGTCTTACATGCATGTTGTAGGTTATTTCATAATATAAATTATAAATAGTGTAAGAAAGCATTTCAGTCACACAGAAAGTCTAGGGACCCGAAGAAGATGTTGTAAATTACAGGGAAACAAGTTGTGAATGCATAAAAGCTTTCTCTGTACAAGTCATTTTAGGGGACAGTTATGCTGTCTCAAACAAAAAGTGTGCACGGTTATCAAAACTGGGCAGTAGTAAATTCAAACTCTTTTATGAATCCAATGGAATTGATCTTTTGGCGAAATATCATTTAATTTTTTTTAGTTTTGCGCGTAAAATTATTTTTATTAGTGTCATGATTTTCTGTAAAGCCCATGATTCTTTAAAATAATATTCTGATTCTTTATTTCAACATAGTGACACTTGTCAAATGTGTATCGAGTATTATTCTGGGCATGTACATGGTGCAGATATATGGGAATGGCACCGGTGGTGAGGGAGTTGGGTAAACAGTATCTCATGCTAGTTCAGTTCCCTGTGCAAGTGGCAGCCTTTCCATCTGCTTGCTCACTTGCTTTGTGTTTGTTGGGTGGGGGGAGTGCAGTGATGGGTGCGACAGCTGCAATGCTCTCTTGGTCCATTCTCTATTGAGGGTGTGTCATTATTTGTTTGCAATGGGATTGTTTTTGATTAACTGCTCTTGAACTCTTCGTCCACTTGAAATATTTAAAGCTGACTGGCTTCTTTGTTGCTGATAAACTTCATCCCACCATTTTATTCTCTGAAAGCTGCCTGTAGTTCAACTAGCAAAAGAGAAAAACACAAGTAACAAACTGAATATTTATAAAGTTAACATGGTGCCCAAGATAATAATTGGCTGTTTTTCCTTTCTTTTGGTAGTTTTGCATACCCACCTCGCGTGGAAGGGTATTGGCAATTGGCACTGGGTCGCAGTGCATTTGACAACGTTTGTTTATTAAATAAGATTCCACTGTTCGGGAAACGTGTGTGTGTAAAATTAAGTGAAAAAGTTGTATGCATTGATGAAGTGCATGGCAGTTATCGCAAATGGCATTACAAGGGCCCAGCTTCCTGTTTTTGTAATCTTTATCGTTTTGTTCATCGGGGAATATTTTTCTCTCTCTATGGAGTTTTTTAAATGGTCAATATTTCCCAGAAATAATTATAAAAATAAAACAGATTCTGGCATAACTTGGTGGAAAATCTTCATGTTGAAATTTGAAAATTAGACAACTCGGCTTTTCCACTTAAAATTTTTATTCTCACGACCTAGGTTTTGTTATAGCATGACATCATCAGGTAAAAATGCAAGTCAAGCACAGAAAATATAAACATCTCTGGGCGGAGGGGAAGAGGAGGTAGGAAGGAAATGATTGGTTGAGCTAGGAAGAGGGGGCTAAAAGTCTATGGTTGGAGGCGGGGGAGGAGGATTGGTAATATTGACAAATTAGCAGGCTGGGAGGAGGGGGGGGTCAATACAATATTGCAAAAAGCCCACCTGACATCGGATTATTTGGCAGAGGATTAAGAGAATGATTATTGTGAACGGGGGGAACAGCACTTAGTAATTAGTCAGGTGACTCAGTAGCGGGCTGGGAGGAGTCGCTACATTGTTGAAAAAGTTCTACTTGGTTTCAGGATAGTTGGCAGGGGGTGAGGGAAAAAACAATAACGGGGAACGTGAAGGGTAAGGAAAATCGTTGGTCAAAACATGTTCTCCGTGATTCGTGTGTTGAAGGATTTCTAATTGCTCCAGCGCATCAAGACAGTGGCCTTTCTTCTCAAAGTGTAGAAATTCGGGAGTGAAATCGCTGGTGCGGTCACAATCTCTCAGGTGTTTGGCAAAGAGTGACGTGTAGATGTTGTTTCTAAAGCATTCTTGGTGCTCCTTTATTCTTGTTTCAAATCTATCATTTCAAGGCCAGATGGCCAGGAGATTTGAAACGGGAGTAAAGGAGCATGCATGTTATTTCTAAAGCATACTCTATGCTCCTTTATTCTTGTTTCAAATCTCCTCCCCATCTGGTCTTGAAACAGGAGATTTGAAACAAGAATAAACGAGCACTGAGCTTTCTTTAAAAATAACATCTCCGGGTCACTCTTTGCCAGTCACCTGAGAGATTGTGGTCCCAGCAGCGATTTCACCCCCAAAATTCTGCACTTTGATAAGAAAGGCCACCGTCTTGTGCGCTGGAGCAGTTAGAAATCCTTCAACACGCGAATAACGGAGAACATGTGTTAACCAACGATTTTCTGTACCCTTCACGTTCCCCATTATTGTTTTTTCCCTCACCCCCTGCCAACTAACCTGAAACCAAGTAAAGCTTCTTCAACAATGTAGTGACTCCTCCCAGGCCACTACTGAGTCACCTGACTAGTTACCCAGTGCCGTTCTCTTCATTCACAATAATCATTCCTCTACTCCTCTGCCAACTAATCCGACATCAGGCGGGCAAATAAACCATAACAAAACCTAGATCGTGATTATTATTAGGTAATCTACCGGTTAAGGTAGGTTTTTGGATGGACACAACTATCAAATAAATATTTTGTAACTCCAAACAAAACCCAATCCAGCAACCTACTCTTCATCAGGTCCCTCTTCATCTCTGTGTACTTCTTTCCTCCCTTCATCCCTTCCGACATCCCTATTCTGTTCCTGCCCTTTCCTCATTTGCCTAACATTCTTCCCTCTATTACCTTCTTAAACATCCCACTGCCGATCAATACGCCTTTCATCCATTTTTCTTGCCTCCATAGGATTTCTCTCAACAAACCCCTCTCCTCACCCACCATCACCAGTACTTCCTCATTTGTTTTCCTTTCGGTCCATTTCACCTTCTCCATTCTTCTCCACACCCAAATTTCAAAAGCCTCCAGTCTACGTCTATCCTCATGCTTCAGCGACCACGTTTCAGCGCCGTACATAGCTACGCTCCATATCAGAGTTTTTACGAGTCTTGTCTGAACCTCCCCACTCAACGTCCCCGTCATCAACTCCCTCCCTTTGAGAAAGCCTCTTTGCCTAATGCAATTCTTCTCCTTACGTCCCTACTACTCTGACCGTATTGGTCCAAAACACTTCTGAGATATGTAAACTGTTCGACCTGCTCTATTTTTTCCCATCCTATTTTAATTTTTAGCTTAGCCTTTTTTTTCTGGAAAATTGCATAACCTTTGTTTTATTTATATTGATTCTCATCCCATATCTACCACACTGAACCTCCAATTCACTCAGCAATGCTTGCAACCCCTTGGCTTACTGAGCAAATAATGCTTGGTCATCAGCGAACCTAACCGATTTTACGAATTCCCCTCCGACTTTCATTCCTACCTCCAATTCTTCCCATGCCTCTTTAATCATTTCCTCCACATATACGTTAAACAGCACCAGTGACAATGGGCAACACTGCCTTACACCACTCCTTAACACTGCCCATCCGGACTCTCCATTCCTCACTCGCACCTGAGCAGTCTGAGACATGTACAGGTTGCGGATCAGTCTCCTGTCCCTCCAATCCATTCCTATTTTCTGCAATACACGCATTAATTCTTCCCACTTCACTCTATCAAACGCCTTTTCGAAATCTACGAAACAGGCAAATACATCCTGATTGTATTCTATATTTCTCTCGATTGATAAAAAATTTTAAGTGGAAAAGCCAAGTTGTTTAATTTTCAAATTTTAACCATAAAAATGCTGTGTGTTAAGGATGAAGTATGACAATTACAGTGGTGACTATTCATGGAGGAGAGAAGCACCGTCTTGCCTTGAGCAAAATTTTCCGGCATCTGCGTTGATAAACGTGTGTCAAGGTGTACCACAATAGACTAGTGTGGGTTAAATGGGTGCTTCTGAATGCCCTTGAAAATGTGGGATTTGTAGTAAATGCTGTTCTTTAATCTGGAAGTATTCCGCCCTGTTTGCTATCGACGTTGATGAATGTCATGGCTGCAGAGGATTTGAGTGGATGTTTGTGTTTTGGTGGGTGCTGTTTTTATTTACTCTCTTTGATTTCATTATCTTTCATGAGCTTTTGAGTTATTTATACTTTGGAAGAGCGGAGGACTCTAACAGAAATAATACAACTTTAAAAGCTGTAGCGGATGATTTATTTGAAGCTTGAGAATGGAAACATGTAGTGATTGCCTCCATGCTAGAGCTCTGCTGTTATTGGTTGTAGTACTATAATTCCTGCACGACCTACGGCCAGATCAGTGTAATTCTTTTAAAATAAATGCATTGTGGTTTGCATTTAGGGTGCATACTTCCCTTCCACCACTGCTGATGTGTTTACCTCCCAGCAATTGTGAATCAAGTAATTTGTAATTTTTAAAAAATTGATCCTCCCTCCCTTGTCTTCTGTCAATGACATTGAAGGACTCAATTGAAGTCTGAAGAGAACAAAGGCCCTCTTCGTATAGTTTGCATGGACAAATGGATTGCATGCAAGTCGGTTCGTGGGGAATGTTGTCATCAGACATGCCAACTCTCCCGATTTAAGCGGGAGACTCCCGATTTTTCCTTCTTACGTTCTTGATGAACTGTTCAAATTGTGTACTTAGCTTAACATGTTAATAAAGTGTGACATTCATTAAAAATTGGCAAAGTGTCATAAAGGGATTAAGGTGCCATGCAAATATTGTGGTAATTAAAAGTGATTACTTCGTGATACACTTCTAAAAATCTCCCGATTTTTCATTTTTGAAAGTTGGCATGTCTGTGTCATGAATAGGAAGAAAACCTCCAGTTTGAGTGTAATTGATATTATGCACTGACCTCGAGTGATACGGAAAGTGATTCGTGGTGTGGAATAAGCTTATGAAAGCCCTTTTGATGCTGGTCAACTTCTCAGTTGTTCTGTACTTGCCATTCTTCGGTGTGTCTTGTAATGCTGTGTCTTTTTGATCTGACAGGTTTAGAAATAAAAGCAGTGAGTCTTCCACCTTCCTTCAAGGCAAATCGACCATTTATGTTTGTGTTGTGGCATGACGGAAGTGGAACAAGGCTTTTTTATGGCTGTGTTACATCACCTTGAGAACGTTTGGTGGGGCTCCTTGGTGCCACTCTGACGTGCTCTGTCGGTGTTAAAGTTGTTGTTTTGGGGCTATTATATCTGCTCTATCTCTTGCCTGCAATATGATTGTTCTGACAAAATCAACCTGAAGATGCCAAAGAAATTTGCCTCAAAGAATGTAATAAAAATGTCTCAGACACTTTAGAATCGGTGTAATGTTTTTCATTCTAGGTAATATGTGGTTAGTGGTAGCATAAAAAGAACTCATGTAGATATTCCTCCCTTTCATGTAGTGCCTTGTTAATTTCGAATGCTCATTAAACACTAAGAACTGTATATCAGTTAGTTGTTCCATCAGGAAATGAAATTTCACCCCCCTGGCTATCACCTCTGGCTCTCAAGGAATGGGCAAAAATGAATTCTCATAATTCCAAAACTCAAACTAGGCCAAAGGAGATAACTTCAGGCGTCACTTTGTGGAGACGATACATATTTGCAAAAGAAACACTTGGAAACACTTCAAACTAGGCCAACAGACAGATGACAAATGAAGTGAAAGCATTTAATGAATGCTTAGTAAAACTAAAAATACTATGGAAGCAATTGGATGAAACTTGAGACTCTTGAGTGAGGGGTGTTAAATGACTGCAGGTATGGGGTTTTGGGAATGCATTGGGCATGGTTGAAAATTATCAGACAAAAACTCAACTGTGTTGCAATATAAATATTGCACTTTTCTTCAGTTGAAAAGTTCACTCCATTGTTTATAAATTGCAGTGTCTGCATTAGTTTTAGAGATTCATGTTATTGCCTGTGATTCAGTTATATTTGAAGGCTTAATGTATTATCATGTTGTATCTTCCTCCCCTGACAGGCTTGGTCATAACTCTAGACAGTTTGCCACCTAGCTTCTATGCCAACAGACCGTTTTTGTTTGTGCTGTGGCATGTCGAAAGTGGAGTGAGACTGTTTGTTGGTTGTGTGGCATCACCAGAGTAGACTACCGTATATCACTTAATTAAACAGTTCCCACATTTCCAAATGTTGTGCCCTTTAGCTGTGTTTTCTTCATTTGAATGAAATCAACGTAGCTGAAAATAAAATGTCAACCAATAAAATGAATAAAGGCAGAGAAAAAACAATGGGCAGTTCTTCTTTAACACTCAAAAGTTGAGACCTCACTGACTTCATGCCAAGTATGGACCTGGGACCCAGAGGACCCTGACAAATAAGATCGATTCATAGTAACAATATTTATTACCTAAGTAAGAGATGAACAAATTGGCAAAATAGATAGATGAATGTCTTTATTCAGGTGAAAATGAGACCATAAGGTGCCAATAAGAATAATAATTAATTTTTAAAAAGTATAAAAATGGTTTTTTTCCAAAATTATATAATTTTACATTAAAATATAAATGAAAAAGTTTTCCAAGGTTCATTTGAATAAAACAAAAAAATATTTTAGAACATAGAATTCAGCTAGTTTGATACACTTGAGTTTGGAAATGCATTGAATGCAAATTATTTGAGTCTTTTTCATGGCATGGTCTTTGCATGCAAAACTACTGCATTTGTCACATGTTGATGTGTATTTGTTGTCTCCACCAGAGTAGAAGCTGCGCCTACCCCTCTCTCTTTCTTTTGTCTCCTCTAGTTTCTTCAGGTTCCTATCTTACCATAAAAACCTTCCTGCCTGTCAACTCAATACTCTGAATAATAGTTTTCTGGTAATTTTTCCCTCGGGTATCTTCAATACACCTGGCTCATCTATCAATGTTTTCTTTGATCAATTCCAGGAATATATTTTGTCCAAATAGGAAAGCCTAAACTTCTTACTGCTCTGACACAGAAATATTCTCGAATAAGCTTTATCTAATATATTATCACCTATTTTGTCAGTGTTGTAGAAAAAATTTATTGGAGGCTTGAAATGAATTTCCTCAACTGGAATATCATGCTCTTCTTGATGCATAGATGACGAAAAGTATGGCTCATTTCTTTGGTTTTATCATATATAAAACTAGGTCGCTTAAATAAGAACAGAAAACTTGACTTCTCTGCCCCAAGATGCAGTCCATTAAGGGGGCAAGCCTTTTCTATTCTTTTTAACGGTTCCAGCCATTGTTATTTTCTTTTTCAGAAGTTCTTCTGCTAGAGATCAGTTCTTTAAGAAATTGTCGGTGGTGACATTACAGCCACTTCCATACCAAAACTCGCTTTCACTACTCAATGACTGTTGCTTTTCCACTACATTGTCAATCTTTCCAAGGTGAACATCAAAATTACAACGATAAAAATTTTCTGCACTGCACAATACCAAAATTTTGATTCCATACTTCTTGGGTGTGATTGAAATATAGACTCTGAAAGGACACCGTTCATGGAATGGCACAAATTGCTCGTTGATGGTCTCAAGTGCTGATGAATCTTAAGCATTTTGGCAATTCTTTGCAAATATGTTGGCAACTTGTAGCCAATTTTTTTCTTGACCTCCTGTATTTTGGGTCTTTGTATTAAAAAAAATTCATAATAGCAATGAGCAATCCCAAGTCATTCCGACTGTATATATAGGTCTTGTAAAAGCATTGTTTTTCTTCCACCGTAATTGAACACCCTCACGAAATATACTAAATCATCACATGCTAACAAAATGCCAATGAACACTTCACCCAGACACTATCAGTCCATACCTTTTGATGATCCGTAGCTAGTTGGTTAGCAAACGGTGCTCTTGCTTTTAAATTAGTATTGGCAACCTTCAAATTAATCATTTCACTTTGAATAATTAGTTCAAAAGTTTTCAAATGAGTTTTAACATCTCTGCTGTAGTCATTTACTTTACTAATAGTACGAACTAAATTTTTGGGTGTAGTTCACGCAAGCTGTGGGGTGATGTGTCTTCAATGTCTCTGTTCTGCTTCTTCATTGCGGCCCACTATCCCATCCCTTTCACACACAGGCATCAAACTGAGTCAAATTCATTCTCATTACCACCCTCTTCAATTTCAACATTATGTAGTTGTTAATAACATTATTACTTATCCTTCCAAGGATCTCACTGGTTTCTTTAAGAAGATTCCAATTCTTATCGTGATGGATGAATTCGTCCAACCCCCAGGTACTCATTTTAAGGTTAGAATTCTGATAAAAGTTCTCAATTACGAGCTCAAATATTATTTGATGATTTTAGAATCACAATTTTTGTCTGCTAGCTGGCTGGCCAAATGCTTTACTGTGGTTTTGTCCCAGTTGCATTAACACCATATAGTGGTGGGTGACATGGTAAGTATGTAGTTAGTGGTGAGATGGTGCACAATCTGTTGGCATTCACTCAGGTCGGCAAGGAATGGCAAAAGCGACCACATGCCAATGGTGCTGCAGGCAAAACTGTCAAGCAAAGAAAAAGTTGTTGATTGGTCCTTTCTACTGCTTGCAGTCTCAATTATAATACATTATCAGACATGCCAACTCTCCCGATTTAAGCGGGAGACTCCCGATTTTTCCTTCTTACGTTCTTGATGAACTGTTCAAATTGTGTACTTAGCTTAACATGTTAATAAAGTGTGACATTCATTAAAAATTGGCAAAGTGTCATAAAGGGATTAAGGGGCCATGCAAATATTGTGGTAATTAAAAGTGATTACTTCGTGATACACTTCTAAAAATCTCCCGATTTTTCATTTTTGAAAGTTGGCATGTCCTCCCGATTTTTCATTTTTGAAAGTTGGCATGTCTGCATTATAAACCAGTTGTCAATACTTTGATAAATACTCCCAAGATGTCATCAGGCCCTCAATGTGCATGTAATTGGTGAAAATAGCAATTGAAGTTTCAAATGAATAACATTACTTTTGCTCTTTTCTTTATTCCTTAGTTACGATAGTTGTATTTGTATGATGAAACAGGTCATAGATTTCCATCCAAATGACCGAAAATCTTGACTATTGCCCAGAAAGTTGTATTATGCATTTAGTATCACCTGAGGTGCCAATCTACCTACATTGCACGTGGAATTCATTAGGATTAATCAGCAGAGGGTATTAGTAGGGTGTGTGCCACTGGCAGTTTTCATGGAAGAGATCTGGAAGACCCAAAGAATGTCACTCAGCCTGAGTGAAGCTTGGGGTATAATAGGAGGCATGACCCGGAATGGGTACTGGCCCTTCTGGATTGGTAACTCACCACCCTAGCTCTCTGGGCTAACAGACCCCCTGTGCAGTAGACAGCCATGCTAGAAAGAAAATCTCCCTCCCCGATCCACAGACAGTTCATGCACCATGGACTGGGTGTGGTGGTGCTGGAAAGGAAGCTGTCATAGGGTGGAGAAGGGGTTTGTGGGTGCAGGCAGCATCGAGAGGGAGGAGAGGCAATGTGTGTGTGACTGGAAGTGAACGAAGGAACATTAATAGGAATGAACAGAGAAAAAATGTTCATTCGAAGGTGAAAGCAATTGCCTTTTAATAAATTACATACCCACATCATTCCTGCTCAAATTAATTGTTAAGTTTAGGGCCAATACATTTGGTTGCAATACGTTTGGTTGCAAAAAATGTTGGTGTTTTCATAACGGCATGCTTGGTACACATAGGTTTATTAAAATGGAATGTTGAGTTAATGCACTGTTAATTTTGTGTTACAATTTTTGTATTTTCTAGGGGACAGTAAATTTAAGCTTGGATTTGATTATTGGGATTCCAATTTTTAAATATATCACAAGTAGTAGTTGTATTGAGCATCTCTGATGACTGGTTATATGTCCTTAAGGTTTTCGACTTTTGAAATCTGTGTATAACTTTCTTCAATTCATGCATGCTGAAAATTGTAATAAAGTGCGTTATTTCTCTACTTTCTAGCCTTAATCCCTCTCTAGATATTTTGAAATCAGCCTTCTAAAAATAAATATCACCTTATAAAATATTTCTGGTACCCTCTTTGCTCTTGAAAAGAGTATCTTGCTGTATAATAAGACTCCATCTATTGGTTGAATGAAGAACGATGACACTCTTGAAATTTACATTGTATTGTAAAGCTTGAATTGGCTGAAATTTCTTTTCTTTGAATTTTAAGAATAAAATAATGTCTCTGATTCCTTCATATATTTTATTAGAAAGGTAAGGTGAGTGAGGAGTGACTCTTTTATTTTGTATTGAGTATACGTATATTGTTTGGCACAGGAATGGTTATGGTGACACGTTACTCAGCCCATTTTGTCTCCAAAGAAACATTTAGAGCTGACCATCCATTCATCTTTTATATAATTGAAAAAAACCACGGGACCACTATATTTGGGGGACAGTGTGTGAAGTTCAACCCCCATTAGCCACAAAATCTAATGGACTGCATAACATGTTTTGGTGAATTTGCTCCTTTCACATGTAGACATACATTCAGATATTTTGTCTGAGCCTCTTGTGTTATTCTTTGAGTTCTACGATTATCATTTTGCCTTGGAACATTTGATAATTATCAGCAACATTGACCTCAGTCTGCCATACATCTTGTATAATTCAATTGTTCACAAATGATCATTTTTTAAAATATTTTGCAGACTTGAAAAATAACCACCATGCAAAAAGTCTTGATTTTGTGTATTGTGTTTCCCTGTTTACTTAGGCACGTTGATATCAGTCACGGGCCATGGGTGTTGCAATTTGTAGAATGTTCCCCCTTTGTTGGTGTCACTGAAAGTTGGGGGACCAGTGAAATGCAGTAATGTCCAAAAGTCTTAGCAATTGCCCAGAATGTTGTATTCATGCCAATCTTCCTATAAATACTCTGGGAGTGCTGGGGAAATCAATTTAAAAGCATTGAAAAATGTCCATGCCTGGATCTGGCTTGGAGAGTGAATAAGCTAATGCCTTCTGCAGCCTCACCCAATATGGGAGTTTGTCTCCAAAATGTGTATGAAATCAAACAATGCAAAACAAAATGTAGAAGGCCTGATTAAAATAAAGAATAATGAGATCGGCTATTTTTCTAAAAAGTTTTTAAATTTCCAAATTGCTCTTTTCTGACAGTCATAATCATAAAAATCCTTTAACTTTTTATAGTATAATGATAGTAAATATATGTTGCAGTGTTGATAATAGAAATGGCATCCTCTGAAATGTTAATCACAAATAAAATGTCTTCTTTTGTGCTTTGAATGTATGTGAATAAACGTCTCCTTGTTCCCTGCTATGTGAAATGTTTCAATTCCTAGCCAGTCTTACCTCGCTCTTTTCATTCTCTGGTGAAATGCTATCCTTGTTAATGCATCTCATTACCAGCAGAAATTTAAATGTTTTCGTCATTTTACTGAAGCCAAGTGGTAGGCTATTAAATAACTGTAGTAATTAACCAAACATTTCCTCTGTGGCAAGTTAATGTTAAAATATGTTTTTTTTGTATTGTGGTGCGTGCTGTTCTTTAGTCTCATCCAATGATTTGCAGTTGTGTTGTGTTTGAGCAATAATGGGAAGAAAGATCTGTTCATGTCATACTACTTCAAATTGCAAAGCACTTGCAAAGCATTTCATTAACACATGGTGCAACTTTAATTTGATGATAATTCTTTAAAGCCATATATGTACAATTACTCATTTAAGATTAGTCAATTTAAGAGTATGAACCATTATAATGCAAAAATGCTCTTCTACATGGAATAATTGGAGTTCATTCATTTTAAATATCATTTGTAACAGTAAAAACTCTTGTTTTGAAGAAAAATTACATATTTTTATGCTAAGAAGGTGAAATTAAAAGTTTGATTGTCTGTAGAGTTAAATCCCAATCCCCTCTATGTTTGTTATTCATCCTTTAAAGTTTATTTTTTATTTGTACATACTTAAGGTGGGAGTGCAGGGTGGTCAGACATTTTGAGAATAAGAGGAATTGCATTGACCTAATGATGTTCTTGAATAGTCGGGAAATGTTTTTGGATGTTAGAAATTGTTTCAATAATTGTGTGAATTGGAGGGAGGGCTGTCTGTCCATGAAGAAGGTGACTGTTGCCTTCCCCACCCTTTCAATGAAGATATCAACCAGAACCTCTCCCAACCCCCCCCCCCCCCCCCCCCGTCATGCTAAGCTCCATATTTCTGTTCTGATGGTACACTTGAATGCCTGCACCTGTTGGAGAGGCTTTGGAATGCAGGGAAAGGAACTGGGCAGAGTAGTTGGGAGCACACAAATGCAAAAGGCACTTCAGCTGAATGCAGATCATATTCTGTTCACCGGTGAGCATACTTACTGCTGGTTTCCATCGTGAAATGGGTGATGCTTCTTCATATGAGTTGAACAGTGTTCTATTAATAAAAAAAATTAATTTTTCAAGTTTTACTTGCCATAGAAACATGGTGCAACGTACAGGAATAAGGAGATACACTTGTTATCCAGATTTTAAATGGTTATTAGGTTTTTGTCATCGAAGAAAGTATTGTTAAAATAAATAACATTGGTTTATTGGTTTAAAGAGATTGCAGAAGCTCTTCTTTCCCACCAGACATGCCTCCCCAGGGAAGAAAGGAAGACAGAAGTTAGATGCTTTGGAGTTTTTCGAAATCACTCAAGAAAAATAAAGAAGGGAGCCATTTAATGGCGTGACTTTCATAAGCCCTTTGCCCCTTCCATAGTTAACTTGCTGCAAAGTTAACTGGAGAAGTTTCTCTTTCCTATAAGTTCCCTTTCTTCTATCAGATCCTCACAAACTTCCCCTCCCACCCCCTCCTAATTTTTTATAAGATATTTATTTGTCTAGCAGACTTATTATGTACAACATTGAGAATGTATGACCGGAAAGTATGATCTTTCAATCTAAATCAAGTGAGTGGGAAAACAAACAATTTACCATAGGGTTTTTTGGAAATGTGAGGAATGAATGCAACTATGACATTTAAACTCAGTATGTAGCATTTTTTGAAGAAAAATTGTAGATATAATGTGCTTGTTAGTAATTTTTATTCAATTTATGTAATATTAATTCCAATGTATATGATGTCTTTTTAAATATTCTCTCCTATAATCAGATAAGCATAGAGTTTACATTTTCCAAGCATTAATGTATATGTATGCTTAACATATTGCTGTGAATTAAATTTGGAATTGATGAAATTATACTGATGTATGTACTGCCTGGTTTGAATCATTTTTGGCCTGAATTCCGCTGGTGTAGAGGTGACTAGCTGTACACGAAGACACTAATGGAGAACATGCATTGAAATGGGCAAGGGACAGTATTATTGCTGCAAAGTGTAGTTGGGTTGGTAATTACAATATTTTATTGTTAATGTAATCAAATAGCACAAAAAGATTTTGTAAGAGTCATCACAGTGGCATATAGAGGAAATAAACACAACAGAATCACAGTATATGCAAAAAACATTAAGAAAAAGATAGAGAGAATAAAAAAATTTTTAATGATTTAGGAATTTTATTGTAGAATTGGGAAGCAGAATGGTGTCATGTGGTGGGTACTAAGTATGCCTCCTGCGTTCAGGGCAGATCGGCCATTTATGTTTCTTCTTTGGTTAATATGGTGAATGAATTAATTTTGATTTATGGAATGGTTGAAAATTTTAATAAAAGTCATTCTCATTAGTAATATTTTAATTCTAGTAATGAGGTACATAACTATTGTCTCCGCTTGTAATTGACATTTTAAACCCTCTTGCACTGACAGGTGTCATGTGGCGGGTACTAAGTATGCCTCCTGCGTTCAGGGCAGATCGGCCATTTCTGTTTGTTCTTTGGAAGAATGATGCAGCAGTAAAGCTCTTTGCTGGTCAGGTTGTAAACCCAGTCATCTCATAAAGGGTTGTTGGTCTCTTAGTAAACATAGCCATGGCCTTCAGATCTAATGCATGAAGGATAATCACTTCAGGAAAAAGGATGTATTCTCCAGTGTTGGTCTTTTTTGATGTATTGTTAATGCTGTTCTTGTATAGCTCAACATTGTGAATAAATCCCCAACTTTGTTATACCACTTTCATTCAATTTAATTGTAACTTAACTTGTAAGCGTTGTGTTATTTCATTGTACCATAATGATTCAGGGATGTGATTTTTTCATCAAACTCCAAAGATTGTGACTAGGTGGTAGGGCATGAAAACCAAAACATGCTGTCCCATGTTATGATGAAAAAAGTTACCCCAATTTGTATATTTTGATTTAATGGCTTGTCCCCTAGCCACCACCATCTTGACATTGTGTTCATTGTTTGCTGTGTTCATTGCATTTGCACAATTGCAATGCATTTACAATGCAATGAACACAATGCATTGCATTTACACAAATTCATTGTGGAAATGTATTTGCTGTGGTTGGTTCTGTCAACACAATTATTTGCATTCCCTTGCAAATCACAAATTCTATTTATTGGGGTGGAAAATTTTAAATACGAGGGTAATTAGAAACGTTCTCATAATGGAACAGAAGTAAATGACATGCCTCAGTGAAATTTTTTTTGTTTTTCAATGTGGTTTCCCTGTTCACTTATGCCCTTTGCTCAGGGATGTTCAAATGTAAATGCAACAATTTCAGAGTGTAAAAATTATTCGTCTTGACCAGGATTCGAACCCGGATCCCTCAATGTTTGGCCGAGTGCTTTAGCCAGTTAAGCTACCAAGACGTCCTCTTACACTCTGAAATTTTTGGGCTTCATTGAAATGCATGTTAATGGATGACTCCGTTAAAAGTTACTGTTGCGGCATCTCCCGCCGTTTCTTGAAATGTTCAAATGTCTCCATGCCATCTCGTAAATTAGATTCCTTCAGGATTGCAAAATGCCTATTTATTCCGGCTATTAGATTTTTGTTTGGGGAGGATCTCTGTCCAATGAGGAAACTGTTTAGCTTGGGGAAGAGATGGAAATCTGATGGAGCTGAATAAGGTGGGTGTGGCAACAATTCATAACTTAGTTCATTTTTGTCATGCCAATGACACTTGTGTGTGGACCTGCATTGATAAAAGATGACTTTTTTCTTGCCAAACCAGGCCTTTTTTAATGTATCTTTTCTTGTAGTTAGTCCAAGATGTTGTCATAGTATTTTCTGTAATTATTTGATGTGTGGGAAGAAAATGAGAGCAGATTTCTATTCTTCTATCTATCAGCAGAATCCCTGATGCATCCCAGAAAGCTGCGGCCATTTCCTTTCCGGCCTATTGTATTACCTTTGCTTTCTTTGGTGGTGGTAAATCAATATGTTTCCATTGCTGTGGCTGCTGTTTTGTCTCTGGGGTATAGTCGTGGACCCAAGTTTCATCTCTGGTCACAAACAGGTGCAAAAAATCTTGTTGGTTGCTCAGAAAACAGGTCAAACATTGTTCAGAAGCTTCCATTCTGGTGCATCTGTGGTCCTGCATTAAGAGTCACGGCACCCATCTAGCAGATAATTTTCTCATATTCAATTCCACTTGTAAAATGTGGCATACACATTCAGATGACATTCCTACAGCTTAAGCGATTTCTTGCACTTTCAGTTGGTGATCCTCCATGACCATTTTATGCACTTTGGCAATAATTTCTGGGTTAGTGGCACATTTTGGATGGCCAAACTTAAACTTGTTTGTCCACTTGACAACAGTTGAACATGAAGTAGCAGAGCCCCCTAGAGTATTCTGAAAGTCAACATGAATTTCCTTTGCCTTCATACCTATCTTTACCAAGTATTTAATCACTACTCAAATCTCACATCTTCCCAAATTAACAGGAGTTTGGAAATAACTTTGCAGCTTCCACATAAAATAACTTATTTATTTTCTACTAGTTTCGCTACACTGTAGCATCTTCAGGAACGTACAAAGAAAATATTCTTTTTTCACACATATATATACTAGTCCAAGTTGGTGTGGGTTGGGTGGGTGGGGGGGGGGGGGGGAAACTGCGGGACGCGCTGCCTGGGTGGGGGCGGTCAGAGTGGGTGAGAGTGGTTGACTGTGAGTAGCGGGGGCTAGGGAAGGATTATGGAGGGACGTTATTCGCAGGGGGGGGTAGATGGCCGTAGGCGTCATTAGGGATGAGTTGTGGAATGTCCAGGAGAGGGGAATGGAAGGGAAAGAGGTGGTCGTTTGTTAATGTTTTCTTCTCCCTTAAGGCGGTTAAGTTCTCCAATTGTTCCTTGATGTCCAACCTCTTTCCTTTCTCCTCTTTGTGTAGTAGCTTTGGTATGAAGTCTGCGTTGTGGCCTGCGCTGATGAGGTGAGCTACAAATTGGGAATTCCCTTTTTTGGTACTGAAGTCCCGCTGATGTTCCGCTGCCCGGACGCGGAGGCTCCTTCCCGTTTGTCCTATGTAGGATGCCGCGCAGTCCGCGCACTCCAAGCTGTAGACTCCACTTTGGTCCAACTTGTTAGTGGAGTCCTTCACTTTGGGGAGCAGGTTCTTCATATTGTTTTCACTGTAATATGCCGGTCTTATGTTAAGGTCCTTAAGGAGTTTGCCTATTTTTCCGGAGGTAGGACCTAAATATCTAATACATCGCCATTTTTCTTTTTCGGTGGGTGGAGGGGGAGTGTAAAACTGTTTTATGGCTAACTTTTTTCGTTTTTTGTCTAATAATGTGTCAACTAATGTCTCAGTGTAGCCGTTATTGATAGCTATTTGTTTGATGAGGGATATTTCTTTAGTGAGTTCTTCGTTAGACAGTGGTATGCTGAGTGCTCTGTGTAGCATGTTATGAAATGCTGCCAATTTTTGGTTTATTGCGTGTTTAGATGAGGCGTGTATGACTTGTTCTGTGCAGGTTGGCTTACAGAAGATGGTAAAGGCATGTTTTCCGTTTTCAATGGACACGGTAAGGTCGAGGAAACTAATTTTCTGATTTTCTTGCACTTCCAGTGTGAATATAATGTTGTCGTTTAGGGAATTGAGGAGGTGTAAGAAGTTATTAAGTTGTCTTGTGGTTCCCGTACATAGGCACAGTATATCGTCTACGTATCGAAACCAGTATTCCACTTTGTTCAACAGGGGGTGTTTACAGTTAAACAGTTTCTTCTCTAGGTGATCTATAAATATTTCTGCAAGGAGTGGGGACAGAGGGGAACCCATAGCCAGACCATCCGGTTGTTCGTAGAAATTACCATTGAATAAAAAATAGTTCTGCTTGACACAAACTTTCATGAGTGAGATTATTTCCTCTATGATGATTGGGGGGGCTTTGGCTTATTCCAGTATCTCCTTTGCTCGTTGCACTGCCTCCACTTTGGGCACATTTGTGAAGAGACTCACTATATCGAAGGGCACTAAGAGGCCTTTTTTGGGTGGTTGTACTTTGGATAAGGTGTTGGCTAATTCTATGCAGTTTTTAACACTATGGGTGGCTTGAAATTTCGAGTATTCCAAGAATTTGCACTTGATAGTCCTAGCCAGTTTGTGTACTGGAGATGAGATGCATGATATCACAGGGCGGACCGGGACGGATGTTTTGTGGATTTTCGGTAAGCCATAAAACCTGGGGGCTATTGGATTCATCACTAAATTTTGGTATTTCTCCGAGGTTGATAGGAGGTCCTTGATGTTCGAGAGGGCCTTCCTACATTCTTTTTTGAAATTTCACTGTGGGGTCCTCTTTAATTTCTATGATGTGATTTTCTTTAAAAAAGTCCAAGCACTTATCGTTGTAGGTTGCACTATCCATAATTGTTGTGGAATTTCCTTTGTCAGCTTTAATGACCACGAGATTGTTTTCTCTGAGGGTTTTCTTTAAGGAATTTACTGCGGATGTTTCAAATTTCAGTTGGTGGGAGGGTTTGATGCTTTTAGTTGCGTATTCAGTAGTTAAAATTTTTCTCAGGTTATGAGCGAAAACGTTTTTGATCATGTGGTGTTCACTTCTAATGGCGACTTCACAATCTACAATTAGGTTTTTAAGATCACTGTCTCTATTGGGAATGTTAGGGCAATATTTGAGGCCTTTTTCTAACAGTTTTTCTTCTTGAGGTTTGAAAACATGGTTCGAGAGGTTGTTCACTTTTTCATGGAAGATCATGGGGTGGGTGTTCGGACTTACGTTTTTGTTTGTTTCAGGACGATGTTGTCTTTGTTGAAGGCTGGTAGAAAATAAATAAGTTATTTTATGTGGAAGCTGCAAAGTTATTTCCAAACTCCTGTTCGCAATGGATTTCCACAAAGTCTCGGCCTCAACCATCAGTCACATCTTCCCAAATTGCTACATGGGAGCAACAATGCAGAGGCGTTCACACCATAGATCTCTTCCTAGAACACTGATCCATTACATGTTTTTTACTCATGAAAGATTACCTATCACTACACAGGAAACTCATTGTGCTAGTGCTAACATCTGGTGTTGAATCTGAGAACCTATCTAACTACCCTCATACTTTTCCATGTCAGGAATAATTTGACGATTATCAACTAATTAACATTCATTTCTCCTATCTTTATCAAAGGATACTTAAGTCAAAATAATCATTCAATATAAATAAGGGAAAGATTTTAATGGTGTGCTATTTTGGAATGGAAAAACAGGGAAGGAATATCACTGTTTTATGTAAAGACTGCAGCCAACATTATTTGGGTAAGCTTACATACATCGTGTTTCTGTTGTTAATTTTTGAAACAGGTTAAATTTATGGAAATGTCTGTAATATCATTGTTTATATTCTTACCAAGAAAAATAATTCTTTGATTTTATATTTTTTAAGCAATAATGTGTATGGGTGCTGTATACATTACCTTCAATAAAACTTTTAATTGATGAAATTGGACAAATTGAGTGATTCACGGTTTGTATACGTGCTAGAATGTTGTGAAATTTCATTTTCCTAAAATAGTTTAAGAAAAAATTGTTTGCTTTTGAAATGTGGGTGTGGAGAAGGGGAAGTGGGCAGAAAGGAAAACAAATGACTAAGTTCTGGGTATGATGGGTGAAGAGAGGTAATTGTTGGAAGAAATCATGAGGAGGCAGGAAAAAATGGATGAAGGTTGTATTGATAGGCATTGGGATGTTGAAGACTGTGATAGAGGGGAGAATGATTGGAAAATGAGAAAGGGGCAAGAATAGAATAAGAATGTTGAAGGGGTGAGAGGAAGGAAGTAGACAGAGATGAAGTAGAGTAGGATGTTGGGTTGTGTTTTTTTAGGAGATAACATATTGCATGTATTTTATATAGAAAATGGATAGGAACACATAAAAGACAAACACAAGAGGTGGGGAGGGTGGAATCAAGCAAATCACAAGGGCACAAATATTTCCTTGACTGGGACTTGAATCATGGGTCTTTAGACTTGCTGGGCCGAGAGCACCAGAGAGTAGGGTGGCTGTGGATCACCAGTTGGCTGTTTTTGGACAAAAAAAAATGGGTAACCGTTATTAGTAACAATCAATGATGTGTGTGCCAGTGTGTTGTCGTGATGAAAGCACCAAGACTTGTTCTTCTGCATTAGTGGTCTCTTCCAAAACATGGAGTGTATTAACCTTCTCATAACCTCATGCAATGCACAGTATGTCAAGGGAACTTATGTTTGCCTCTCTGTGATCCTCGGCTCTGATGTCTAGGATTGTGGTAGCATGCCAAGATGGTACCGTAAACACACTTGTGCACCATCTCCTTATTTTTGTGGAAAAAGGTGCCGGGTGCCAAGCACCCGGCTGGAGTCCTCAGGTTGTCCTGTATCTGACTGCCTTTATTACGCAAGAACCATATGAAAAACACTAACATAGGGACATCCTGAGAGTGTTGTTTTAACACCTTCAACACTATTAAGCCATAGACAGGACACCTGGACTGCACCTAGTCCACCGTGGAGAATGATAAATGTAGGATCTGGTGGAATTACTTTCGACCAATAAAGAGAGTATTCCTTTGTTGCCCTTTTCTCCTAATGAGTTTTTTTCTTTCAGGAATGGTCATGATGGCACGAATGGCTTTGCTTCAGAAAGACGTGTTCTCTGCTGACCGGCCCTTCATTTTTGTTTTGAGGGATTTCTCATCCGGGAGCCGTCTGTTTGCTGGAGCACTTGTTAAGCCTTTGGCTGATTAAAGAGTCTACAAATCAGAGAGATTAAGCCATATTCGCGTGATTACTGACAATAATGTGGCTAACATTTAAAATTAACATCAAATTAGCACTTTGTGTTCTTGTTGTTTGCTTTAATTAGGGATGTGTGAAGCAGGGTTTTGCTAGTGAATTGAATAATTAATCAATTATTATATGCTTCTTAATACTGAAATAATATATGAATTAAATAAGAGAAGTCTGGCCATTAAGAAGCATTCTAAGCTGCATATGCATTGCTCAAAAAAGACGATGTAGGCTTCAGACTTGATTAAATCATGCATCTTCTGACTTTGATCACAAAATGACAATATACGACAATAGGAAAACCACTTTACCAAATTTTTCCATCAGACTAATTACTTAAATTGACTTCATTTCTCTTCCAAGATCATATTTGTTATTTGATCAAATTAAGCTTGGTGAACACAGCCTTTACGATGGTATAATGATACACCTGCTTGCCTAACAAAACACAGCCCAACGTTCAACTCTTCAACAAGCCCCTCTTCATCTCCGTGTACTTCCTCCTCCATTCCATTCAAACCAACGTTCTGTTCCCGCCCCTTCCTCATTTACCTGACATTCTCCCCTCTATTACAGTTCTCCCATTAACATCCCACTGTCGATCAATATGCCCTTCATCCATTTTTCCTGCCTCCTTATGATTTCTCCCAACAATCCTCCCCTTTCACCATACCCACCACATCTTCATTTGTTTTCCTTCTTTCTGACCACTTCACCCTTGCAAGCCTCCCTTAACCCCCCCAGTCACATGCCTCGCATTTCTTCCTCATCCTGGCCAATTTGGGTCTGCTGCATCAATTTGCAAGTCCCTGGAATGGACTGACTTTGGGCCTTCCAATGGACACGGATGGGTCTCTGAGCACTTATTTCTCAGAAGATGCATGGCTCGGAATTCTCCATATTACATATACGTATATTTGGTTTTTTGAGAACCTGTAATTTGTCTTGTAGCCATGAGAAATGGACACCTGACGTTTGGCATCCTCCTCCAAAGCCATCCCTACAATCTTTCACTGACCCTCTCCATGTCTCTCCAGAGTGAGTACTCTCTGCATATCTACATCCACATTTAAAAACAATGTAAACTAAGCGCTTTTATGTCCTCTTTCAAAGTTCCAATTTCACCTTACTCCCGATCATGCTACTCTTCTTTTGCCTTGCCTATTCTTGCTTCTGTCTCATTTTTGCCTTGCCAATGCTCTTTAATCCCTGTACATAAGTACTTGAATCTCCTTTTGTTTGTGGAAATTGTTGCCTAGCTTCTAATTTTAAGGTTAAACTTGCAATTAATTCTACAGATTGAGATACACATTGCCAACTGGCACTTGGTTAGGCAAATAACAGGTTGCACACTGCAGTGAATGCTTCTGTAAGATTTATTTTTGACATTCAACCATGCGACATAATTTCCCATTATTTTAATGTGGACTCAACGCATATTTCAGGAGTTGCTATATCTATTACTATACAGTATTAATGCATGCTGCAACCAGTCATTGAAATGCGCACAATATGCAAGAAATACAAATCCCAAGTACACTCAGTGTAATGAGACAAAAGGAATCACTTTCTGTCAACAGGATCATTGTTATGTAGATGAGTATTTGAAAAGTTAACATTGTCAATGTTAATGCAATTATTTTTGACTTCGTGCAATACTCCTTACTTATGCATTTGTGATGCTTGATTGAAAATGATTAAAATATATACTAGACTGTATTTATTGTAAATGAATAAAATTTTAACATTGAGGAAACAAGAGCTATCCTTATTCAATTCAAGTAGCATAACTATTGGGCTACCACTCCTAAGTCCTCATAATATCGTGCCTCTTTGAAATGGAGATTTTGCCTCTGGTGAATCAAGTTGTGTGTTCATGTAGTCCTTAATTTAACTTGAGATGAGCATTACTTATGGAAAATTCTTACGGCAAGTCTCAATTCCATGTGTGGCTGCCTTCAGTTTGTGAAAAAAACGTTGAAACCAGTACCTTAGTATGTCATTTTTTGTCATTTGCATTGTGCCCAACTAACTCATTTGTTGAAGAAATTCATGCTGATATTGAAGATTTATGTCTTCCAGGATTTACTCTTCATTGCTCTTATAATGGACAAGCTTCAAGAGCACTAAAAAGCCATTTACAGGAACATCAGAGAGCAATGAAGAATAGACAACTGTGCCTCTCTGCCATTTCAGAGCACACCTGGACCAGACCAACCCACAACATTAACTTTGAGGACGCAGAACTCAATGTAAAAGAAATCCGTTACTTCCCAGGACTCATCGGGAAGGCAGAGAAATCCACAAAAATGCAACAATTTCAATGGAGAAGACTTATATGCTTTCCAGCACCTGTGAACGCGTCTTTTACCAGATAACTCCAATAGCCAATCAGAGAGCACCCCAGCAAACCGTTAACAAAAAATTTATTAATCAGAGATCACCCAAGAAGATGGTTATTTAATTGGCCAATCAGGGAGCACTTGAGCGAGATAGAAAAGATGGACATAAAACTATCATCTGACCTGAAGATGCCGACTGCAACACTGGTGAAATTGTCCCAGAAAGATGGACCAATGCTGAGTAAATCCCGGAAGACTTAGTTCTTCAATGTCTGCACACTGCAGAAGCCTTCACAATGCATTCATGCAGAGTTGCTATGGCATTGCAAAGAATTGGAGAGACTAGTTTTTATTTTGTGTGAGTTTACTGTTATTTTATTTTCAAATGATCTTTCTCATTTGGTTCATTCTAAAAATTGGGGCAGCCTATACTGTACTGACTGTCTCACCAGTCATCACTTCAATGTATGTCCAGGAAGCTGTCATACTTTATGGTAATATATCCAAATTTATTAGCCAATTATTGATTTTTTAAACTGATCCAGCATATCTAGACTTGTTCAGTGGCAAATAAGCTTGTGTGTGGGTCTTTCATGAAGTGAAAACTTGTAGAGCAACTGCCCATCCTATTGTAATGTGACGTTTTTGTCATGTTTTATCTCAAAATATTCCATGCTTTAAGGTGTAATTTTATTTAGTGGAACAAACTATTTGTGATTAACAAATTGAGTAGTTCCTGGTATGATATGGTGGAATTTGAGCATAATAAAGAATGGATAGCAGCAATTTTCCGCTAGATGCTACTCAATTTGTTTATGATGCTAGCATGGCAACACAGGCTAAGAAAAAAATATCTAGTGAAAAATTGTTGCTATCCGTTCTTTATTTGTGATTAGAGGTTAAGCAAGGCACAAAAAATGAAGCACGTTTCGATGCTAAAAATATAGCATGACTGTTTCATTATGAGAGCAGTGGCACAGACCTCACCAGAAGTTACTGCATGCAGCGGACATCTGTCACAAATCAGTTTTTGTATCTTGTGTGCTCTGATTGTAGTCAGATTATGAACTCGAAAAATCATCAGCCTTGGACCCCCTTCCCAGTTACAAATCTTCTCAGTGAAACTCAGCTGATGTGTATCATCTCAGAAGCTGTTGCTGCTCAGAGTTGATGTACTTGGCATTGGCTGTTGACTAAGTTACACATGACCAATTCTCCAAATTCCAGATTATCACTATGGGACTCGAGAAAAACACTCATACATTTGTGATTGGAATGAAGACAATCTCAATCAGCCTTGAAAAAGATGGCAATACTCCTTGAGCATATGGTTTAGTACTAATCAGTATTGTGTGCCTTGTTTTTTGAGGTGTCCCCTAATTCTCTTGCCTGGTTTCTATAACTGTTCACTTAGCTATCCTAAAAATCTGCTCAAAAATGAATTAAACATCAGGGACTTTCTCACTATTATTTATAAAAATGTCAACCACCAAAATTAGGAGCAACACTTTATCAACAACTTGGTCACAAAAGTCATTCTCTGAATATTTTAGTCCATTTTCTTCTGTGAAATTATAAAACCTTTTGTGCCACTTCCTGAGTGCCTCTCTCATAAGCCATGCAGAGGCTTAGTTTTACTCCCACTAGTTTGTTCCCAATACCCCGTCCAAAAAATATGCTAACTGAGGTCACAAAAACTTTATTTTGCAAAGTTTAGTTTTGTTGGGGAGGTGACCGACAGCTAAGGTCATTTGCGCCATTAGGGATGGGTGGGAAAGGAAGGTTGGAGAGAAACCCGGCGTCCGCATTAGCCTAATCTTGTTGCAAGGCACCAAGGGATCCACAGTTTAACGTCCCATCCGATGGACGTTGTACTCACTCAAAGTGCTCTCCACAAAGCACCTCAGGTAGGGATACCACTGAAAAATATTTGTTATCTCCAGGATTTAAACCCGGGCTTTCGCGGTGGAAAGCCTGTACGTTAGCCTCCACACCATCCCGATCCCCAGCAAAATTTAGTCTACATATTTTATCCCCTCCCATCAACTACAACCTTGATGTGATGGAAGAGCTTGTGCATTTCAATGACCAATAGAGCTGTGCTGGCGGGAGTAATTATAATTGCTCCTGGTAGGGTCTCCCATGCCAGATAGGTCAAAGGTTAAGAGCCAGATGAAAGATAGTCCACGCAGTGTCTGTTCCTCAGTGAGGCAGCTGCAAGGGTATTTGGCCCCAGTGGGGTGGCAATTGGGTGATGGTATCATGTTAAAAACACTTGAGGAAGGCAGTGGGAAACCACCTCATTATCATTCCCAAGAACAAAATTATGGACACTATAGAGAATATGAGTCGTGGCAACTACAGGATTCAGTCCAATCAATCGTGTGTCATGCCCGGCAGTGGGAGAGACACAGCTTCTGCAGTTTTCATCTCTCAAAACCCTTGCAAAGGAAAAATGACAGCAGCAGGACAGAAGACACGGTAAAAAAGACCAAATTAGCTAAAATAGGAACTTGGAATGTTGAGGACAGGAAAATTTGAGAATATTAAACGAGAGATAGAAAGAGGATCTTATAGATTTTAGGTCTATGGTTCAGGTACCAGATCTTCCTGGGAAACCATAACCGGCACAGGGAAAGGAACTGGCCCCCTTACCCTGATGTGTGAATTTCACACGCCCATCGGGCTTAATACTGGGTGAACTCTGCCATCACCTACTAAACCGACCTTCTGGTTGATTACTGTGTTTATGGGAGGTGAGATGGAAGGATAGCGGGGATTGCTGGAGTGATAGTTACAGAATAATATACAGCAGTGATGACATAAGCAAAACGAGGGGTTGCCGTGATATTGAATAAAGAGGTAAGAAGAAGCATATTCGGAGGGATTGGCATATAATTGATCAGTACTAAATGTTGTATTGGGATCCACCAAGTGACTTCAAATCACAATTAAAACTAGACCATCCATTTTCAATCCTTTAGGGAGGACATGTAGTTAAATCGAAGGTAGAAGCTTTTATTTTGTGGAAGGACGTCATATTTAGAAAGAAATAAGCACTTTGTGACTTCCACACTTTTAAAAGTGTGGAAGTCACAAAGTGCTTATTTCTTTCTATATATGACATGTAGTATTTCTGGGACAAAATTGCTACCTATTATGATTACAATCTAAGAGGTGTTTTGCAAAGCAAAGAAGGAATTGGGGTTTTGCTTTTTGTGACACTTGGAATGTTCTTGGGATTGTGTTTTGAAATTCTTCCCAGTTTGACCAACATGATAAGTGTTAAAATTATCACATTTAATTTTGTAGTTACCTGATTTATTATATATGTCCCATTTGTCTTTGCTATTGGCAAAGAGTTTGGAGAGAGTAAGGGTTTTGTAAAAGGCCGCTTTGAGTGTAGTTGAATGGAAATAGGAGATATCTCCTAGGAAAGGGATCGAACACCACGTCTTTAGAAGTGAAGGGCAGAGAGGGGGAAATTCAACATGGCCATTGTTTTCTGCTTGTTTTGGATAATTTTTCCAACAAGGTTTCGGGTGTATCAATTGCTGGTGGCTTTATTTGGAATATTTCTGAGTTCCTTGTCGAAATTCGCAAGGGAAGGGGGTTGTGCAGGAGTCGGTGTATCAAGTGGAGGGCTGCATATTTGTGCAAAAATGATGGGTGGAATCATTGGAAATCATATGATCCATATATGTGTAATGTATATAAGTAATGTTTTGAAGAAGAAGGTAAAGTTCTGTAGGGTATTATCTGAAGTGAGTAAAGACACCCAACGTATTTTGACAAGGAGATATTGAAATTCACCACTTAGCTTGGATAAGTTGGACATGGAATAGCAGTTATTCTGCAGTTCTCAACTGAATCCAACACACTTTTGGCAGTGCTAATGCTCGATCTAACTTCAGCATTCGACTGTGTTATTTACCCAAACCTCAGGCTTGAACTTCAATATTATGGCTTCCAAGATAGAGTTTTCAAGTTCGTGGCATCATATTCAATGGATAAAAAGCAATTTTAATTAATAATCAGTCATAAAATCTACCGATAGATACCGAGATATACACAGATGACACAACTGTTAAGTCAGGCCTGTAACAAGTTCAGTAACGTCAAGCCTCATGCAGGGCAGTCACTTATAGAAGCCAAATATGTGCTGGCTTACAGTACGAATGTTGCTTCTATTGCTGCATCTCTTTACATTTTATTCAGCTGGTTTCTCAATCTTGGTTGTTTCCAGAGAAATTTAAAACTAGTAATACAATTCCATCATATAAAAGTGGTGACAAAAGTAACAACAAATGACAGATCCGTTACCAAATAGCCTGTTTTACCAAGGTTTTTGAAAGCCTAGTAATAGATAAGTTAACTATGATTAATGCCCATGTTGATAAGCAACATGGTTTAAGGTCAGGAATGCCCACTTTATGTATCCTTTGCTCTTCCAACATTTTGCAGTCTCAGCTCTTGACATGAATTAACAGGTAGACAGTTACAAGAAACTGTAATAGTAACTTTAACGGAGTCACCCGCTATGTGTGCATTATAATGCAACCATTTCAGAGAGTAAAAATCATTCTGTTCCTTTAAAGCCCCAAAATTTCAGAGTGTAAGAGGACGTCTCGGTAGCTTAAGTGGTTAAAGCACTCGGCCGGATATCGAGGGATCCGGGTTCGAATCCCGGTCAAGGCAAATGATTTTTACTCTCTGAAATGGTTGCATTATAGGTAGACAGTTAATTAGGATTTTACCAAAGCTTTTGACTCATTCTGTTTTGATACTAACCAGATGCTTGGGGAATTTTTGGATTAGTATTAAACTGGCTGAAAAGCTATGCTACCCTACCAACAAGTTATGATAAAGGTTAAAAATGCCACCGCATATCCTTTCGAGGCCACCTCTGATGTTCCACAGGGATCTTGGTCCATTATTGGTTTTATTATTGATAAATGATATTGGTGAATGTATTCACCACATGAATTTCTTGTTATATGCTGATGATTAAAAAAATTCATATGATAAGACTCTACAGGTGACAGTATTGTTTTTGAATGTTAAGTAATGAAAAATACATGGCTATGCTATTCTTTCAATTAAAATGTAAGTTAAGTGATATTGTCAGACTATTCAATAAGCATATATTTTTGCTCATTCCCATTTAGTATGCACATATGGGTTGTAGAAATTACACAAATCCCCCCTATATACTTGCTTAGAAAAGATGTTTTCTTTTGAGTTTTAAATATCTTACCCAATGACAGGAGTACTCTTTCTCTCTTTCTTAGGTGTGACGTTCATGGCCAAATGCGCAAGAAAAGTGGATGCACTTGTAGTGAACCATCCTTTTATTACCATCCTTCGAGAGAACTTATTAGGATCCATTATCTTTACTGCACAGGTGAATCATCCATTAACAGTTTAGAAGCAGAATGCATCTGAGTTTCCTTGTGATGGAGGTGTGGGATAGTAGTAATATATACTTATAATAGTATCATTTTCTGTAGTGTTTTGGGTGAATCTGTATACATTGATTGAAGATAGTGTTATGTATACAAATACATATAATTTTATGCTTTTAGTTTATTTGATGTCTTATTTTGACAAGATTGAGACTATATAGTTCCGTCTTCCACGATTGGAGAATAATGGTCCTCATTAAAATATCTGCTCTTTATAGTCTTTCTAATGTTTTCTTATGGGATAAAATATTTCCTTGGACCCTTCACTGATACCGATTGTTTGGTATAATTATTGTATCTCTTAATGGGTACTGAGCTTCCAGCAGTACATATTTGGCAAACATGTTCAGTCTGTTAATACATTTTTTTATTAAAGTTTTACCAGCAAGTAAATTGAAACATCATTTAAGGTGTACCATTGAAATTTATATGTATTCACTGAGCATAATATTTTAAAAGTTCCATGTTGTAATTTTCAACATAGAATTAATGAATCCATTCTTGCATACCATTGTGATTCTCCTTAACATTTTAATTATTATTTATCTTGTTCTTCTGGATGAAGTGTCTCAATGTTGCATTCATGTCTATATATCCATAACTACACCATTAGGGATAAAGCAAATCTAAATACAGCTTATTGTACACTCTCCTCAACTTTTTTATCTTAACTCAACAACTCATTTAACACTACAAACAACTCATTTAACAACAACTAACTTAACTCAACAACTCATTTAATAATGTGGCATTTCGACTGTATAACTGCCTGCCTACTATGTTGGAATCGGATAGTATAACAAATTTCAAGAATAGGGTATATACTTGGTTACTTGCCCACCCACTTTAATTAATGGATGAATTCTTTTGTGACAATCTTTATCATATTTAAGAATGTATGTTTATATATTAAGTGTTGTTTATATAGATGGCATTTAATATTGTAGTACCATTTATCAAAATGAATAAAGTATTATTATTGCAATTCAACCTTTGGCAAATGTCTGCTGTTGTCTTACTGTTAGATGGTTCATTCAATTATGATTTGTAAAACGTTCCTTGTGGCTGAGCTTTAAGCCATCAAAGCATCCATTTTGTTTCGGATGTTGGGTCAATCTCTGAATAATTTTGGAGGTTAGATCTGAAATAAGAACTTGTCCCAACACCAAATTAGAAGTGGTGGACAATTAGTAGTGGTAGTCAGGGTATGTCAAAGACAATCCTTGGATGAGATGGCCTGAAAAATCTGCAGCAGACTGTGAAGGTGTCATGGGTTGGTGATTGGCTGCCGCCAAACAATAGGCCACCAATTACCAGCAGCAAATGCAACCACCAGCCCTCCTCAATAAGAGCAAAGGTGAAGCAGACCACAGTGGTGAGTACAGGGTAACTCCTCTCACTTGCTCACTCAGACTTGTTTGCAAGAGAGTCAGTGACTTTCAGGATTTCAGAAGGATCTAAGGGAAAAAGGGAGTGGGTGATTTGTTTGAATTTGTGTCCTTAAATGATTGTTTAAAATTGAAAGATCTTTAAGAGCCTTATTCAGCATTAACATGATGGAACTGTTTGTTGAAGCATTTGGTAGTAGCAACTGAATCAGTTGATCTAGTCATGTAAAAATGCATGCATAAAATGTTAGATGATTCAGAACTGGTGTTTTTATGCTGCTTAATGACATTCTAAGGAAAGTAAATACAATTGTGGTAAGATGCAGTATAAGGGGACAATCATGAAGTGTGGTTTGGAGTCACTCTGCCAGGTGAAGTTTTATACTACCCAAAAACTACCGCCAGCCTACCTCCTGATGTCATCTGCTTACCCAGAGATTTTGCACAGTGCTAGTGGTCATTGGAGAGCACATTATGGTTGCAGTGTGTTGGGGATGAAGATAATGGATGAGCTATAATTGAAGGTATGATAACCACTCTTTAAGATCAAATTTGTCATTTACTATTAAGTCAAAACTGGAGGCATAATGTAAGAATAGATTCAGATTGATGAATGTTTACCTACACAATTATGAGGGCATATAGGTTCTGGTCGTTTATACTTGGAGCCATTGAATGATAATGTTTATTGTGGGAAAATGCCCAATTTGCCATACAATATTCACATACCCTCAGCAAAAGCAATACATTTGTGAGAAGCTCGCAATAATCCTAATGCATTTAAACAAATTGTGCCATATCATACAAATGAGAGATAGACCACTTGGAAAATAAATTAAAATATTCAACAGATTGTTAAAAGAGCTACTAAAGTTTTATTAGAAGATCTATGGTAAACATACAATTCAGGGAATTGCACAGAATAAGTTAATTCATGATGGATTGGTGAACATTTTTAATCAATTTTTATGAATTTCACCTTAAATTTGGGCAAAGTATCACAGTGCAAGTCAACATTTGAACTAAGAAGATTAAATGAGTGTAAAATCCTTGCAATAGGTGTATAGTATGAAAAGTTCCTATTGCAGAATTCAATGTGGAATTAGTTTTCCATTCCAGTATAAGGAATTGTTATATCCAATATTATTAATTACAGTACGGTTGAACAATTTTATATGGTTATTGCATTGATTAATAGAACTATCTCAGGTAGCTGGTGGCAAATACAGAGAGGATGAACATTCAATGCATCCATAGCTTCCAAATGTGTTTTTGTGGAGAAGCCAGCATGATAGTTGAAAATTCACAAGAATTTATGTTGCACTCTTTCCATATGAACATGTACTTTATAATACGAATTTCATATGAATGAATTATTCCCTACAATAGGACGAACTGAAGTTATAAACAAAGACCATTCCTGGCCACAAAGCCATCAGCCAACCCTTTTCAAGATGTCGTCCGGTGTTGTTGATCTGTCGTGTGACTCCTGTAAAAATCTTATCGATTATACTGATAAATCGATCTGTTGTGATTGTTGCCCGCGAGTTTTTCATACTAAATGTACGGGACTCAAGGATCTTCCGCAAAAAGCACTATTAGAATGCCGTGACATATATTGGAAGTGTTTCTACTCCCTAGTGTCTGTCTATAAAATTTCCAAAATGGCGTCGGATATTAAATTTTTAAAGGAAGAATTAACTAAGCTAAAATCTGAAAGCGAACTTACTGCTGAAGAGCCTAAATGTGCGATTACTTTTGCAGACCCTTTAAAATCTGTTAATGTTCCGAAGCTTAATACTCAAGTTCAACCGCCAATTCTCACAGTGAAAAAGCCTACCGTCGGTGCTCCGGAACGTCCGCAAACTCGTGCCTTCAAACGGAATGCACTTACAGTGCCTGTTACGTCCCGTGTTCAACCTCAATCTACTTCTGAGTCTTCTGCATGTACCACTGAAATCCTCGTCACTCAACCGAGTGAATACACTGCTGAAAATGCTTCTGTTAGCCAACCTTCTAATACTTCTAATGACGGCTTCAATGTTGTGCAACATAAGCGGCGACGCCGTACACCCATCATGGGTTCTTCTAATAAAAAGTGCTCTATTTCTGGCGTTAATCGGCGTTTTCACGTGCATGCTTGGAATTTTCATCCTGACACTACGACAGAAGCAATTATGGCCTATCTGAAGGACCATCTGCCCGAGCTCTCCGATACATCAGTTGATATCGAGCAGCTTAAGGTATCCAGAGGTAATTATGCCTCTTTTCATACCTCGATTGACGAAGATCTCCGTGAAAAGCTCCTTTCCTCAGAGTTTTGGCCAAAAAACATTTTCCTCGGCAATTTTTTTTCCGAGAACCCGTCGGATTACTCCGGAAGGTTAGTGCACCTATTGAAACCTCCCAAAACATTAGGTAGTTCTAGTCCTCTCTCTGTCAACTTCCTTGTGCTAAATGTTCAGTGCTTAAGAAACAAGATTTGTGACCTGGAAATTTACTTAACTTATATAAACAGTATAAGCTATGTGGTAGTGATGATCTTAAAAACGTCTACAATAACCAAAAGAAGGACTACTATACTGAGTTAAGATTGGCTAAATGTCATGCCAAAGTTAACTACATTAACAGTGCATCCAGCAAATGCCGAGCAGCCTGGTCTATCATAAAAAAAGAAACAGGATTAGGTAAAAAGTCTGAAGATGTTCCAATAGACTCTGAATCTTTTAACAACTACTTTATTAGTTCAGTTGACAATATTATAGCTTATATAAATAATAGTAATCAAACCTCGCCTAAAACTGTTAATAACCTATTATGTAATACTCCCACCACCAATTCCACATTTAGATGGAAAGAAGTTTCTCAGATAGATATAATTAAATTAGTGAAAAAGTTCAAGAATTCTAACTGTACAGATGTGTTTGGGCTTTCAAATAATTCAATCAAATCTGTAATTGACTGGTTAGCATACCCTCTTGCCATTTTCATTAACTCTTGTCTTCAGTCTGGTTATTATCCTGATCAGTTGAAGTTTTACAAGGTCATCCCGATTCACAAACATGGGGATATTAGTTCTCCAAACAATTATCGCCCTATTACAATTATTTCTCCACTTGCAAAAATCATTGAATCAGTTGATTTTACCCAAATCTTGGACTATTTTGAATCTTTAAATCTATTTACACCAACACAGTTTGGTTTCAGACCCAATAAATGCACAACTCAAGCTGTTGAATATGTTATAAAGCATATAATCAAGGCTTTTGAAGGTAATCAATGTATGGCTCTCTCACTATGTGATCTCTCTTCGGCTTTTGACTGTGTTAATCACACAATCCTTGTAAATAAGTTGAAATATTATGGTTTTAAGGATGCTGAACTAAAATTTATTTCTTCCTACTTATCTGATCGTAAGCAGTCTGTTTATGTAAATGGTAAACAGTCAAAACCATTAAATATTAAATATGGTGTACCTCAGGGCTCCGTACTAGGACCTCTTTTATTTCTGGTCATGATTAATGACTTGTGCCCCAATATGATTACTGACTGTGTCCTCTACGCGGATGATACTACTTTTCTACATAGTTCCCCCCATCATTCTGATGCGATGAGTAGAGTTCCTATTATACTTAAAAAGGCGGTGGATTGGTTCTCTGCCAACAATCTCCTTATGAATCCCGATAAAACTCAGCATCTTCTCTGTACACTAAAATCTACTACACCAGATACTGCCCCTGTTACACTGCTGAGATTTTATTTAGACTCCAAGTTAACATGGAGTGCTCATATTCTACATGTTAGGAAGAAACTTGCACGAGCCCTATTTCTGCTCAGGAAATTGAAATTATATGTGAGTAAGGACTACTTAATTAATGCCTACTATGCTTTCTTTCACTCACATATCACTTATGGCATTAGACTTTGGGGGCATGCATCTGATATTAAGCTAATCCTTCTGATGCAGAAAAAAGCAGTCCGTATCTTAAATAACTCATGTCCACTTGAGCACTGTAGACCTCTGTTTCTAAACTCAAAAATTATGACTGTCTACAGTTTATATATATTCTATACTTTAGTTCATATAAAAGAAAATACAAGTATGTACTCCACTAGGGCTGATATGCACAGCCATAACACGAGAGCAAAGTCGAATATGGATTTACCACACTGTAGGCTAGACAGGACCTACAAAGTTGAAGGTCTGCCAATCAAGTTGTTCAATATGATCCCAAATTCTTTGAAGTCAGCCCACAGTGTGGTGTTCCGAAGGGTGCTGCGTGATTGGCTTACCTCCAATCCTCTATACTCAATAGAGGAGTATTATGAGCTTGATTTTACTAGTCTAAATTTATAAGGTTTAGTGTCTATGTGGTGTGGCTAGTGTCAGTTAAGGTGTAGTGTTTAGTGTCATATCTATGTATATGTTTTTTATTTGATTGTATATTGTGCTCTGTAATGTGTTATTATGTTCCTGCAAAAATGACGACATCCACCATATGTAAATATGATTAAGATGAATAAAGTTTATTATTATTATTATTTGTTTTTCTTAAGAGAATCACGAGTACCCTTAAGAACAATTGGAATAGGCCAGGTTTGGCTTTATTCTTTTTTACCATGACGGTGTACACGAACTTGGTTGAAGGAACATGATAGATCAAATCCATAACTTGTCTGAAATCAGTGACACTTTTATCCTCGCCCTTAATACAACTGATTTGGGGAATATTGAACAGTAATACATAGCACGGTCTCGTTTGACCCTAATGGAATTCTCCAATAAGTGGCTCAAATACTTCATCAAAAATAGAACTCCTCTGTTCACTCTGAGTTAGTTAGAGAGGATTTAACTGACAACTCTGTCTTGAAAAGCTCCAAAATTGATTTAAACTCGTTGAGTGACAGCCAGATACGAACAGAGTTTTCGAACAGCTAACACAAATATATCAAGGTTGTGATTTACTGCTCAGATACCATCTAGGTGCGTGAAAGACCCGAGAATATTGAAGTGTTATGAACACCAAATCTACAGCGAAATGAGTTAATCACAGATCCTTTAATTGTATTAGTACCGCAAGAAATACAAAAACAAAAACTGATTAAAGAATTTGTAATAATTAAAATAGCCCAATTGCAAAACTATTATCAGTTATTTGAAAGGGTTAATTATTAAAAATCGGGGATCCTCGTTATACGACACGAAAACAAAAGAAACTATCAAATTTTGTAAATAAATGTAGGTCATACGGTGAATTTTAATTTGCTACTCATTAGCCCAAAATGAGAAGCTTTCGCCATGATTTTGAAAATATTCCAGCCGTATACCACAATTTTAGTATATTAAATCGAGCGGTATTTCTTCCTTTGGAAGTTCGTCGTAGTAGCGATGCTCACGACAATTGTATGGCGTCAAGCGTTCGACACGTTTGTATCCATCACTGCCATTAGTAAATGTTTAAAGATAATGGCAAGATTGTAAGTATGATAGTAATGTGTTATTATTCATTTATTTTGTGCTTTATATGCTGAAATGAATACAGTAGCTCTATAATATTCATTCTTTGGCTGAATGTTTGATGATACGCCAATACCTCTAACTGTATTTGCATTAATGACTCTGCCTTCTGCATTTTCCAAAAGTTGCCTTTTCATCTGCACTGCTCTTCCTTTTTTCAGATTAATTATTGTATATTTCACTTCTGCTTTTTTATCATCGTTTGTTCCCGTCCAAGGGGTTGACCGAGGGAATTTTAAAACATGCCAGCAGAGCAGCTTTTGCCGGTAGGCAAATTTCTTTGTTAAAGTGTACAAATGACAATAAGATATTAAAAATATGTTTTTATTTATTGAATGGCAGGCGGTGTCGTGCAATGGAGCCTTCAAATTCTGCATATGAACTGTTGATGAATACATTAAAGGTGGAGACTTCAAGCATTGAGGCGGAAATGATAAATAGCAGGAATTTAGTTACATTTAAATTTCAGTTTTTTGCTCTCACTGATGGAACATATAGAATGAAAATAAATGAGCTCAACCCTATTAAACCACGTTTTGAAGTGCAAGATGCATTGGTGGGAGAACCTCTCCTGGAAAAGTTTGTATTCTTATTCTTCGACCTAAGTTTCCGACTGTTTTAGCTACGTTTAATGTGCTTGAACCTAACATTTTAATTTTTTATTCGTTTATATGTTAGACTGGAGCTTGTGGAACGGAAAGCTGATAAGATTTCTATCAAATGTGGCTCCAATATCGCAACGATCATTGCAAAACCCTTCCGCGTGGACATTCATGATGAAAATAATATACTTATAAGTGCAAATGCCCGCGGATTAATGAAATTTGAGCATTACAGGCTGAAAGTTCCTCAGTAAGTGACACGTTTTTTAGTACGTAATTAGATATTAGTACCAAATATTGAAGCATGTGTAGTACCTGTGAGAAGTGGTTGAAAATTAAATTTAGGGGAATTACGATCAAAGTGATAAATTGAAACCCCCATGTAGGACTGATCCTGAGGAAGGTGAACCTGACCAAGCTCCCGTTGTAACTGATATTGAATTAGGAGATGAGGAAGGGGCCTGGGAAGAGACTTTCAAGAGCCATCATGACAGCAAGCCCCATGGCCCATCTGCTGTATCAATGGATTTTTCATTCCCCTCTGGAGAAAGTATTTATGGAATCCCAGAACATGCAGATTCATTTTCCCTCAAGTCGACTGCGTGAGTATATCATTATTCATGTACTTAACGATCACTTTATATTTTTCCTCTTCCACTCACATCTGATGCCCAGCTTTAGCCAATAAGTCCATGTCTCAGAGGCAAAATACATTCGTTAACTGTTTGGGCAGAATTCAATGTCATTTCAAGGGAGCATTGTAAACCAATCTGATTAGTTTGCAATCAAGACTCTTAATTAACTTATTATATTTATGTTTATTTTTAATATTAAAAAATGATTCTGGCTCACTACCTTCTTCTTAGGAATGAAGATAACACTATTTTGCAATGATGTAAGTGGTCAAAACCAGCTTCTCAAGTTTATATATTGCCCACACACTGTTGACATCAGCCCAAGTAAATAAAAGTGCATAGTCTAGGTTGAAGTTTTAGCCTCCTTCTGGACTTTAAGTTGAAGGATTTTATCATTACTTTTTGATTTATTTCTGATATCACTTGTGTCATCCTGTAGCTAAGACTGTTGAGTTGTGTTTGCCTAATTATAATTGTAACTATTTATTCCTTGGGTAAATGCCCTTTTCAACTGTCCTTACAAGTCGATATAAATAATGGTACTTCAGCAGCAGAATAATGTCCACTGGGAATATTAAATATTTTGGCTGTTTTGCGCTGCATAGGACATTTAAATGTTTTACTGTGAAGGTACATTAATGGTCCAGCTGAATCCTGTTAAATGTTTTACTTTCAGAGATTATGATTTGCCATCATTGGGAAGTCTGTAATTGTTCCTCTCCATTGTAAGCCATAGGTGCAGATGTTGTCAGTTATAGTCCTGAGTTAGCCTGATGGAAACTTTATTTCGCCTCAAACCAAAATTGTTCACTCTCAGATACATAATTTGGTGGTTGTGGCTATTGCATCGTGGACTGAATTGTTCAGAGTTGGGGTGAAAGATCCAGGGTCAGGCGAGGCATTTTGTTCCCTTTGGAATGATGGCCTCTGTGAGTTTCATTTTACTAGTCATCTCATTTTGCCTTCCCAAAGATGTAAGAAAATTACTCGGCATTCACAAATAACTTATTTTCAGGGGTAGGTGCAGGCACCAAGACTTATTTGGGATTCTTACCTTAGGTACTGGTACCTAGGATTATTGCTCTAGGTGCTATTGCTTTGACAGAACACCTAGAAAAATCCTTGAATTCTTAAATACTGTAACTGAGTAAAACTTTGAAAGAACTTAAAGTTAAAATGTGAGATTTGGAATGCTGGAGGTAGAATGTTTTCTACTAGAGGCAATAGGCAATAGAGTAAAAAGATTACTTACTTATATTTATCATTTCCAATTTTTTATGGTTTTTGATTTTGATGATGATGATTTTGAAAAATTAGCATCTGTAAATGTTATAGTATTGTACCGGCAAGTCAAGAATTGTTCATTATGTGTGTACAATTTGAAGGGTCATCTGTTCATTTATTAGGGTCAACTTGAGTGCTGTGATATGAAAAGAGTGCCCACTTACCAATGCAGCATGACCCACATGCTTCAGCTATGGAATGAATAATATATGGTAGCACTTTCCCATTTGATAGAATTTATTTTAAGACCGAGTTTCGATTTGTTACATGATGTATTTCGATGTATCACGATGTGTACCAGGTGTCATAAAATAAAATCTATCAAGTGGAAAAGTGCTACCATTTATTAGGTAATCTACCGGTTAAGGTAGGTTTTTCGGTGGACACAACTGTCAAATAAATATTTTGTAACTCCAAACAAAACCCAATCCAGCAACCTACTCTACATCAGGTCCCTCTTCATCTCTGTGTACTTCTTTCCTCCCTTCATCCCATCCAACATCCCTATTCTGTTCCTGCCCTTTCCTCACTTGCCCAACATTCTCCCCTCCATTACCTTCTTCAACATTCCACTATCGCTCAATATGCCTTTCATCCATTTTTCCTGCCTCCTAAGGATATCTCTCAACAAACCCCTCTCCTCACCCACCATCTCTAGTGCTTCCTCATTTGTTTTCCTTTCGGCCCACTTGACCTTCTCCATTCTTCTCCACACCCACATTTCAAAAACCTCCAATCTACGTCTATCCTCCTGCTTCAGTGAGTGCTACCATATATTATTTATTATGTTCGACATCCACCACTTCATGCCTGAAGCTACTCAATTTGTTCAGTTATGGAGATGACTGCTTGACTTTGTACTCTATCTTTATGAGGAGACATTAGTTGGTAACATAGTTGTTTGATGAATCCTTGGCGAATGTTTTTTTTACTCGGAAAAAATCTGGAGTAGAAAACCATTGAATTACTGGTCGCCTTGTTCGGATTCTCAACCTGGGTGCTGAGAAAATGCCACTTAGATGTTTGTTGGCCCCAGGTGCAGTACAGATCTTACCTTTCAAATGCATTCCACTGTGATCGCAAAAGTACAGTGAATTCATACTTTGTCCTTGGGTGTTGGTGCTTCCATAATCCTTTGCCCCAATGCCCCCTCCACCCTCCCTACCCGAAGGATGTTGCCGAATTACATGCACTGGTGTGCACCTCTGAAAAACTACCTGTATTGTGCATATTTTTAACAGGGGTTTGTATCAGCATTGGAACTTAGGTCCCCAGAAGTTGCAAGGATTCAAACCATTGATATGAACCCCTCTACTCCTGCTCATTTTTAATCTCCCAAACTGAAACAGTCTGCACTTGGCCAAATAATGTAATCCATAGTGAGCACCAGCGATTCTATCTTGTCAGTGAATTGACCACAATGACTGGGCCCACTCTTGCTTTCTACTCCCGAGTCATGAATGATTTCTTTTATATCCCCAGATGTTTCATTCTTGGGGCTCTTGGAACCTCAGAATGGACATAAAAATATCGTTGTTGTAATTATTTTTAAAAGTAAGGCATTGGATGTGATCTGCTGAGGTCACACGGCTTGTCTCAGTACAGATTTGGACATTGGATGGAAATAATAATTGGGGGAGGGGGGGTGAGTAATTTCAGAATCAATT